>CAUOFW020001955.1:0-62915 GCA_963454935.2 Ilex paraguariensis
AAGCAATAATACAATAAAATAAAGTAATACTTAAAGAAAGCAATTAGCAATAAGGAAATCAATAATACTTTTGGAGGGTTTTCCACTACCAAAAGATGCATGTTTTACAAGTCCTAAGGGGTGGTATTTATAGGCAACAAGGGAGGGTGAAAGTCTTGTTAGGTGGCCTTGAAAAGTCTTGTTTGGTGGCATGAAAGTCTTGTTAGGTGGCATGAAAGTCTTGTTAGGTGGCCTTGAATTCTTTGATCCCCCTTTGTTTTGAGCTTTGATAATTGGCACCCCAGTAGTTTGTATCTTTAATGCAATTGGCTCTCCAGTAGTTTGCAACTTTGACGTACAAAACCCTGAAAAGAACAATAATTAATGCATTATCCTTTATTCACACACTAACTCTAATTTGATTTATTTTGACTAGTTTACTTTATTCAACTAACACAATTTATCTATTAAATTATGTCTTAATTAGGGTTAATCAATAAACTTGTAAAACATATTTTTCAATTCTTGTTCGGTTGAGTCCTCGTATGTTGGATAGTGGCAAAAAAAATTTTTTTGTTGTGAAATCAGATGAACAATTATAAGATTCATTCTCCCGACCATAACTCAGATAACTCGGTGTAACATAATGGTTGAGTTAAAAATTTAAGTAGGCCAAAACTGAATTTGAACCTTCGCATGCAAAATCTTGAACCGGATAATTTATTGGAAAGTCACTAGTGATGTGCCCATACTCATCACAAATCTCACACAAATTTTCAAAATTTTTGGCATTTGATATATTTTCATAAAAATTAGGAAACATAACACAAAATACAAACTATTTGCAAATTAGACGACATACCTTGGCCTATTCCAGCATTCAAGGAGGTTTTGTTGGAACAAACAAATCTTGTTTCCAACTTCAACAATCCTTACTCCAATGCATACTTTGAAACATATAATCCAGGGTGGCGGAACTACCCAAACTTTAGTTGGAGAAACACACAGTCAACTCCCATGAACCAACAACAAGGTTCGCACCCGCCACCTCAAGGACCTTCCACATACCAATCATACCAGCCACCACAAAAGAGGATCCTTGAGGATACTTTGAAACAGTTCATGCACAACCAAACGAACTACAACAATAGTTCCCCTCAGGCTTTTACTAATTTCAAAACACAAACCACCCAATCTTTCGAGGATCTTAAAAGTCACATCCAAAAATTGACCCATTCCATGACCATACATGAGAAGGGTAAGTTTCTTGCCCAACCAAAACCACCACAAGGCCAATTTCAGGTGGAAAATCTGACAATCATGGAAACTCCATGAACCCAAGCCCAAGTTGTCACTACACTAAGAAGTGGCAAGGTGATTGACAAGACTATCAAAGACATGCTACTTTCAAAGCCAAAACCTAAGTTAATCCCAGTCAATCCACCAATTGAGACTGAAACAATTGAGCCTGAATGTGAGAAAGAAAAGGAACCTGAACCCATAATTGAACTAGAACCAGAGCCATCAAGGAAAGAAGCTCCCTTGTGTTCTATTCCTACTTCTTTTCCTCATAGACTCAAAGCTGCACAGAAGTTGAATAATTAGCCAAAAATTTACGAGTTCTTTAAGCAAGTAAAAATCAACATCCCACTTCTGGATGCCATCAAACAGGTTTCATCTTATGCCATGTTTCTGAAAGACTTGTGCACAGTCAAGAGAAGCCAGAATGTTCAAAAAAGAGCCTTCCTGACAAAACATGCTAGTGCCTTGCTTCAACACAAAACCCCTCCAAAATACAAAGATCCAGGGTGTCCAACTATGTCGTGTGTCATTAGAAATTTCATAATCGAACAAGCACTGTTAGACCTTGGAGCAAGTGTCAATTTGCTCCCATTTTCTGTTTACTAGTAGTTGGGTCTAGAAGAACTCAAACCCACGAGTGTCACACTTCAGTTGGCAGACAGATCTGTCAAAATTCCTAGGGGTATTGTTGAAGATGTACTTGTCCAAGTGGACTACTTTTTATTCCCTGTTGACTTCATCCTCCTAGATACTTAGCCAGCAAAGTATTCAGAGAATTCAATTCCTGTAATTCTTGGTCGACCCTTCCTAGTAACTTCAAATGTACTAATCAATTACATGAATGGGGTCATGAAATTAACCTTTGGGAATATGACTCTTGGGATGAATATTTTCAATGTTGCCAAACACCCAGGAGAGGACAAAGAAGAAAGAGAAATAAATTCTATTGAGTCTTTGGTTCAAGACCATCTGAATAACACATTCTGTGAAAATTTTACTGAACTTTTTTTGTCAGAATCCATCACATCTGAAACAATAGATGACGATTCAAAGAATTGCCTAACTCATATTGTTGATACATGAACCCCCAAATTTAAGGAACTTTCGCCAAGTGGCACAAAGCCACTCTCATCCAATGTCAAGCCACCAAAGCCTGAACTAAAACCTCTCCCATCTGACCTGAAATATGCATTTCTAGGAGAGGACAAGTCGTACTCAGTGGTAATTTCATCTAAGCTCACAGACATGCAAGCGTCTAAACTGATTGAAGTTCTTAATAACCACAAAAGCACCATTGGGTGGACCATCGCTGATTTGAAAGGTATAAACTCGTTAATCTACAATCATGCTATATACCTGGAAGAGGATTCAAAACCCTCTCGTCAAATGTAGCGACAATTGAACCCTCACATGAAGGAAGTTGTGAAAATGGAGGTGCTTAAACTCTTAGATGCAGGGATAATCTTTCCTATCTTTGATATTAAATGGGTCAGCCTAACCCATGTTGTGCCCAAAAAATTTGGGGTCACAGTAGTCAAAAATGAAGCCAATGAACTAGTACCAACTAGAGTCGTTACAGGATGGCGGATGTGTATTGACTACCAAAAGCTCAATTTGGTGACTAGAAAAGACCATTTCTCTCTTCCTTTTCTGGATCAGGTTCTAGAGAGATTTACAGGCCATGAATTTTACTATTTTCTAGGTGGCTATTCCGGGTATAATCAAATTGAGATAACACTCAATGATTAGGAGAAAACCACCTTCATGTGCCCCTTTGGCACTTTTGAATTCAAAAGGATGTCATTTGGACTTTGTAATGCTCCTGCAACATTCCAAAGATGCATGTTAAGTCTATTCAGTAAAATGGTCAAAAAAATTTGGAAGTATTCATGGATGACTTCTCTGTTTATGGTGACTCATTTGATCTGTGTCTAGTCAATCTAGAAAAAGTATTGATAAGATGTAATGAAGTCAATCTGGTGCTTAATTGGGAAAAATGTCATTTTATGGTAACACAAGGCATTGTCTTAGGTCACATTGTGTCATCTGAGGGCATGAAAGTTGACAAGGCCAAAATAGATCTAATTGGGAACTTGCCTGCTCCCAAGACTATGAAAGATGTTCGATCATTTCTGGGACATGTAGGATTTTACAGGAGATTCATAAAAGATTTCAGTACCATAGCAAAACCCATGTGTCATCTCCTGAGTCAAGATGTAATCTTTGATTAGAGTGAAACATGCCAAAAAGCTTTTGACAAGCTTAAAGGCATGTTAATTTTTGCCCTAATAATGCAATCCCCTGACTAGACTCTACCCTTTGAGCTAATGTGTGATGCAAGTGACTATGTTGTAGGTGCTGTGTTGGGACAACGAAAAGATAAGAAACCACATGTGATTTATTATGTAAGTAAAACTTTGAATGATGCTCAAATGAATTATTAAACAATTGAAAAACAAATTACTTGTCGTGGTCTGTGCTTTGGAAAAAATTTCATTCTTATCTTATTGGTTCTTCTATTACAGTATTCTGACCATGCAACATTGAAATTTCTGCTCACAAAAAAGGATGTCAAACCAAGGCTCTTGCGATGGATACTTTTACTTTAAGAGTTTGACTTGGTCATTAAGAACAAAAAAGGGTGTTGAGAATGTGGTGGCAGATCATCTGTCTAGGTTAACTTATGAATTTTACGAGAATGGAATACCAATCAATGAAAAATTCCCTGATGAACAACAGTTCATAATTGATGAGACCCCATGGTACGCTTATATTGCTAATTTTCTTGCTACTAGAACATTCCCTCAGTCTTTTTCCCCCACGGACAAAAAAAATTTTCTGAGAGAGGTTCGCAACTTCTTTTGGGAAGATCCGTATGTATTTAAGTACTGTAAGGAGCAAATCATACGACGTTTCATCCCCACTCAGCAAAGTAAATAGGTAATAGCATTTTGTCATTCTGAAGCATGTGGTAGCCATTTTTCATCCAAAAAAAACCGCTGCGAAAATCCTGCAGTGTAGATTTTACTGGCCCACAGTTTTTAAAGATGTCCATGCCTTTTGTTTAAGTTGTGATAGATGTCAAAGGTTGGGAAATATTTCGAAAAGAAATATGATGCCTCTAAATCCCATTTTGATAATTGAAAATTTTGACTGTTGGGACATTGGTTTTATGGGACCATTTCCTCCCTCCTTTGGCTATTTATGCATTTTGATAGCCGTAGACTATGTATCCAAATGGGTTGACGCAATTTCATGCCGTCATCAAATGGTGATCAAGTTTTTAAAAGAAAATATTTTATCTCGGTTTGGAATCCCAAAATCCATCATAAGTGATGGGGGTGCTCATTTTTGCAATCACCCTTTCTAGAATCTAATGAAAAAATACTTGATTTTTCACAAAATTACAACCCCATACCATCCACAAACTAGTGGACAGGCTGGATTAGCTAATCAGGAGATCAAATTAATTTTAGAAAAAATGGTAAATTCAGACCACAAAGATTGGTCGTCAAGACTAACTGATGCACTCTGGGCGTATTGCACTGCTTTTAAAATAATTTTGGGCATGTATCCTTATCGATTAGTCTATGGAAAGCCTTGTCACCTATTTGTGGAATTGGAACATAGGGCATACTGGGCTATTAAGGCAATGAACTTTGACATGGACAAAGTTGGACTAGTAAGAAAACTTCAGATTAACGAATTGGAGGAATTGAGAAAAGAAGCATTTGAAAATGCTAAGATTGCAAAATCCAGGATGAAAATTTTTCGTGACAAGAACATAGTGCGGAAGTCTTTTGAACCTAATCAAAAAGTTCTACTTTTCAATTCAAGACTCTGTTTTTTTCCTGGTAAGTTGAAGTCAAGATAGACTGGACCATACATTGTCAAAAACTGTTTGAACACGGGGTAGTGGAAGTGGAGAACCCATCGAATGGTAATATCTTTATCATCAATGGTCAGCGATTGAAACCCTTTGTGGAGGACTTTATCAAAAATATAGAGACCATTCTTTTAATGGATCCAGAAAATTCCTTCGAGAATTGTGCAGACACAACAAGAGGTCGAATCAGGCACAAACCCAACCCAATGGAATGCCTTTATAAGGCCCCACCCTTTTTTTCTCTTTTTCCCCACCACCCTTCCCCTTTTTCCTTTTTCCTTCTTCTTCTGCTGCTTATTCTTCTCCGTTGTGCACCATTCTCTACAACCAGACCCAGCACTAACAGCACCATGACCACACACTCCACAGACACAATATTATGTTTCATGCTTTGTATTTTAATCTTGTATTTTCTTATGGGTCTTCTGCTTCTCTTCGCACTGACATACAAGGCTTACCAGCCTACCCGAAACCTAGATATGCGCAGGGATGATAGATTTGTGTATTTTTGACTGTAGGTTTTAGCAATTGAATGGATCTCCACCTTTCAACCTCATCTCCAAGATCCACAAACTGGTAAATATGAAACATTGGGGACAATATTCAGTTTAGGTTGGGGGGCGAGAACTATTGTTCATATGTGCCCGTAGCATAGAAAATTGTTTGGTTTTGTTATTGTTGCTATTCTTGATCATATTCTGTACCTTGTATAAATGATTATGTCAGTGATTCAGCTTTGATCGTCTTTATGACTGGCAGACGTTAAAAAACTAGATAATGGGTCTTAAATTGTAGAAAGCATGGATGTTAAATTTTTTTGGTTAATCTGGGAGTTCTATGCACTTTTCCTTATGATATGCATACTGTGATCATGAGAAAAGTAAGATTGGTGAGAAAGAATGAGATCCGAGATCAACAAGCGAAACCCTATACGGCAGAAGCACTTTTGCTAAACGCCGTCGTGCCAAAAGACTTGGTGCCTGTAAACAGTGTGTTAGAGTCTTTCATGAGAAGAAATATAACTAGTGTTCTGAACCAATTTCTGGTCGCGCACTCGATCAATTAGACTGGATAGTGAATGGGCAAAGGATTATCTGGACATGCCATCCTATTCTAGTACTCTGCTTAATCGGTTTGTGAGAGAGGAAATTGGGAGAGTTATTGGTTGTTCAAAAGGCACGGAGACAGATGAAGACTTGGATTAGACTTCTTTTCAAACTATGGAAAAGTGTACTTTTGTTGGGGATGAAAGCAAGGGTCTGAATTTGTGTAAAAATCTTTGTAATTTGTATAAACTCTTTTGACTGAAATGAAAACATGGGCCGAGTAAGGAACTTCCCGAAATATCAACCTATAGCGTGGGTAAGGATTTGTCCTGAGTCGCCATGAAATTTGATTCAAATTTTTGTAGATAAACTTCTGTGATTGTGTGTAGAGTAGTGTAGAAATTTTATTTTTTTAATTTTGGTTCAACGTTCGAACTCCAATTGACGTTCAAATGTCAATTGCTTAAAGTACTCAGCCTCTGATGGAAACAAAAAGCACTGGCAACCTAGTCCGTTCGAACGCCAATAGCACGTTCAAACAAGATTAACGTTCGAACACCAATAGCACGTTCAAACGGCAGGAGCTTACAATACTTTGGTCTCTGAAAGAACTCAAAAGTACTGGGAGCTCACCACGTTTGAACGACATTTAACGTTCGAACGTTTTTATTAAAATTCTTCTAGAAACGTTCAAACAACATGAACATTTGAACGTTCCTCAGATTATAAAAGCCTGGACTGTCTTCCCTAGTTCAAAATCTCCAAAATCCTCCACCCCCAGCTCTCAAAACTACACTCATTCCTCAATTCTACCTAAAATTGACCTTCCCAAACTCATTTCCACATCCAAAATCATCATCGTCACAAGAAAACTCAAGATTTTCATACCCTCTCAAGCTCAAAATCGAGAAAACACCATGCCTAGGGTCAACTTTCCTGCCAAACACAATCAACCGGTAAACCAGGAACCTAACTTTGTAGAAGAAGTCATTGAGGAAAGAGAGGGGAGGCAAAGGATGAAGAGGTATGATTGAACAAGGTTTACCAGTGCACTCAAAGTCGAAATGTATGAGAATTTCTTTCAAAACCATGCTATAGTCTGTGAAAGAGATGTTGTTGTTACTGACTTTGCGAAATTATGAATTTTGGAGGAAATAGAGAGGAGGGAATGGGTGTGGTTTTTGAGGAATGGTGGGGATGCGGTTGTTGACTTGGTGAGGGAGTTCCACACCAACGCCGAGATCATCAACAACGCCATCCGAACATACGTAAGAGGCACCCACATTAATGTGGATGAGGCATATATTTTGGAAGTAAGGAAAGAGGTGCCTCGGGTGCAAAACCCAACATACCCGCCAAGAAAGAATGTTGCGTTGGATAGGGTTGGGAAGAAATTGATTGGGATGGCTGATTTTTCTTGGGGAGGAAGGAGATTTTTGAAACAAGGGGAACTCACCGATAAGTACAAAATGCTAAATTTGATTGCGGTGTCTGACCTTGCCCCTATAGGACGAGAAAATAAGATTTTGCCTGAAATGGCTCGCTTGCCTATGCACTGGGAAAAGGGCATAGCATTGACCTCGCCTAATTGATTCTGAGTGAAATGAAGAAGGGGTGTGATGCAAAGAGTAGTGCACTCCCTTTTGGCACTTTGGTGATTGATCTATGCACTGATAATGAGGTCAGGGTGAGGCCTGAAATGGAAGTTCAAAAGCCAATGGGGCCACTAAACAAAGGCTCTTTCAAGAGAAGCCAAGGGCATAGGGGCCCCCCAAAGGCAAGACAAGAGGTGCCACCAACCCGAGGAGTTGATGAGGTACAAGATGAGCTTGATGCAGAGGAGGGGAGGGAGTTAGAAAGAGAGCATATGCAAACTCAGGAGGAGGCAGGCACCAACGCCCATAGATCACTAAGAGAGATTATGCTTGGCATCGAGGTAAACCAAGACAAGATTCTCTGACAGCAGGAGGAGATTCTTGGCTATTTGAGGGGTGGGCCAGTCAAGCACTAGGACCATGAGGTACTTGAGTATCATGTTTGAATGCCAACTAACATTCGAACGTCCACTTGAGTTGATTGAAGGCCAGACTGATGAAACATGGCGTGTTGCAGCAAGCAAGGAAGAAAGTGCACTTGAGTACCACTTTCAAACGCCATTCAACGTTCGAACGCCCCTTGGAATCATATGAAGAACAGACTTCTGCATAGAGTGTGGAAATGAACTTCACAGAAGACCACTTGAGTGGAAAAGGTCAGGCCCCATTTCGTATTCAAAAAATTATAAAGCAAGACCAGAAGACACATTCAAACGTCGAACAATGTTTGAACGCCCCTAAAGCAAAACAGAAGACAAGGTTCAAACGTCGATTCACGTTCAAACGTCCTCCACAGATTTCCTGCAGAGTAGTTGGTTTTCATGGGTGACAAACACTATTCACTCATCCTCTCTTATCTTCTTGTCTCCCCCTTCCCCTTCCTTGCCTATAAATACTCCCATGTTGGGAGCTTGAGAGCATTCTTCCTCTTGTAGAGAAAAGGGGTGCAAAATCTTTCTCTTGTAAAGTAGAATAGAAAGCTAGTTTTTGTACATCTCTTGTTTATGTTTTCATTTTGCATTTGTAACAACCATGATGGAGGCTTAGACTCCCCTTGTAGTTAAAGTCTCTTATTTATTTTTGTTAACTCTTTACATTTATGTTGTGACAACCATGATGGAGGCTTAGACTCCCCTTATAGTTGTACTTGCTTTTATATACAAGTATCAAGAGAGATAGCTCATCTTTTGGTTGTGGTGAAAACCCTCCAAAAGCCACTAGCTTTGTTCTACTTTTATTGTTCATATATTTCACTTCCATTGCTTGAGCATTCTTCTTTCTTAGAAGATTGAAACTCTTCCACTTTTTTAGAGCTTTACCAAAACCGTGAAGTGTGGAACGTGATTCACTTATTCTTCATTGAAGATAAGCTCTTTGTTTAGTTTGCTTCACTTAGTAGCTCCTCTACTTAGGTGAATGAGTATCACTCACTTTTCTAGCTTTGTCAAGGCTATGAAAAGTGAGTAGTTCCTCATTCACTCTTTCCTAAGAGGTGATGAATATGTAAAGATTATTCGGAAGTTATGTTTGTGCAACTCCTTTATACTTTAATGCTTTACATTTCACTTTCTCATTGGATAATTGAATGCATCTAGCAAAGTTGAGGTACTTTGTATAACCAATGGCTCTTTCTATAATACGGATGACTCCTACATAGAAAGACTCGTTAGTTCAAGGCAAGCAACCTAGCTAGCTCTTCATGACAACCTTTCAATCTCCACCATTATTGCACTTTATTCAAAGAATGGACCATTAATGCCATGGTTGGATGCATGTAGAAACACTTACTTGTCTGTAGACGGGTTAACTCTCGGCATAGACATTTCTTGTAAACTTCTAGAAAGGCATCGGAATCATATGCTTAATTCTCACAATCCATCTTTATCTTCCGATTAACTTGCAATTGACACGGGAGTTAATTGAGTTATAAAGCACGAACATAATAAATCAGATAGTCAATTACATGTTCTGATCTTTGAACTAAAGAGTGGTTGTTATCTTTGCTAATTTATCTTATATTTTTTCTAGAAAAACTCTTGAAAATAATCGTCTATTCTATTCAAGAAACCCCACCACTCCAAACTCTCAAAATTTCCAATCACTTCATCTCTATTATTGCATACTTCAAAACACCAATCATAGTTCCCTGTGGATTCGACTCGGGACTTAACCAGATTATTACTACAACTTGACCGCCTGCACTTGGGTGTACACATTTCTAATCAAGTCAACCACCTCATCTCTAATCACCTCAAGCACCATGATAGGCCCAAACAAGCACCATTTAAACCCTTTTCACCAAAAATTGTCTAAAATTTTCAAAATTGTCACATTTCCCATTATTCTATACAAAAAATGGTGAAAAATGTAAATGGTGCACCTCACCCCCCCCCCCCAACTTGATCCATGCGTTGTCCTCAATGCACAAAGAATCATGTAATAAAAAAAATGAAAGTATCATGGGAAATAAGATACCCTCCTTTTTTTTTTTTTTTTTTAGTATACACATTAAAGGGAAAACAAAAAAATTTGTTTACACCTTCCAACTTACACTCGCACATGATATTGAATGAGATGTTCTACAATGATGCTCAAAATGAAATTAGTCCAAATTAGGGAGAGGTGAACAACTTCTACACTACAACATCAAGAAAAGGAAAATATAATAATAAAATAAGTCTAACTAATATGTACATGAAAACAAAACAAAAAGGCTCATGTCAATTCGGCTTCTATTCGGATATCAGCTTGCGCCCATTAATTTTTTTGATTTTAAAATTTTTTGTTGTATAAGTGCCCTTCCTAACCCATCTATCCAAACAGAGAAAGGGTAATGATTCAAAATTCTCAACCAAACCGAGGTGTAGGCAAATTTATGCAATTCCAACAATGAAGTATACAATTTCTCTTTAAAAGTTTCTACACTTAACTCCATTGCAATGCCCTCCCCAAGTTGAGAAATGTGAATCTCAACACCACTCATAGAGGGAAAAATGACCTTGGGCTCATTAGCCTTATGTGAGATAATATTTTCATTAAATTTTTGACAATCTAGAGTGGTGGGAGATTCAAAATCAATACGCATTCCATTGAGATGATCATCCTCAATACATTGACTATGCTCAAGATGTTGTTCTTCACAGTTAGTAAATATGACATTAGTCAATGCAATAAGGTCATCTCTAATTTTAGAAAGTTGTTGGGCTACTTGGGCATTGACTTCCATTTGGCATTCATTAAATTTCATTTGGCATTGCATAAACTCATAAAATGTATTTTCCAATTCTTGTTCGGTTGAGTCCTCCTATGTTGGATAGTGGAAAAATTCATGTGGTGGTGTGAGATCAGATGAAAAATTATAAGGTTCATTCTCCTGACCATAACTCCGATAACTCAGTGTAACATAATAGTTGAGTTAAAAATTTAAGTAGGCCAAAACTGAATTTGAACCTTCGCATGCAAAGTCTTGAATCGGATAATTTATTGGGAACTCCCTAGTGATGTGCCCATACTCATAACAAATCTCACACACATTTTCAAAATTTTGGGCATTTGATACATTTTCATAAAAATTAGGAAACATAACACAACATGCAAACTAAAACAAACTATTTGCAAATTGGACGACATACGTTGGCCCATGATGAAAATCAGGAGACTTACCTATGCCATCCAAAATTACCTTTGAAATCGACACCTAACCTTCCCCGGCAACGGCGCCAAAAATGCTTGATTTTTTCCATTGTATTCCCTAATCTCTGCACATCACCCTCAATGTGTATATGGCTTATGTGTGTAGAGGAGTGTCACTCTTCCTCGGAATGATGTGAGAAATGGGGCTAATGTGTGTGTGGAATTAACAAAATGTGTGTGTGTGTGCGCAAAATTGCTCCACAAGTGTAGAGAGTGCAATGTTATGTTTTACTTGGAATGGGTATTTCAAGGTCGTCTCATTAGGGAAGGAAAGGTCAATTGAGGTGAAGGTAATTTTGTAAAAATTGAAAAGTGTAAAATCTTTTGAGTTTTGAGTTTAGTGTTTGAGTTTTTGCTAAAAATGAAAGGGAAACAAGTGTTGGCTAATCCAAAGAGGTCATTCCAATGGGAATGTCAAATCAACTCAAGACCTTCCTCCAATGGTGTCTAGATGTTCGATTGATTCATGGGAAGCGCGGGACTAAAATGGAGGTGAGGATTCAAGCATACCTCGTGACAATGCCTACAGTGTATCAAGGACTCACAACCACGTTCACACTCAACCCAGTCAAACCGAATCTACATACACTATGAGGGGGAAAGAGAATGAGTTGAAATGGAAAATCCAAGAGGAGGTCTTCCATGGATTAGTCAACTTAAAGCTTAGCTACTCATGCTAAAAGGAAAGACATACAATATGAAAAGAGACATGGTATTGAAATGGAATTTAAAACTTTTATTGATGCTAAAAGAAAGTAGACTACAAAGAAGAATTCATTTTACAAACATAACTAAAGCTTAAAAGGAAAACCCAGTAGAAAAAATAAAAGTGCAAGAACATTTGAATTAAACTTGATTACACTAGAATTAAAAGATATTACAATGCAAGAACTAAAGTTTATAAGAGAACTACAACTTACTGCAATGAAATGGGTGAAGAAAATGCAAAAGCATAAATTTTATCTCTAGCACTATTCATCTTCTTCCTTGAAGCTTATCTCACCAAAACTACTACTAAGCTTAGGTAGCCTCCCACTCAAAATCTTGTGGAATGGTGAAGGAGTGATGCATTTTTGTCCATGAGGCTCCCCTAGCCTGTGAGAGCAGACCTCCCATCAATGGGAAGCTGAATTAATGCATTGGACAGGCTAGGAAGAGCTTAGCCTGCACCCATCATGGTTGCCACCTTATCTCCCATCCCTATTAATGTTATTACCTCCAAAGTCCAAGCATGAGTGATGGGAGGCATGTAGATGTGTAAGGGATGTCAGGGGACAAGTGGGAGAATCAATGGTGGGTGATTAGCAGTTAAAACTAGCAAGTTTCCATGTCTTTTTAAGACTAATTATACTTTGATGGAGTTTAAATGATGACATTTCATGGCATAAATTTTACATGGGACCAAAGGCAATGAATATCGGACTTTCATGCAACACCAGCATATTCTGGAGCAAAATTAGAAAATCTTGGACCAAACCAAGAATGTTCAAATGCCAATCAACGTTCGAACGTTACCTTAAAACATGTGAAGACCAGACTCCTAAGACATGGCGAGTTACAGCCAAGAAGGAAGAAACTGAGGTATTGAGTACCACGTTCGAATGTCAACTCAAATTTGAACATCCACTTCAATTGATTGAGGGCCAGGTAATGAGTGCAAAGCTCCAAGATGTGCATGGAGTGTGGAAATAGATTTCCACAGAAGACCACAGGCCACTTTAGTGAGAAGGTCAGGCCTCATCTGGCTTTCAAACGCCCATAAAGCAAAGAAAAAAGACACGTTCGAACTCCAGACAACGTTCGAATGCCCATAAAGAAAAATAGAAACAACGTTTGAATGCCAGATCACGTTCGAACAGTCTCCATAGGTAGGCTGCAGAGTAGTTGGCTTTCACTTGGACTTGGGTGGCATATACTATTCCTTCACACTCTCTTGTCCCCCCTCCTCCTTGCCTATAAATACTTCCTTTGGGGGAGCCTTTGAAGGGTAGATGGTTCTTGTAGTAGACTAGAACTTGGTTTGTAAGACTTAGACTACACCAAGAATTAGTAGAGAGCTTGGATGGAGGCTTAGACTCCCACTCATATAGTCAGTCTTACTCTTAGATTTATATTTTCTTGTGTCAAGAGAGATAGTTCATTTGTTGGTTGAGGAAGCAGCCCTCCATCTTTTGGTTGAGGAAACAACCCTCCATTTTTTGGTTGAGAAAGCAACCCTCCATTTTTTGGTTGAGGAAGCAACCCTCCAAAAGTGACTAGCTTTGTTGTACTTTCATTGTTTATTTCTTTCACTTCTATTACTTGAGCTTCCTTCTTTCTTAGAAGAGTGAAACTCTTCCATTTTTCTAGAGTTTTATCAAAGTTGTGAATGGTGGGACGTGATTCACTCATATTTCATTGAAGATTGGCTCTTTGTTTAGTGTATTTCACATTGTAACTCCTCTACTTAGAGGGATGAGTATCAATCACTTTTCTAGCTTTATCAAAGCCATGAAGTATGACTAGTATCTCATTCACTCTTTAGTAAGAGGTGATGAATATGTATAAATTATCCGAAAGTTATGTTTGTGAATTTCATTTATGCTTTAATGCTTTATATTCCACTTGTTTATTGAATGATTGAATACATCTAGCAAAGCTAAGGTACTTTGTATAACCGTAAGTTCTTTCTATGACACGGATGACTCTTGTAGAGAAAGACCCATTGGTTCAAGGCAAGTACCCTGACTAGATCTTCATGACAACATTTCAATCTTCACCATTATTGTGCTTTATTTAAAGAATGGAACATTAATGCCATAGTTGGATGCCTTGTAGAAACACTTGCTTGTTTGTAGACGGATTGAGTCTCGGCACATACAATTCTTGTAAACTTCTAGAAAGGTATCAGAATCATGTGCTTAATTCTCACAATCTATCTTTATCTTCCGATTAACTTGCTATTGACACGGAAGTTAATTAAGTTATAAAGTACAAATATAATAAACCGGATGATTTATTATATGTTCTGATCCTCAAACTAAAGAGTGGTTGTTACCTTTGATAATTTATCTTATATTTTGTCTAAAAAAATTAATTGGAAAGAATTTTATATTCTATCAAGCAAACCCCATAACTTCAAACTCTCAAGGTTTCTAGTTACTTGGACTCTGTCACTACTTACTTCAAAACACCAATCATAGTTCCCTGTTAATTCAACTCCGGACTTAACCGAATTATTACTACAGCTTGATTGCCTGCACTTGGGTGTACACATTTCGGATCAAGTTAGTGGATCATGGTCAAAAATGAGGAAAACCGAGGTACTGCCACCAAATAGTGCAGGTGCTGGTGCCTATGTTACCAAGCACCGATACCTCCTTGATTTCTTTCACTTTTAAGCCTTCAAATTCTCATGTAATGTTTCCATGTCTTCACCACTCATCCATACTTAGTTTCAAGGTTCCAAAATACATAATTTATGCTATAATTAACTGCAACATCAAAATTTTAACATTATTCATAAATTCGACTAACTCTAAGTAATTAAATGCAAAGTTAAGTTAAAATGCATGTAATGAGGCCATCCAATATGCAATATTATGTGCTCATCAAGCAGTAAGAGAGCTACCAAGAATGGGGAAGAGAAGCCTAGGGCATCTAGACCAGAGCCAGTAGGGCCATCCCCTTTAACACCTCCTACACCTGCCCAGCTTGCACCATACCACAACGACTGGATGATTTAGAGTCCACTATGCACTCTAACCAAACAAGCATAATGAGATTATTGAACATATTTTTGAATTTAAAAAATTATTTCTTTGAGTAAATGTAAGTTCCCTCCAACAAGGATTGACATGTACTTACTTCATCTCCACTATGTATGTCAAGCTCTAAAATGTGGATCCAATCAATAAATTACCGAAATTACACATTCAAGGTGCACTATGGTTGAATTCAAAAGAAAACACATATGTGATACTCAGGAATAAGATAAGTTTCTATGGTTTATTCATATGTTCAAAGTCCAAAATGAAGATCAAGGAATCATTGATCCCATAACAATTAGAATAGGAGAATATGGTTCAATATTTAGATATTTTCTAAAATTTTCATATTTCCAACTATTCTGTACATCAAATGGTAGAACCTGTAAATGGGAACATGTAAATGGTGCATTGCTTGACAAATTTCCTTGTTGTTTCCTAACCTATAAACATCACCTTTAGCATGTATAGTATATGAATAAAGGGGAGTGTCACTCTCCTAGGGATAATGTCAAAAGAAAGGGCAACGGAATGGTGGATGAATGAGATTTTAAATGTGAGTATGTGTGAACAAAAGTGCTCCCCAAGTGCAAGGAGACTTTCGCGGGTCGTGTTTTACTTGGTGGTATTCCAAGGTCGTTTTCACGGGGAAGGAAGTAAACCGAGGGGAGCTGATTTTGGGAGAAAGAAAGTTAAAATCTTTGATTGTTGGAAGTTGTTTGGTGAAGTTGTTTTGATGCTAGTAAAATGAGAAACAAATGTTGGCAGATCCAAGGGGTCACTCCAATTGGAATACCGTCTCAACTCGAAACCCTCCTCCAATAGAGCATGAATGAACGATTGATTCGTGGGAAGCTAGGGGTAAGATTGGTGAGTATTTAAGCATAAACCGTGACTAGGCCTACGGAATATCAAAGACTCACCAAGTTATCCACCCTCAACCCAGTCAAACCGAACCATTGAACTCTGAAAGAGGGGAGGAGAATGAGTTGAAATGGTATACCCAAGTGAAGGTTCCTCTTGGTTTTGCCAACTAAGATTTAGCTATTCATGCTTAAAATAAAGACAACAATATGATGAGAAGACATTATGAAAAAATAAAGACTAAAGCTAAGCATAAACGAATTGCATAAATTTAACTTTCGGATAACCACCTCTTACTAAAGATTGGATGAGAAACTACTCACTCTTCATGGCTTTGTTAAAACTAGAAAAGTGAGTGACGCTCATCCTTCCAAGTAGAGGAGTTACAAGGTAACACATTTTACGCAAGGAGCCGATCTTCGACAAAGAATGAGTGAATCACGTTCCACCCTTCACGGCTGTGGTAAAGCTCTAGAAAAGTGGAAGAGTTTCACTCCTCTAAGGGAAGAAGGAAGCTCAAGCAATGGAAGTAAAAGAGCAATAACACAATAAAAGAAAGCAATACTTAAAGTAAAAGAAATCAATAAATTAAAAGGAAGCAAGAATACAATAAAAGAAAGCAATACTTAAAGAAAGCTATAAGCAATAAGGAAAACAATAATACTTTTGGAGGGTTTTCCACTACCAAAAGATGAATGCTTTACAAGTCCTAAGGGGTGGTATTTATAAGCAACAAGGGAGGGTGAAAGTCTTGTTAGGTGGCCTTGAATCTTGTTAGGTGGACTTGAAAAGTCTTGTTAGGTGGCTTTGAATCTTGTTAGGTGGACTTGAAAATCTTGTTAGGTGGCTTTGAATCTTGTTAGTGGACTTGAAAATCTTGTTAGGGCCTTGAATTCTTTGATCCCCCTTTGTTTTGAGCTTTGATAATTGGCACCCGAGTAGTTTGTAGCTTTAATGCAATTGGCTCTCTAGTAGTTTGTAGCTTTGAGCAACAATTAATCATTTATTCACACACTAATTCTAATTTGATTTATTTTGACTAGTTTAACTTTATTCAACTAACACAATTTACCTATTAAATTATGCATTAATTAGGGTTAATCATGCATCTCACAACAAAATGATACTATCAACAAAAAAATTTGTGTATCATGCACATGGTGCTCCTCACCCCCCCCCAAACTTGAACTACGCATTGCCCTCAATGCAACAACAAAACATGTAATCAGATGACAGATATTAAAAGACATGAAGGGTAAGAGAACAACTCGCAATGAGCTTTAACAAAAACACCACTAGATGCACACATAAAGATAAAACACTATGTACAATTGAAAATAAGTTTACAATTTACTTGCAAAATAAATTAGAATGGAAAAACAACTATACACTAATATCTACTTGAACAATTATGCCTCAACAACATCCGGATATACTGGTGATTAGCTCAAAACATTGCATATATTATATGTTGTTATGCCCATGTTATACTTGTTTGTGTTGTAAATTTGGGGAGAAATGCATTTAATCTTCTCTTTAATGGAGTTTTGTGTGAATGTAGGTGAAAAGATGTAAATGGTTTGAGTTAAGCCCCCACTGAAGTGTTTGAAGTCAATGAAGATAAGGGGATAGCTTAAATGAAGGATTGGAAGGTGAAAAAATCAGTAAATATGCAATTTGGAAGAAAACCTTTCAGAAAGTTTGGCTAAAAACCTTCTAGAAGGTTTATACATGGTTTGGCTGTTCATTGCCAAAACCTTCTAGATGGTTTTGTCTACAGGAATATACCTTCCGAAAGGTTTTCATTGACCTTCTAAAAGGTTTTGCTTACTAGAATGTTGATTCAACTGTTCCTGTATAAACCTTCCAGAAGGTTTGCATCGACCTTCCGGAAGGTCTTGCCCAGAATGCCTGGACAGCCTGCAACTCAGGCTCTACCATTTGGGGGCCCACCTACACTTCTCCCACTTGTCCCCTGACATTCCTTGCATGTCTACATGCCTCCCAACACCCATGCTTGGACTTTGAAGGCAATGGTATTAATGAGGAGGAGAGAGAAGAGACAATGTAGGGAGATGCAGGCTAGGCCTGTCCTAGCCTTCCCAATGTCAACCATTCAGCCTCCTACAGATGGAAAGTTTGTCATACTCCTATAGCAAGATTCATGGACTAAAATACATGTATCTTAGAGTATTATTCAAATTGTATTACATTGTAAAGAGAGAAGCTCCAAGGTAGAAGACAGTTTAGAAAGATAAAGCTTAGATTTTTACATTTCTTCCATCCATTTCACTTGTAATCCTTTGTAAGAATCTTGTAAGCTTCATTTATTATTTTTAATTTCATTTATTTCCCATACATTGCAAGTTTAGTTGAGTATTTTAGTTTCTACCATTGTTGTATTTAAGTTTTCTACATTTCAAGATTTTAAAATGGGTATTCAATGCATTTCTTCTTAGTTAACTTTTCTTTCATTAATTTAAGCTCCAATCTTTATTTCTTCATTATGTGTCTTTACATTATGTATGTCTTTCCTTTTCTTATGAGTATTTAATTGTTAAGTTGGCTAATCTAAGGGAGAACTCCTCTTGATTATGCTATTTCAACTCATTTTCTTTGCTCCTCGTAGTGTACATTGATTTGGTTTGACTAGGCTGAATGTGGACATGGTTGTAAGTTCTTGATACACCGTAGACTTATAATGGTGTATGCTTGAATCCTAACCTCCATTTTAGTCATGCGCTTCTTATGAATCAATCTAACATCTAGACACCATTTGAGGAAGGTCTTGAGTTGATTTGAAAATTCCCATTGGAATGACCTCTTTGGATTAGACAACACTTGTTGCCATTTTATTTTCATCAAGAACACCAATCACCAAACTCAAACATCAAAGATTTTTACACTTTTCATTGTTCACCAAAATCACCTTCAAAACAATTCAACTCTTTCTCTGAGGAGATGACAAACCCTCAAAAAATGACTTAAATCTTTGGCCATTGACCTTAAATGTTTTACGATCCTTAGGATTTTCTATATCCAATGCTTCATGTGGGTCGGCCACCTTGACAATGTAAAGGCCATCCCATCTTGATCAAAGTTTTTCCTTAGAAAATTGAGTGTTAAAAATTATACAAGAGCACTTTTTGCCCAAGCTCAAATGTTTTTCTCAAAATGGATTTGTCATGAAAAATTTTAGCCCTTTCTTTGTGAATTCTAGAGCTCTCATATGCATCTTTGCAAATTTCCTACAATTCATTTAACTCCAACTTCCTATGATCCCCAGCTAGTTTTCGGTTGAAATTCAAATTTTTTATGGCCCAACATGACTTATGCTCCATCTCCACCGGCAAATGATAGACCTGCCATAGACTAACCTCTAGGGAGAGATACTTATTAGTATAGATACTGCATATCGTGTATCTCCTTTGCACCCTTATTGCTTGATTTTGTGGTAGAAATTGGGGGAAATGCTTCTAAACTCACATTTAATGGAGATTCGTGTGTTTGTAGGTAAAGAGCAAGTAAGGTTGTGTATAAAGCCTCCCATCAAGTTCTCAATGGCAATGGAAAAGAAGGGAAGGCTTAACGAATTGCTCAGGATATCAAGAAACCAAGAAAATTATAAAACATGAGAAAACCTACTGGTAGAAGTCAACCAAACCCTGTTGGTAGAAGTTAGTTAAAACCTACCAGTAAAAGTTTCAAAACCTACCGGTAGGAAAAGTGCACTAGAATGCTTCTACCGCAGCCCTGCCAAAAACCTACCAGTAGAAAATTCTTACTAAAAAAAACCTACCGATAGGTTTTACCCAGAAATGCCAGATATCTGCCCACATGACTCTACCTACTCTGGGGGCCCACCTCTTGTCATCCAAACCATACCCTGACATCTTTGACACACCATGATGGTCTCTTCCACCCTAAAGTCATATTTGGAAGAAAAAAGTATAGGATAGGCAAGAGAGAGAAAAGGGCTGGTTGGTGAAGCATGGGAGGAGCATGTTTGGCCTGTCATTGCTTGTGGAAGTGTCCAATCTCTTCCCACTCATTGAACTCAGTTCTCACAAGCTAAGGAGGGAGGATGGACGAATTTTGACCAAGTCTTACACCATTTTCAGATTTACACAAGCTTTTAGAGAGAGAGGCTCAAAAAAGAAGATGAAGTTTTAGAGAGAAAAAGTTGAGTTTTCACATTTCCTTCACCATTTTCATTGTAGAAAGCTTTAGATTACTTGTAATCCTTCCCTCTTTCACTTTAAACTCTTTTATTTAAGTTGTAATCAAGATTAGTTAAGTGCTCTAGCATTTATATTTCTACATTTGGGTATTTTGTCTTCGATCTTTGTATTTTGGTTATTAATGTTATTTCTCTTGTACTCTAAACCTTTCTTTGCAGTAATACAAGTCTCATGCTTCATTTCAATCCCATGTCTCTTTACCTTATGTTGGTTTTTGCCTTTAATATGAGTAGCTAAACTTTTAGTTGGCTAATACAAGGAGAATTTCCTCTTAGGTGTGTGAAATCAACTCTCTTTCATTCTTCCCCGTAGTGTAAATTGTCTGGTGTGACTAGGTTGAGTGTGGACATAGTTGTGGGCTCTTGATACCCTACAAACTTGCCATAGGGTATTCTTTGTCCCAATGCATCTACAGTAGTCTCTCACTTCCTACGAATCAATTAAACACCAAGACACCATTGATTGAATGACTTGAGTCCATTTGGCATTCCCATTGGAATGACCCCTATGGATTAGCCAACCTTGTTTTCCTTGCATTTTTACCAAAATACAACTCACCAAAACACAAAAAATCAAGATTTTCCAATTTTCATTTCTTTACAAATCACCTTTAACCGGCAATTTGATCTTCCTTCCCTGAAGAGACGACCTTGGAATACCAATTCCAAATAAAACACGATATTGCAAGTCTCTATTCGCTTAGGGAGCACTTTTGCACACATACACGTTTTGTTCATTCACACATGATTTTTCCCATTTTGTATAAGCTATATACACATAATCCGAGTTCTTGTTTGGAGATTAGGGAAGAAGATGTTCAAGCACATATCAAGAATGGTCTTATAAGCGGTGTGAGAAGCCCATAAGGCATCGGCCAACCCTAAGTGACCAATACTTCCAATTCGGGTTAACCTTTTCTCAAGTATATTCTATATCTCCCTATTGTCCAACTCAGCTTGGCCATTAGTTTGTGGGTGATAAGCAGTGGACACCTTGTGTGTTACGCTATATTTATGCATCAAGGAGGCAAATGGTCTATTGTAAAAATTTGAGCCTCTGTCACTTATCATTGCACGAGGTATCCCAAACCTAGAGAAAATGTTTTCTTTAAAAACTTGACCACGACACGATGATCGTTGGTCTTGGTCGGGATTGCCTCTACCCACTTGGACATATAGTCCACTGTCAGAAGTATGTAAATCCAAAAGACATAGGGAATGGACCCATGAAATTGATGCCCCAAAAATCAAAAATTTTAATGATAAGAATGGGGGAGAGGGGCATCATGTTTCTATGGTTCACACTTCCCAACTTGTGACACCTATCACATTGCTTAATCAATATTGGCCAATAAAAATCATTGATTTGTACTTTTTAGTGGTCTGAATTATATTATATTATACACCCAAGTATCAGTGGTCAAATTGTAGTTTTCTCGGTTTTAAGTCCAAGTATCAATCCCACGAAGGGTTTAGTAATTTAGTATTTAAAATAAAAGAAAAACAGAAAAGTTGTTGTTTGAAGTAGTATGATGTTTGATAGCTTGTGATATGAGCTTAACTTGACAGCTAGTTTAATTTAATTAAAGTGCATAAGTAAATAAATAAAGTGCGTAAATAAATGTGTTAATAACAAGAATATAAAAGATACCCTTCAGTTTAAGGGTCCCATATGTGTTATATTAGTTAGATACTAGAAATGCTACCGTACCAATATTAACTTCCATTTTATTGGCAAGTCAACCGGTTGTTTTGATGTATATAAACCATAGCACAGCCACTTCTTAGGCTAACTGGGGGTAAAAAATCATAACACAGCCGCTTCTTAGGCTAACTGGTTATATCCACGTCAATTGATTAACCCAAGCAAATCAGAAGGACCAGCCATTCATGAGGAATACTTGAGTTATTCAATTGATCTCATGATTATAAGTGCGTACATAATAAACCATAACGTAGCCACATCTTAGGTTAACTGGTGATATTATGGCATAAAACAACAACTTGTTAGGAAAGCTGGTTATAGACATTCCAATTGACTAATTCAATTAAATCAAAAGGACAAGTCATTCATGAGGAATACTTGAATTACCTAATAGGTAATCTATGATATATATATATATATATATATATATATATATATATATATATATATATATATATATATATATATATATATATATATATATATATACCATTAAACATCCTCAACATTCCGGTGGAGGACAAGCCATACCGGTAGGAACGCTGTGGTTGTTAGACTAGCAATATAGTTATATATAGTATTTAAATAACCCAAAAGGACAAGCCATTCATTAGGATCATTTAGATTTTGTACCACACATTAGTAGAAAATCCTCATCGTTCTGATGGAGGACAAGCCATACTGATAGGAACACCGTAGAACTTTAACCGACGGGTCTTATGATGCACCAATGACATAATTCAAGGCACAACACTGGAATTATGCACATCACTGTATCACGCATTAAGCATACAATACATAGATAGATAAAATATAAATAAGACATCAGCATTTCCATAATCTAAACAATAATATACATATATTCCCCTCGCACTGAAGGGGATACACGACTACTCACGTTCTATTGGTACAAACAAGCAAGGAGTGTGGGTAATATTCATTACAGCTAAAAATAAATAATTGAAACACAACCACCTTTATTATAATTCCAGACAAAAATAGTGGCAGCAGTTCAACTATCCGAATAGAAAGATACTACAGAAATGTAGAAATACAGAGTAACTGTAAAAGTTTATCACGGATCAACTTTCAAAGGCTTTTTCTTTCTCTTTCTTTTCTCTCTTTGATGGCCGGCTGGCTTTTGGTAGGGAGGAGTTGGTCTTGGAATGGTATGAATTGAAGTAAGAAGTGAAGATCCCTATTTATAGGGGGGAGGAAACTTTTGGCTAAGGGGGGGTCCTAACCCCCACCTCCACCTTCCAAAATTTTAAGCCTTGCAATGGTGCTAGGTATCGTGCTTTGGACTTTCCAAGTGTCGCCTTCTGATTTGTCCATGTTTCTTTATTACACCTTAGTTCTTCGTAGTTTCAAGTCTTGCAAAATTCCCTTGTATTTTATGGTATTCATGCATTTGATCCTGAAATTTAAACATAAAGTATTTAAAACTTTAATTTATGCACAAACTATAATTCATAATGTTTAGTTGTTTTATCTTACAAAATTGATTACTTAATTATTTTAATTTAAACACTAATTAGGGTTAATCAATCACTTTATAAAATCTTAGTTGAAGTCTTCTTGGAAGAGAAGTGCTTGCAACATGCTTCAGAATGACAAAAAGATAGGACATCTCGCTGTTCATTTTTTGATATGCACCTCCTAATGACTTTGTTAGGGCAATACTTGAACAGGTATGAGTTGTTGAAGTAGAAGTACTTCACATCCACCATGAATCTTCTCTTATCTTTCAGGCTCCAGTGCGGGGGTATTTGTCTTGTGACAAGAAAATTAAAAATGTCAGCATACCAAGGACAAACTGAATGGATAGAAAATAAATGCTCATCAGGGAAAGAATCAAGGATAGGGATGTGTTCTTCGGTGGCTTGGACAACAAGCCGTGGCAAATTATCCGCCACCACATTTTTAACTACTCTTTTGTCGTTGATGATCAGATGAAATTCTTAAAGGAGGAGGATCCACCTAATGAGTCTCGGTTTAGCATCCTGCTTAGACAAAAAATACTTCAAAGAAGAATGATCAATATAGACTACAATAGATGAGCCAATGATGTATGACCTAAATTTATTCAATGCAAACACGACGGCTAGCAACTCTTTCTCAGTAGTGGTGTAATTCATTTGTGCTTCATTTAGAGTTTTGCTTGCATAGTATATTACATAAGGCTTTTTGTCCTCCCTTTGACCTAGCACTGCGCCAACTGTGCAATCACTCGCATCGCACATGAGCTCAAAATGGGAGTTCCAATTGGAGTGGTCGCATGATTAGAGGTAAGATAAGCATACCTTTAATTTTTTGGAAAGATGCCTCACAATCATCAGACCACACAAATGGAACATCCTTTTCTAGCAAATTTGTTAAAGGTCTTGCCAATGCACTGAAATCCTTAATGAAATGACAATAGAAACCTACATGGCCAAGAAATGACCTGATGTCCTTGACTACCGTTGGAGTGGGTAGATTGGAAATTGTTTCCACTTGGGATTTGTCCACTTTGATTCCCTTTACAGACACAATGTGTCCAAGCATAATCTCTTATGTTACCATGAAGTGACACTTCTCCCAGTTGAGCATCAGATTCTTCTCTTCACATCTCTCTAACACTATCTCCAAAATTTCCAAACATCCTTCGAAAGAGTCCCCAAACAATGAGAAATCGTCCATGAAAACCTCCAGAATATTTTCCACCATGTCACTGAATATCCCCATCATACATCTTTGAAAATTTCTTGAGGCATTGCATAGCCCAAACGACATTCGATGATAGGCATATGTTCCAAGGTGGATTTCTCTTGATCCTCCAAGGTGATCTCTATCTGATTGTAACTAGATTAGCCATCTAAGAAATAATAGAAAAGATATTTGGCTATCCTTTCCAACACTTGATCAAGGAATGGTAGTAGAAAGTGATCTTTTTGAGTGCATGAGTTAAGCTTCCGGTAATCTACGCAAACTCTCCAACCGGTGACCACCCGAGATGGAATCAACTCATTCTCCTCATTGGCCACCACCATCACTCCTAACTTCTTTGGTACCACTTGTGTGGGACTACACTATTTACTGTCGGCAATTGGAAAGATAATTCCCACATTAAGTAGCTTGAGCACTTCATCTCTTACCACATCCTTCCTAATGTGATTGAGTCTTCTTTGTGGTTGATGGGATGGCTTGGTGTCTTCTTCAAGATATATTCTATGAGTGCAAATGAGAGGGCTAATTTCCTTGATGTTGGCAATGGTCCAATCGATGGCTCTTTTATGCTTTCTCAAGACTCGTAAAAATTCTTCTTATTTCTCTAGCTCCAATGAAGAGCTTATCACCACTCAAATGTTTTGTTCTCCCCCAAGAATGCATATTTAAGTGTGGATGGTAATGGCTTCAACTCCAAAGTGGGTGGTTGCACTGTGGATGAAAAAATTTCTTTTCTTGTGGCATCAATTTTTCAAATGTTGGGGTCCAAGTCTCTAGCCCCTACACCATCTCCGATTCCACATCCTTAAGGAACTCTTCCTCCTTCAAACTTGGATGGCCTAGAAATCCATGTGATGTTCCATCAATAAGTCAATCCTATTAACTTCATGAATCTCTTCATCATCACCCGTAGCTAAGGTTGAAAATATTGAGGTCCATAGTCATGTTTCCAAATGCAAGCTTCACCAGACCATTCTTGCAATTAATCACGACATTAGAAGTTGCAAGGAAAGGAATTTGTGAATTAAGGTCAGCAACGGAGTGAGTATCAAGCATAATAAAATCAACGAAAAAATAAAATGTCCACTTGGACCAACACATCCTTTACTACTCCCCTTGGTGTTCTCACGCTTCTATCTGCTAGTTGAAGAGTGATAGAAGTTAGTTTTAACTCTTCAACCTATATTTGTTAATATACTGAGAAGGGTAGAAGATTGACACTTGCCCCCAAGTCTAGCAATACTTGCTCCACTCGAAAATTCCCAATGATGATAGAAATGGCAGGGTAGCCGGGATCCTTGAACTTGGATGGAGTTTTTGTCCTCAAGATGGAACTCACTTGCTAAGTGAGGAAGGATTTCTTGTGCACATTCAACTTCCTCGTCATAGTGCACAAGTCCTCAATATTTTTGCATAAGAAGAAATTTGCTTGATGGCATCAAGGAGTGAATTGTTGATCTTTACCTGCTTAAACATCTCAAGAATATCAAAATAGTTAGCAATTTTAGCAGGTTCCCTCAACCATTGGGGATAAGGATCTGAGATAGGGTAATCATTCACAGTCAAGTCAACAATCTTAGTCTTCTCAAGTGGTTCACCCTCTTCGGAGTTACTCTTAGTCTCTCTTTCATTTTTCAAAGTTGCTTTGGGTGGGACTTTTGGTAAAACAAATTTGTCTATTTTTGTCCCACTCCTAAAAGTGGTGATAGCCTTAAGTTGCTCAAAATTCTGTTTAGTAACATCGGATGATTCAATCACATGTTGACCTTTTGGGTTTTTTTGGGATTGAGGGGGAAATTTCCTTTTTTATTATTGAAAAAACTCCATAGCACTAGTCAACTTAGTGATTTGTGTCTGAATGTCATTAAAAGCAACGGAATTTTGATTATTGATTGCGGTTTGACTCTGAATGAATTAATGCATGACATCCTTCAAATTTCTCTGTTGAGGAGGTTGGTATATGGGCAGATTGGGTGGTCCTTGTTGACCAAACCCTTGTTGAGGTGGGTTTTCCAAAAATCCTTGTGGATTGGACCATGGATATTGGGAGCTAGATGACGGGCTATGATCATAAAATGATTGATTTTACTTAGGTGGGATAGGAGGTGACTATGAGGTGGACCCATAAGGAATAAAGTTCTCATTCTTACAACTAAAGTTTGGGTGGGAGCTTCATCCTAGATTGTATATGTTAGAATGTGGAGAATATGACTACCTATTTTGGTTAAATGCATTTACTTGCTCATGGTATACTTCCTTGAGAGTCGGAATGTTCGGACACTCTGCAATAGAGTGTTCAACACTCTCACATGTTGAGCAAGATTCATCGACCTTAGTGCCATTCAACACCTCATGCCTTCTATTAACCTCCAAGTTCTCCACCTTATGGGACAATTTTGTCATCTTAGCAAGCAAATCTTCTTGGTCACGCAAGTTATACATCCCCCCTCCCCATTTGGTTGACTTCAAGGAGAAGACCTTGATACATCGGCAGGATCTGTGATATCCCAGGATTGGGCATGCTCTGCCAATATATTAAAGTACTACAGGGCCTCATTAGTGTCTTTACTCAAAAACTCTCCATTGCACATTGTGTCAATGAACTGTCGGTGGCCTAGCGTAATTCCTTCTTAGAAAAAACTAACTAATTGCAAAAGTTCAAACCCATGATATGGAATGGAGTGCAACAAGTCCTTGTATCTATCCCAACATTGATAGAACTACTCATTTGGTTTTCAGAAAAGTTTAAAATTTTTTCTTTAGAGTAGTTGTCTTGGGCACCGAAAAAAATTTGTTTAGAAATTGAGATAACATTTGCACCCAATAACTTATCGAGTGGGGTTTCAAGGAGTGCAACCAAGTTTTTACTTTGTCCTTGAGAGAAAAGGGGAATAATTTCATGTGTGCCATATCTTCCATGACATGATTTGAAATAAATGTTCCTACTATTTCCTCAAACACCTTAATGTGTAGGTAAGGATTTTCTCATTCCACGCCATGGAATTGAGGAAGTAATTGCAACATGCCCAATTTTACAAAAAACCATGCGTTTGCACAGGTAGAAGTATGCATGAAAGGTGGTGCTTCTGGTAGGTTGGAGATAATCTCTCATTGATCTCACCGGGGGATCAATAGGGAGATTATTTCCTTCATTTCTCAGAGGGGAGAATTGCATTCGGGGGTTTGATACTCAGGGATTTTGTACTCCCCCGCCCCTCAGATTGTTAGCACCATCATCCCCAAAATTGTTTCCCACATTTTCGGTGGATCTTGATTCATGTTAATGTTTGATCTTAGATCTCATCTAACTAGTCTATTTTGGTTATCAAGTCCCCATATGCAATGACACTTACTACAATTAAAATTATAGCACAAATATATACAAAGGAGCAACGTACTTTGGCCCGTGATGAAAATCATGAGACTTACCTTTGTTGTCCCCAATTCACCTTCAAACTCGACGGTTAACCTTCCCCTACAACGGTGCCAAAAATACTTGGTCATTTTCCCTACATTTCCACATGAACTCAATTATGTGTATAGCTTATAGTGTATGGTGAGTGTCATTCTCCCTTGAGCTCAATCCAAGAAGTGGAGAAATTATGTGTGGATGAACAAAAATTGTGTGAGTATGCAAAATTGCGACCCAAGCATAGAGAGACTTATAGTGTCATGTTTTACTTAGAACGTTTGAAAGAGGTGGGCCCACGTAGTTGGAGTTGTTTGGAAGAGGATCTGAATTTTCTGGGTTGCTAGTATTTGTACCTAATAACATGGTATCGATACCTGGTAACGTGGTACCGGTACCTCGACATTTCTTCATGTTGAATCAGCAAGGGCATAAGTGGTAGGTACTGGGTACTGGTAACTAAGGCAAGGAGGTACCGATAGCTAAATTCTAGAAGGTTCTGGTACCGGTACCTAGCGAAGAGGTACCGATACCTTCTTCATTTCCTCCATTTTAGCAGGTTGAGTTCCAAGTACCAGGTACCGGTAGCTGGTCGAATCGGTACCGGTACCTTCTTTCTAGAGAGTTCAGGTACCGGTACGGGGTGATGTGGTATTGGTACCTTCTCTATCTATTTTGAGATTTTTAGTTCCTCGAGCTCCCAAGCCATTTGTCTTGAAATCCGTGCTTGCCCATTGATCATAATAACTTTATGAGGTGCTTTATGCCTGCCCTTTTTTATCCTATCACCTGTAATCAAGCCATTCTCCATTAATAGTTGATTTAAATCCAATTTCCTAAAATTTTCTATAAAAACAAGTTAAAATGGATGCAATGAAGTTGTTGAATGTGTAATGTTCCACACTAATCATATTTTTGAAAGGCCTGTGTTTTATGAAGATTTTGAACATATTAGTGTTAGGCAAAATCAAGCAAAACGGTGTTGGTTAAATTATGTGAAACTTGTGGGTCTTGCTTATGAATGTTTAGTCTGAGATTTTTACAGCAATGCACAAGAAACTAGGGCAAGGAAATTGCATACATAAGTTAGGGGAATTACATTTCAAGTTACACCATCTACTATTGCAAATTATTTGAACCCTATGCCGAAACACCCTCATCCCTAATATCCCCTTACTACGCTGCCTACTATGTCTACCATTGGGATTGAGTTAATTGGGAATCCAGATTATGTCTAGGGTAGGCCAAATAAGTCTATTAAGCAGGGAGATTTGATGACTAATATCAAATTTTGAATTTGATAACTATAAATAATTTGTTGTCCCAATCTCAGAAAAATCAAATCTACGTTGAAAGAGCTTATTTTCTGCATTTTTTTGGAATGGGTTACACCATTGACCTACTGACACTGATAATGGATGAAATGATATTGATTGTGAAAAATAAAAAGCCCTTACTTCTTTTTGCTATTTTAGTATCTAAATTATGTAGACTGAAATGAGTGATAGTAGATCCATCATTTGCTCTAGTGGAGCCTTTGGCACCCTTGGATAAAACTTCATTGAAAAAGAGCCATGGAATTTAGACAGAGGCTCAGCAAGCAGTGCCATCAGAACCACAAGCGGACCAATTCCCAGAAGGTGCAGATGTTTAACCACTAAAGGAGCCCCAGCAACAAAAAGAGTCGCAGTCGTATATTTCAGAAGATGATCAAACTGACAGATACAAGTTGTTAGGTCTTGAAATTAGGATGACCCAGTTTGATCAGAGAATGATTAAGTATGAGGAGAACCTGAATGAGATTTTAAGGCTGCTTGGAAGGAGATACAGTAGTGGCCCCATCATCATAAGCCTAGCCAGCCAAAGTTTCCTGCATCTTCTACTATCTCTACTTCTATTGAACTCTTCATTTACATTTTAGCTTGTGCACTTGGTTTTGAGTACTTTTGGATGTTTTTATGTTGGATTTATTCAGTTAGTTTGTGTTATTTCAATAAATTTTGTTGTGTTATGATAATTAGTTTGTATTATTCATGGTAAAGTTATATTGTCACTTTGTTAAATTGTAGATATAACCCTAAGCAAATCACAGGGATTTTCATACATATTTGTGCACTATCTCTATATTTTCATAGAAAACTCATCATTCCGAGCACGTAATAATTTCTTATTTTGAAAAACCTTTTGAAATAACATGATCCTTTATGAAACTTACATATATAGTGGAGATGTGAAATCCTTATGCAGATTTTGAACCAATCTTCCTTGGAGAGATTTTTAACATTTACTAAAGTAAGAATTTCAGTTCAGCATAAGATTCCTTTGAATAATCTCATTGATCTTGTTTTGATTAGCACTCATTGAATGGCATATTAACATTCTCCTTTAAATCTTTATGAAAATCATGCAGAAATATGAATTCTAAAAAATGATCTTAGGTCATTTGTGAATTTATTTTGAACCTTAATCATTTCTTTTGCAAAATTGTATCCCTAGTAAGCCGTGATTGAGCCTTGGTAAAAGTTCTTTTATTAAACCCATATGTTAACCTAGCCAATGCAAGTATATTGGTCCAACCCTTACTATCTAATTTTCTTTCACCCTCTCTTAAAAAAGGCATTATACAGGAAAAGAGAAAAATAAAGAAATACAGTTGGAAAAGAAAAGAATTTGTGAAAGAAAAAAAAAAGAAATAGAAAAAGCAAAAGGAAAGTATGCAAAGAAAGAAAAATAGCCAAGAAATTACAAGCCTAAGATTGAAAATGAAGAATGACAAATATGATGTTCTATAAGAGCCCAGAAAGTTAAAGGGAGATATGTGCTATACAAATTAAAAATGATAGCTTTTTGAATCCCTTAGACGTCGTTTTTTAAACCCACTACCCACACAAGCTTGAGCTGGGCTGGGCCTACCTCCATCCCTAGAGGAGTCATATGAGGCGGAAGCTCCACGTACGGTTTTGAAGCCAAGCCTTTACAGCAATAAAATCCTTTTTGATTCTAAAAAACATGCACATGTATCATTTTCATCTATTCATTAAAAAAGAGAATGTTAATAATTTTATTCGATATAGCATTAATAGTCCTTCATGAGATTATATCAAATTTCAGTTTTATTCAAATAACCTTCTTTTGGAATATTACATGTACTATTACTTTGCTTTTATTCCAATATTCTTATTACATGTAATTTTTGAGTGATAGTTACTAAAACTTGAGTGTGTTCTTTATTGAGTGATATCCATGAAAGGATTGATGTCAAGGCTAACTTTTGTATTGCTTAGTATAGGGTTGCGATATTTCTTAATTGTTTCTGAAAATCTAAAGAATAGTGTTACAATTGGTGTGTGTTACTCTTACAATGATAAGGAAGAGGGTGGTATTCTAACATAAGAATAGAATGATGATTTAATTTTATATGTGAAAATATGAATTATTTTTATCTTAGTAACTAAAGTTCGTAGATACCTTCATTGGAGACATTCACGAGACAAAACTCATCTACTACGGATCATCTAGGTGTTTAACGATTTGTTGCATAAGTTAAATGCAATCTTGAAATCTATGAAAGTGATTCCATTTGTTTTTATTACTAGGGACAAGTAATGTTAGGTTGGGTGTGTGATTAACCCTAAATAATATGGTAATGAATTAGGGTTTCACATATAATTATCATAACTCGAAAGGATGGATGTTTGAAAGGCAAATAGGAGAGGGAGGAAAGCATAAAATCAGCAAAGGCATTCACTATACGGATGGTAAACCACCATCCCAACGCCAACAAGTCAGCTAAGTCAACAAGGAGGCTACAAGCAAAAAAACCAAAGGCTTAGCACTATCCAAAAGATGGTGGTGGCATCCGGGTGGTGGCTAAACCACCTTAAGCCTTTCTTTTCACCTATTGGTTTAAAAATGCGATGAAAGAATGTGATTGGCTACCCTAGGTGTCTACCGCCCCTGAGCCCCTCCCTGGTGCCTATAAATAGGTGAGTTCAACCATTTTTCAGGGAGACTTCCCCAGAGAATAAAACAAGAACCAGAGAAGAAGAAACTATGCCCTAAACACTCCCTGAGCCAGAAACTCTCTTCTTCTACATTTCTTTTACATCTTTTTTACTTGGAAAGTTGAACCTCTCACACTTTTGTGCCCTAGCCAGTAATAAGAGTGAGGACATTTCAACTATTCCTGGAGAAAGGAACTCTTGCATTTGTCTTTGTATTTGTAAAACATTGTAATGAGATTATCTCACCCTTCTTACTCACCTATAGCAATGAAGTGTGAGTAGTCAATTTATACTCGTTAGTGAATGGTGATGACATGTATAATATTGTTTGTGTTATGGAAATGCCAATGTTTTATCTATGAGTTAATGTTTATACCTTCCTTAATTGATGGATGGTTATTATTATTTTTGTTAGGTATCATATTACTATATGCTCATGGCTACGAATACCGAGCTAAACCTATTGTTATATACTAGTTCATCTTTATGATATTTCGTACTTCATGCATGAAACAATGATGCATGCAGTTGGGTTTTATGTAACAATCGGAAGATTAGTTATAGACGGGTTAAATCTTGTCAAAGCTAATGCTTTTAATTCAATACATAAATCGGAACTCCGTCTTCATTAAATCATTAACATGTTAATCAAATAGCTAAAGTAAACCTTTTGAATGGTTCACCTCCGGGTTTACAAGGGTTATTTGGTTGTTGTAAGATACACAGACCTTTCAGCTAACCTAATCAGTAGTTGTGATATGGTTCAGTTATACATCAAACCTACTGGTAAATTTTTCAATAAAATGGAAGTTAATTATTGTGAGGTGGCATTTTCATAATCAAGCAATAAAATGCATGTTGAATCCCCAACCTAAAGTGTGACGCCCCTAAAATCGGGGGTCCCGTTGACCACCCGTCAACCCTCGAAAATACCTGTGATTGTCGCATAATCCAACATCACATCTATCGCATCCCTGTAACCGGGATTACAACTCACACGAGGATCCGTGTTTCCTTTTATCATTTACTCCTATCGAGGTTCAATATACCCCAATGTATCTCATTTAAGGTCCATTTGTGTCATTAGAACCAAAGAACACATAGTCCAAGAGTATGGCAATGCATTTTTAAAATTTTAGATTTTTGAAAAACCATCCGAAAGGTTTTGTTATGGACCTTCCGGAAGGTTTGCTCACTGAAAAATTTCTACCGGAAGGTTTTATGGATCTTCCTGTAGGTTTTACCTACTGATCTAATTTCTACAGGAAGGTTTGCCCACTGGATGAAAATTTTTATGAACCTTCTGGCAGGTTTTGTGGACCTTTCGGTAGGTTTTCCCTACTAGACAGAAAAATTGCAGTAACCTTCCAGAAGGTTGTTGTGACCTTCCAAAAGGTTTTGCCCAGAATTTCATGCTTCATTAGATTTTCATTTCCAATACATCCAAAACCTTTCCAAACTCATTTCAAACATGGATAATAACATTTTCTTCATTATAAAGGATCCATTCTAGTTCTATTACATGCATTTGCATAATTTATACATGTTAAAACATTGTTCCAACAAAGATTTCACAAAATATGCCACAAATTGGCTTTTCTTCATCATTGAGGCCCTGACTGCGAGTCCTTTCCCTGTACGAACCCCGCACCTGAAATGTTTTCCATATAGGGTGAGCCAACGCCTAGTAGAATATTTCCTACAGAGGTCACTCCCCAACCTAAGTGCATATGCAATGTTCATACACAACATTCACAATCATATAATCATTCCAATCAAGAATATACATGATTCATGTTGGAATCTACCATGTCATGCCATGAATGAAATGAGATTCACTCACGCACCTCAAACCAAGTCCTCACCGGCTCTCACCACACTATTCAATACAAGTGAAAAACCCTTGTCACTGATGAAATACATCCAATGATCATCTTGAAACAAAGTTCATGTGTTCATAAAAATCAATTCATTTTTGGATGTTTTTCATCAAATGAATCATTTGTACAACCAAAACCATGTGTCTTTATTTGGGTAGTGGACTTTTGGTGTTGCACCTTCAGCTCCACATGCCACTATACTTTTTTTGGACTTGCACCGTTGAAAGTGTATAAACCAATAGCAGGGCCTTGCACCCGAGGGGGGATCTATCCCTTCTTGTTATACCCGACACAAGTTTTTCATGTATGCAACCGTGCAACTCAGTATGATATTCAATCCCACTTTCCCAAGCCCACCCATCAAACACCAAGTATGATGATTGATCCAACCATGCACTCACACACCCATACTCATGGCTATGGATGCATTTTCTCCGTGCAAATGTAATGTAATGCACCATTGCTCAATCAATGTCATGGTCAACGTGATGAGTGCCAATGAGCCAAATTTAAACCACACATCTCAACATGTTTCATGAAAATTTATATCACATATATAAAATCACCAAAATCCATTATCATGTCAATACATCATCTAGCATATATCAACATTTATATACCCAACACATATCTCAAGCATGGCATTACGCAAACTCATGCCAAACATATTCAATCACAACGCATAATGTTAAACATATAGTGTGCCCATACAATCACTTTTCCATGGAATACCAACCAAGTAATTTCCATATCACAATTTCAAGTTAGGAAAATCAATTCCAACCCATTTACATACTCCTTTTTCATACCCATTTCATATGCATAAGTGAGTGACATATATATTCCCTTTAACCCATACATTTCATATAACACTATAGGTAGGAAATGAACCAAAGTAGGAAATCCTCTATCTCTTGGAGTGTAAAAGAAAGGGAGAAACTCAAGAACAACTCCCAAGCCCCAAACCTTTGATTTCTCCAAATTTTCTTCCTTGAAAATTCAGTGAAATTCTTAGTTCTTGGTACGTATGGTAGCCCTCATCGCGTAGACCAATTTTAATTCTTGGTCCGAAGTATTCCGATCGATGAAACTTCTTGGATCAGAAGAGAAATGTAAAAATTTCTACTTTCTCTCCTCTCTCTCTTCTCTTCTCTTCACACGCCTAAACTCATCCGACTAAGGGTTGAGAAATATCTGATTTTTCAGATGTTTAGCCCTATTTATACTTTTAATTGCGTGGTCCCCATTGCCCCGCTCGTTTATCACTTCCAAGTCCATTTTTAACCCAAAATGACTTAATTAAATTCTGATTTTAGTTAAAATTAATTTTATTTGAACTTTTATCTAATTATAAAGAAAAATTTTATAATTTCTGTTTTTAGGGACCTTTGAAAGTTCATTCGTCACCCAATTGTCTTGAAAAATGTGTAAAATTCGTCTATCTCAGAATTCAAAGAAATTTGACGTGCTAACTTAATTTCGCGATACAAATCTAATGGTGAAGTCCGTTGCTCCATCTGAGCTCTATAAAAATATACATTTTAATCCTGCATAATAGTGACAAATTACTATTTTGCCCTATGTCGGAAAAAGTTCAATTTTTCCCAAGTTTCACATAAAGAGTAGTTTTGCAATTTTTGTAATCAAAAGTTTGGTTTAAGTATTTCGTTTATCAGTTCTAAGTTTACACCACAAGCTATTGTAAGACACATTATGATTCACACTTTTTTTGTGATCGGATTAATATTATACACCCAAGTATAAGAGGTCGAATTATAGTTTTCTCGGTTTTAAGAGCAAGTATCGATCCCGCGAAGAGTATGTGTAATTAGGAAATAAAATAAAAATAGTAAAGTTGTTTATCTTAGATAGGACAACATGTGATAGCTTGTGATGTGAGTTTAGATTGATAACTAGTTTAATTATGTTGCAGATAGATTTAAACAATATTAAAAAGTATCCTTCAGTTCAAGGATCTCATATGCATTATATTGGTTAAATACTAGAAATGCTACCTTACAACAATCAACTTCCATGCTACTGATAAGTCAACTGGTAGGTCTGATGTATATAAACCATTACATAACAACTTCTTAGGTTAGCTAGTGATATCCATGACAATTGATTAATCCAAGCAAATTAGAAGGACAAGTCATTCATGAGGAATACTTGAATTATTCATTTGTCTTCATAATAGTAGGTTCATACATAATAAACCATAACACATCCACTTCTTAGGTCAACTGGTGATATTAGTCATAACACAACAACTTCTTAGGTTAGCTAGTTATAGATATGTCAATTGACTAATCCAAGCAAACCAGAAAGTCAAGTCATTCATGAGGAATACTTGAATTATTTAGTTGACTCTATTTGTGATACATATACTAGTTAAACATCCTCAGCGTTCTGGTGGAGGATAAACCATACTGATAGGAATGTCGTGGTTGTTAGACTGATAATATTATCATTTATACCAGTTAAACGATCTGAGTAATCCTGAAGGACAAGCCATTCACGAGGATCACTAAGGTCATTAGTCTGATAGTTATATATATAGTAATTAAATAACCCTGATGATCCAGAAGGACAAGTCATTCATAAGGATCATTTAGGTTTTGTATCATGCATCAGTTAACATCCTCAGCGTTCAGGTGGAGGATAAACCATACCAATAGGAATGTCGTGGTTGTTTAACCGGGAGGTTGATGATACACTGATGACATAATTTCAAGCACAGCACCGAAATTATGTACATCACTATATCATGCATGAAGCATATAATAAATAGATATATAAATATATAAAACATCAGCATACTACTCACGCCCCATTGCTACAGACAAGCAAGGAGTGCGGGCAGTTTGCATTACAACTGAAATTAAAATATAAACCCTAAACACGTCTTTCACAAGGAACAACTGAAACACAATCACTTTTATTATCAGTTATGACAAAAAAGTGACGGAAGGCAACTATCCGAATAGAAAGATACAACGGAAATGTATAAGTACAGAGTTTGGACTGAAGTGTATGACAGACCAAATCAAGTTGCAACTTCTTTTCTTTTTATTTTTCTTTTTTCTTTTTCTCTCTTGAACTTCTCTCTGAACTCTTGGTATTCGGACTCCTTTTGAATTGAAGCTGCATGGCTATTTATAGAGGAAAATGGAGGAGGATGCTGATGAGCCGCCAAAGGGGACCATCCAGATGCCCCTCCAGCGTCCGGACGGTGGAGCCTTGCTAGATTTTTCCACTTGCATTATGTTGACTCTTCATGTGTGGTAATTACAGTTTAGCCTTTGTAGTTTCAAGCTTTTATGCATTGCTCCTTGTATTCTCCGATAATTCAGCATTTAACCTTGAAAATTTTAAACATAATACACATAAAACTCTAATTACGCACAAACCATAATTGACTCTAATTAATATTTTTTAAATATTTTATCACACTAATTTGACTTTATTAACTATTCTAATTTATATATTAATTAAAGTTAATCACACTCCCCAACTTAAACTTTACTAGTCCCTAGTAAAATAAAACCTATTAACAAAATATAATAAAATACAGAGGTAAAATTATTTTTGTAGATTTTTCACGATTGCATTTAAAAAATGCAACAAGCCTTTAAACTCATAGATAATTCCTAGCGGACGAGTTTTGTCTCGTGAAGGTTTTCAGTGAAGCTATCTACAAACTTCAATAATTAGAAATTCATGATTCATATTTTTCACAAGTAAAATTAAATTAATATTCCATCTGTCTTGTCCAGATACTACATTCTTTGATCACTATAAGAGTAACACATGTTAGTTGTAATATTATCTATATATTTTTATAAAAACTTGTGTGTGCGTGTGTGTAATAATTTCTTTATTTTCAAAAATCATTTGAGAAATATTACCCTCTTTCCTGGTAGTTTTGATGTCAATCCTTCCCTGAAATACACTCAGCAAAAAGAGCACACCTATTATAGTAACTATTTTCACAATCTGCATGTGATTAGAATACAGTTAACAAGGCAAATAATTTCACATGTAGTTAATTAAAAGAGCAGTATTTGAATAAAATTGGAATTTGACATAATCTCATGAAAGAACATTTACACTATATTAAATATACTATTAACATTTTCCTTTTTAGAATTGATAGGATTAATACAAATATATGATTTCTAGAATCAAAAAGGACTTTATTAGGATTGTAATGTGGTCATGGGTTTAAGGTTTATGAAACGACATCATTGGATTTCAAATGCTATCTTTTTTTAGTATTGTGGCACACCTTTTTTTTTTTTTTTTTGGGTCTTCACATGTTTCTTTCTTTTCTATTTTTTCCATTTTTCACTTTCTTGGCTTTTTTCTTTCTTTTTCAAAATTTTCTTTTCTTTGAATTGCTTTGTCTCTTTCATTTGCTTTTCTTTTCTTTTTTTTTCGTATCTTGCTGATTTAGACGAGGTGCAAGAAAATCAGATAGAAAAGGTAAGTTAATATTTTTTTTATCTGGCTTGTGTATTTTTTTTGGGTTTTAATAAAATAATTTATTTTAAGGCTTAATCATGGCTGACTAAGGATATAATTTTGTAAAAGAAATGGTCAAGGCTCAAGATTTAATCAAACATGGCCTAAGATCATTTTGCAGAAATCATATATCTGTATAATTTCTGTATGAAAGTTAAGGATAATGCTAATAATATAATTTAATAAGTGCTAATCAAAACAAACTTAATGAGATTATTCAAGGAAAGTTTACCGCTAAATTGAATATTTGTATTTGAGTAGATGTAGAGTATCTCTCCAAGAAAGATTGGTTCAAAATCTGCAATAGGTTTTACATCTCCACTATGTATACAAAGAGTGTAATATTTCACAAGACTTTTAAAAATAAAGAAATCTAATTGTGCTTTTAAGACTAAGTTTAAACAAAAATATTAAGATAGTACACAACTAAAATATGAAAGTCCTGCATGATCAAATTAAGATTATTCTTGCAAGGCATGAGAATAAAAATTTAATTTAGCTGTGAATCATATGAATTATTAATTCCTAACTTAACAACATGAGTTTCAAAATTAATATAAACAAAATTAAACACACATTACTTCAAAACAAAGAAATTTAAAAAACATAAAAGTTCAAAACAAACAAGTTTAAAACAAATAAGTTCAAAAGCAAATAAGTGCAAAATTAAAGTTCAAGTGCATAAGTAAAAATGCATAAATAAAAAGCTGAGTGAAAGATAGCAAAGTTTTTCAGTAGAATCTCCAATTTTTTCTAGGAAGTAGTTGGGCCTCCTCCAAAATGTTGTCTCAGTAGCTTCAAGATTACTGCTTGGTTTTGTTCATAATCTTCCATACATTTGTTGATATTTGTGATACTGTTACCAAGTTGGGTTACAGTGGTCTTTAATCCTAGCAGAATCTGTCTGTCAGTTCTGTCATCCACCGGTATGTATGGTTGATCCTCTTGTGGCTGTTGTTGTTCTGGTGGAATGAATTCTTCAGGCCCTTGGAATGGTTCCTCTTGTGCTGGAGGGGGTACCTTTGGTTGTACTTCTTGTTGTCCTCCATAACTCTTTCTCAATGAAGTTTTATCTAATGGGTCAAAATGGTCTACAGTCTTCCATGTTGGATTGATAATCACGCCTTTGTTCTTACAAACCTGAGAAACTAGCATAGCATAGGGGAGTGAAGATTTTTTTCCATCCACAGCAAGTACCATTTGATTCAAGATTAAATTCGACAAATCAATGGTATGCCCCATCCCAAATGCATATAAAAAATAAGCTTGCTAAGTGTAGATTTGATTCTTTTGGGCACGAGGTAACAAGCTGTGTACTGTAATCAAGTTCAGAATACGGTATTTATTAGTTAGGTCTCCTTGCTTGATATATTTATTCATTCTACCCCAACTAAATTCTGGATTACCTGTCACCTCTCTCCCTATGGTATCTAAATCAGATAATTTTGTGTACGGATATTGCGGATTTTTAGGTCTTTGCATGGGTTGAAAAAATTCGGTTATAGTAGCCAGTGTAATTTGAAAAATAATACTTTGTACAAATACCCGCAATTGTCTTTCCCCAATAATCTCAGCATTACTATAAAATTATCAAACTAAACAGTCATAAGTCGGAACAGATAACTAACATAATGTAACCATCCTCTAGCTACAAGAATTTGACTTATGTCTATGTTCTCAAAATTTTCATAAATAACCGACTTTTCAGAAATAATAGTTTTAGTTAGAAAATTAGCATCGTACCAAGCCTGTTGTTCAAAATTCTCAAACATCACCTCGTTGAAGATATTTCCCAGTCCTGGTTGTTACGGAGGTGCTTGAGGTTGCTCGGGTTAATCTCTTTGTGCCCAACTTGAGGATCCTCTCATATTTCCTCTTGAATCCATTTTTCTTGATTTATACTCAACTGCTCCATTTCAACTGATTCCAATTGGTAGTTTCCTTCAAAATGTTATGGGTAAGAAGATAATCGCAACAAATTTGACAAAAAAGGGTAAAAATATTGCACATTTAAGAGTTTTTTCCTTGGAGATTTCGGCTATTTCGAAATTCTGGTTTGAGGGAGTGCAGAAATGATCGGTTTTCATGGAGAACAATTTTTATATTAAACTCCACCGTCCAGACGGCTGGCCCACTGTTTGGATGGTGCAAACTTTCTATTTTTGCTTCTTTTTCTGCAGATTTTTCTTCTAATTTTTTGAATATTCTTTTCATGTTTATTTTAAATTCCTACCGTTTATTTTTTATATTCTACAAAAACTTTTTGCTAACCACTCTTTTTCTTGTCACAAAAATTGGTAGGTTTTTATTTATTTTATTTGTTATTTCATATTTACTGAGTTTCATAATTTAATTTATATTTATAAATATGTACATTTATTTATAATTATGTACAATTCTTCCAAAATTATGTATTCTTTTGAACATACTGATTCAAAGTCAGAACTGTCTAGATCAATATTACCAGTGACACGGTTAACTTTATTTCTTACGTATCTTGTTAACATTAGAGTGGAATAGGATGGCGTCTCAGGATAGTCCATACTCTACCCATACCTAATCCACCAGAGACGATCTAACGCTCGACCTGAAATTAGTTCTGCACACTGATTATATTGTCTTAAATGTTATAAACGACCACATCTTACACAACCATCGAGACAATCGACTCGTCGATTCTTTGCAAATGTACTTTTTCTACATAGGGGTCTTGATTGACTATCAAAAATTTCTAAAAAAAAAATCAAAATAGTTTTTCTTCCATTGTACATAAATTTAAAAATTATTAAATTTTTTTTAATTTTAATTTTAATTTTATTATTATTTTTTAGACTCTCTATCTGGTTCTTTAACGTCTGTCAGTCAAAAAAACAAAATTAACATTGATATTAAAACAAAATAAATACTTTAAATATAAATACTAAAGTTACCTCCTTACCTCCCCAACTTAATTTAAACATTATCTGAAATGTAACAACAGTAATAGTTAATATTGTGACGCCCCTAAAACTGAGAGTCATTATTTAACCCGTTGACCACCCGTCAACCCGCAGAATTGCCCGTGAGTGTTGCTTGATCCGACATCACGCTGTTATTATTCCATTACCTGAAAGTTTAACTCACATGTATTACCCTTATTCCTTTAATCATTTAATCCGACCAAGGTCCAATATACCTTATTTAATGTTCATTTGTATCATTGGAACCAAGTAAAACAAAGTCCAAAAGTATGACAGAATAATTTAAAATTTTCAGATTTTAGGAGACAGTACCGATACCGTGTACCGGTATGGTTTGCCTTCTGGACAGACAGTACCGGTACACTTTTCCTTCTGGGCAGACTGTACTGGTACGTAGTACCGGTACACTTTGTCCAGTTTTGTCCAATTCACCTGTGAACCCATTCCAAAATCTACATTTTTCATCCAAAACATACTAAATCATGTTTTTCACATATCATCTAATATATACAACGTCTAATACAACTCATTCCATACATTTACATGCCAAATGGGTTTTAAACAAAATTTTTTACAAAAACTTGTTTCCAAAAGCCACAATTCGATTTTTCTTCATCTTTGATGCCCCAAATGAGTGCCATCTATCGGAGTGCAGTCCACACCTGAAATATTTTTTCGTATAGGGTGAGTCAATGCCCAGTAGAAAATTTCCTACGAGGGCTACTCCCCACCTAAGTGCATATGCAATGTATTATGCAACAAAACACAACCAAAAATTCATTCCAATGCAAGAATTATGTAACCCATATTGGAATTCATCATGGAACTTACCATGTCATGCCAGAAATGAAATGAGATTCACTCTCGCATTTTAACGCCGAGCCTTTTCCCAACTCCTCAACACATGCACATGTCAATGCATATAAAACTGAGCCCCTATAGCTCCCGCCATTCATATTATCCTCTAAATGGCTATTTAAAATCTCCAAGTATTTATATGGGATGGATATTTATGGACTTACACCAACGGCACCCAACTGACACAGAATTTATGGACTTCCACCAACGGTTCCGCTGCGTCGACACACTTCTTGGGCTCTTATACCAACAGAGTGCATATCCAATCACCGGGCCTCTCACCCGAGGGATAGTCTAGCCCTTCTTGATACCCCGACCTAATTTTCCATGCATATAACCGTGCAACTTAGTGGAATTTTCAATTCCACTTCTCTGAGCCCATCATCAACCATCACATGTGGTGTTTGATTAAACTATGCGCCACACATACCCACACTCATGCCTAAGCCCATGAATGCAATGTTATAGTATGCCCAAGATGCAATGGATGCCAAATGAGCAAGTTAACCATATATCCACATATCCCATGGCAATTCATATCATAAGCATATAAATCTCATGAATCATTACAATGTCAATATATCAATGAGCACATATTAACATTTCTTTCCAACATATTTACTAAACATGTTATACATCATCATGTCATAACAACTTAATCCACACATAGGCATTTTGGCAAACACCTTCAACGCAACAATTCATGTTATCACACAAGGATTTTCACCTCATTCACAAAGTATAATATAACACATATAGCATGCTCATATAATCACATTTCTCATGGAACTACCAACCAAGTAATTTTCACATCACAATTTCAAGCTTGTAAAATCTATTCCAACCCATTTACATGCTCCTTTTTCATTCATTTCATCCATGTCATATGCATAAATGAGTGAAATACATATTTCCTTTAACCCACACATTTTATATAACACCATAAGTGGGAAATGAACCAAAGTAGGAGAACCCCTACCTCTTGAAGGGTAAAACAACGTTGTGAAGCTCCAAGAACCCAAAAAAATCTTGAATCCTCACTTCTCCAAAATCTCATTTTTTAAACTTCGGTGAAACCCATCGTTTTTAGTGTGGTCGTGTAGCCCTTGGTGAGGAGAGCAACTTTTTCTCTTGGCCTGAGTGAATCCGAAGCCCATGGAGTCGTAGATCATAGAGAAAATGTAGAGTTTTTTCTCACTTTCCCTCTCTTTCTCTCAACGTTAAATGGCCGGCTGAAGAAATGGGGGAAAAATCTGATTTTCCCCCTATTTATACTCTTAGAATACTTGGCCCACAACACGCCACACAATCCTTTTGTTTTCGAGTCCGTTTTCATCCCGAAACAATTAAATTTCAACCTAGTTCAACTTCAAATTAATTTTATTTTAATTTGCCTTTAATTATTTCTCAAATTCCAAAATTTTATTGAAAATCCCGTTTTTGGGTCACCCGAGACTTGACCGCCTCGCAAAACGCAAAAAATTCTACTGTCTCAGAATTCGATGAAATTTGACGTGGTAACTAGATTTCGCGAGACGAATCCAATGGTGAGGTTCGTTTCATCATCTAAAATCTAGAAAAATTCAAGTTTTTAACCCGTACTGTAGCAACAAAATTACCATTTTGTCCTTGTTCACAAAAGTTTAAATTTACTGGGTTTTACAAATATTGATTGGGAAACCCGACAATCTTTTGTCATTTCACCTATTGGGATATCTGGCTATACTCAGGAGATACTCTGTCAAATAAATTACAATTCATTATAATTTTATTGAGACTCAAACAATAATTTACTTTTTAGAGCATATAAACAGGATGAAAAAGTTGTGCAACAATTATTTCTTGAGTAAATCCATCATAATATGGTTTAAGTCTTTGACCATTAACTTTAAAGATATTTCCAGTTAATGGATTTTCAATTTCAATTGCTCCATATTCAAAAACTTGTTTGACAATGTAGGGACATGCCCATCTTGATCTTAATTTTCTAGGAAATAACCGAAGCTTTGCATTATATAATAGCACTTTTTGAGATGGTTCAAAAGATTTTTGCATGATATTTTTATCATGAAAATTTTGTGTTCTTGATTTTTCAATTTTTGCATTTTCATAAGCTTCATTTCTTAATTCCTCTAATTCATTTATTTGAAGTTTACGAGTTATTTCGGCTTTGTCCATATCAAAATTCATCATTTTGATTGCCCAATATGCTCGATGTTCTAATTCTATAGGCAAATGACATGATTTTCCGTATACTAACCGATAAGGAGACATTCCTAAAATAGTTTTATATGCAATACGGTAAGCCCAAAGAGCATCAGTCAACCTTAAGGATCAATCTTTACGATCTAGATTTACTATTTTTTTTTAAATATATTTTATCTCCCTATTAGCTAATTCAGCTTGTCCACTTGTTTGTGGATGGTATGGAGTGATATTTTATGTGAAATTGAGTATTTTTTCATAAGATTTTCAAAAAATTTATTACAAAAATGTAATCCACCGTCACTTATAATGATAGAAATTCCAAATCTGAACAAAATATTTTCTTTCAAAAACTTGATCACTGTTCTATGATCATTATTTCGACATGGAATTACTTCTACCCATTTAGAAACATAGTCGACTGCAACTAAAACATACAGATATCCAAAAGATGGGGGAAATGGACCCATAAAATCGATGCCCCAACAATCAAAAATTTCAATGATTAAAATCGGGTTCAAAGGCACAATGAGCTCCCCCATTATGGTTGTGGAGGTTATTGTTGTTTCCATTCCAGTTTTGTACCAGAGTGGTGAGCTCCCTTAAGAATTGGTAGATGTCGTTCATGGCATTGGGAGGTGGTGGTGGTGGTGGGTTTGCTTGGCCACCACGACCTCGTCCACATCCACGCCTACCGTCCATCCTGCATATCAATTCACAATTTAGTTTCATTGATGTACAAGACATCCTAACTATACTTTTAATCTAAAGCATTAGACATGTGTAGAAGTTATATCAACGATTCTATTCCACCAAGTCCTACATTCTAATGGTAATCCATAACCTATAACTCCCATGTAAGACCTAAATCCTAAGCTTTGATACCAACTTTGTAACGCACCCCAAGCCACCTTGGAGGACATCACAATCTAAACCATTCACAGCATGAGAGCAACTAAATAAATCCATTATTAAAGAACATTTCATTCATCAAAGATATTATTTACAATATCATCCCCAAAAGAATAGGCCAACCATGACCACTATACCCAAAAGAATATGCCAAGACATGACATTTACATCCCAAAAGAATCAAATTTAACATGCAGCGGAATTACAAAAAGATTGACTTTACATCGTCTCTAAATAAATATCCCAGTCTAGAACAAAAGAGAATATAACTCTAGACGTCCACCTCGAGATCCACGTTCCCTTCTATAGGAGCTTCCCAAAATGCTTGTTCATCTACTCCTAGCTCCTCCTCTAGCACATAATCTGAAAAATAGGTTGTTTGTAGGGGATGAGCATGAAGCTTTGTAGCAACATTCTCCCAAACTCATACAAGGTTAAGAAAGCATGTAAAAACAAGTCAGCCTCATTTTACAAATAGCATATATTAAATTTTGAAAGAAAATAGGAACATTTCAATAGATCTCAAATTTACACAATAGCAATAATTTAAATGATCAATCAAATTAATTTCCAAATAATAAACCATTTTTAACCATAAGTCATTTTCCACAAGTTCTTGCAGAGCCCCATACCTCCACAATAAACATGTTCTCATGTATGTTGGTTGCTTCCCATGAATCTACACATCGACTCTACCTCGTTCACCCAACCATAACCACACAAACCACTTTAGGAAGGGCGTATACCATCTCCCACGACATTGACAAATCCTTCCTAAAAAAGGTATACCCATCCTCAGCCTCGGACTTACGTAAATCATAGTGGTTACTCTCACAAACAACAAACCACTACAAGTGTTAGAAAACCATCTCACCCCCACTAGGATAGACTAACCTCTAACACTCTACAGCAGTGCTCGAATGCAATTCAAATCCATCACAACAACCATACAAGAGATACAATTCCAACCAAATTCTCAAATCATAAGTAAATCCAAAATTCCCAAATTTCACAACTTGCATTATAAGAGCACAATTGAAGAAAATAAGTAAGAGATCATCACAAATACCATTTGTTGTTTAATACAAAGCACTAGAGTTTTGAAATCAAGAACAATTGAATATTAAGAAGAAAAATTTATTTTTCTCAAAAACTAGGGTTTTTATGGCCGTCAAACCATAAATATCTTCAAAACATGGTGATACTTGTAGAAACTTCAAGGAACAAGTATTTCATAGCATATATTTAAGATTTAGAAGCAAAACATGTATATATATAAACCCTAGCCTCAATGAACAAGAATGGAAGAAAACTCCCTACCTTGATGTTCTTGAAAAGACTAGGTTTTGATCTTCTTGAAGTTGAAATCCCTTTTGATCTTGTGTTTTTCTCTTCTTTTACTCCTATCTAAGGTCTCCTAGGGTTTTGAGTGTTGAAATGAGGCTAAAGGGGTTGTCCTTAGGTATTTATAGTGAAAGAAAAATTGGCTATTCGCGACTTAAAATTTTAAGATTTTTCGAAGACCTTCCGGAAAGTTGTTCGTCGACCTTCCAGAAGGTTTGCCTATTTTGACAAACCATTTTCATTAACCTTCCGGAAGGTTGTCATTGACCTTCCGAAAGATTTTGTCTACTGGACAATCATCTTCCTTAACCTTCTAGAAGGTTTGTCTTTTGGACAAACATTTTCATCGACCTTCCGGAAAGTTTGCCTATTAGGCCAACTTTTCCAGAGACCTTTTGAAAGGTTTTGCCTACTGGTTAAATCTTTTACCTTAACCTTCTAGAAGGTTTTATCTATTTTTCTACAAAACCTCCCTTTTTCATTTTCAATCCATTCCAAACCTTTCCAATTCCAACCCAAGCTTATTCAACATGCTTTTGTACATCAAACCTAGTTGGTACAAGTGTTATTACAACGATCTCATACATTTGCAAGCTAAACTAAGTTGTAACTACTATTTCCTCGAATTTCCTTATTAACATTTCTAAAAGAAATAATAACTTGCTACATAAACCCACATCCATATATAAAGATAAAAGTGTGGGGTTTACAAGATATAGGATAGATAATATTTGCATCTAATAGTTTAGGTACTTTATTGCAAACTACCTCTTTTAGGTGTGGATTTAATCTTCTTTGCATTTGACGAGATGGTTTAGTATTTTCTTCTAAATATATACAATTAGTACATAGAAGTGGGCTTATACCTTTTATATCAGCTATTGTCCATCCAAGAACACTTTGATGAGTTTTCAATACTTCTGTTAATTTTTTTTCTTGACTTTTAGATAAATTTGATGATATGATTATAGGATGAATTTTATTTTTTTTGAGAAAAACATATTTTAGATTGGCTAGAAGTGGTTTTAAATCTGGTTTAAAGATCTTGACATTGGATTCTACAAATTTAGGCAATAGATTTTCGCATTCTGGATTTCCTAGAATTTCTAATTCATTTTCAGATACAGATTTTACTGTGTATAAATCATTTTCCAGAAAAACCTTTTCAAAAAAATTTTGGGTTACTGTCTCATCACAATTTATTTCATGTACTTCATCTTCTTCTCTAGGTTGTTTAACACTATTGAAAACATTTAATTCCAAGGTCATATTTCCAAATGAAAGTTTCATGATTCCATTTCTACAATTAATCAAAGCATTTGATGTAGCTAGGAATGGTCGACCTAGAATAACTGGGATATATGCAGATGCATGAAAAATTGGTTGAGTATCTATAACGATAAAATCTGCTGGAAAGTAGAATTGATCAACTTGTATGATAACATCTTCTACAATTCCTCGTGGAGTTTTTATTGATCGGTCTGCTAATTGAAGTGTGACATTGGTAGGTTTAAGCTCACTTAATCCTAGTTGTGTATACACTGAATATAGCATGAAATTACAGTTGGCTCCAAGATCTAGCAAAGCTTCTTCAATTCAAAAATTTACAATAATAAATGAAACTGTTGGACTTCCTGGATCTTTGTATTTAAGAAGGCTATTATGATAGATTATAGTACTAACTTGTTCAGTTAGGAATGCTTTCTTTGGTACATTTGTTCTTCTTTTTATTGTGCAAAGATCTTTTAAAAACTTAGCATAAGCTGGAACTCATTTAATAGCATCTAACAAAGGAATGTTAATTTTGACTTGTTTGAACAGCTCAAAAATTTCAAATTGATCTTTTTGAGATGTAGATTTCCTGTCTCTTTGAGGAAAAGGTAACGGAATAAGACATGGTTGATCTTTTTCATTTTGTATTTCTAGTTATTTTTCAATTGAAGGTTTAGGCTCAAGTGGTTCATTAACAGGAATTGACTTACGCATTTTCTTTGAAATTTTAGGTTTAATAGTTTTATCAATTACCTTTGCCACTTTTTAACGTTGTGATTGCTTGTACTTGACTTGGGGAAGGTTCAGATGACATAGTTTTAGCTTGACTTTGCAGCTGTCTTGGCTGAGATGGAAGTTTTCCCTTTTCTGGCATACTGAGAAACTGAGTCAACTTAGCTAGATGACTCTTAATATCTTCAATACTCTGAGAAGTTTGAGCTTTAAAATCATTCAAAGCTTGAGTTGTTTGAGTGTTAAAATTCATTTGACTTTGAATAAATTGATTCATAGTACCTTCCAGAGTTCTTTTTTGTGGGGGTTGATATGGTTGGTATTGTTGTTGATTTTGTGGTTGTGATGGATCTTGTGTTTGATTTGTAGCTTGTGTATTTCTCCAACTAAAATTTGGATAATTTCTCCATCCTGGGTTGTAAGTTTCAGAATATAGATTCAAATAAGGTTTATTATTATAAGTTGGAACAACATTAGATTGTTCAATTAACACTTCTTTAAATGCAGGTATAGTTGGACAGTCTACTATAGGATATCCTGACAATGCACAAATTTCACATATTTGATCAGTAGTAGATATAAACAGATGCTTGTTTTATTTTTTTCATCTCTAAAACTTCTAGTTTTCGAGATAAACTTGTCATTTTCGCTCTTAAATCATCATCTTCTTTTAACACATATTTTCCTCTTTCGGGTGTAGATGACTTTGTTTCCACTATATTTGAAGAAGTTGAGTCCCACATTTGGGAACTCTCAGAAATAGTATCAAAAAATTGAAATGCTTCTTCAGGATTTTTACTCATGAATTCTCCCAGCGCCATCATTTCAACAAATTGTCGCATTGCAGGAGGAAGAGCATCATAGAAAAAACCAAGGTTCAATTTTCAAATGCATGATGTGGATAGGCTTAGAGAAGATCTTTAAATCTTTCTCAACATTGATAAAAAGTTTCATCTTCTTTTATAGAAAAATTCATTATTTGACGTCTTAATGAATAGGTACGATATACAGGAAAAAACTTTTAAAGAACTCAATTTGTAAAGCTTGCCAGTTTGTGATTGAATTAGCTCTTAAAGAACTAAGTCATTGTTTTGCTTTATCTTTTAAAGAAAAAGGAAATAGTTTTAGTCTAATAATTTCAGAATTATCTTGTAGTGTTCCACATACTTCTTCAAATTCTTTCATATGAACATAAGGGTTTTCAGTATCTAGACCATGAAACTATGGTAATAATTGTATTGTTCCTGACTTAATATTAAGATTTGGAGCATCTGTTGGAAAAACAAAATATGATGGAACATTAGTTCGTGTAGGGTGTAAATATTCTTTTAATGGTTGAATATTTTGAACTACTTCTTGTTCCCTAGGTAGTTATTCCCTAGGTAAATTTCTAGCCATACTTAATTCAAATGATTCTAGTGTAGATAAAGATGATTAAGATGAAGGAGATGACTGATTTATAGATCCTACGGATGAATGAACAGACATAAACTATTTAAAAAGAAAACACACTTTATATACATGTAATACAAATAAATAACTTTTGTATTTTATTTGATTTCAAATTACCGTAACTCTCCGACAATGGCGCCAAAAACTCGATTCGCACTTTTTTCGTGATCGGATTAATATTATACACCCAAGTATAAGTGGTCTAATTATAGTTTTCTCGATTTTAAGCCTAAGTATCGATCCCACAAAGAGTGTGTGTAATTAGGAAATAAAAAAAAAAGTAAAGTTGTTTATCTTAGATAGGACATCATGTGATAACTTGTGATGTGAGCTTAAATTGATAACTAGTTTAATTATGTTGCAGATAGATTTAAACAATATTAAAAAGTATCCTTCAGTTCAAGGATCCTATATGCGTTATATTGGTTAAATATTAGAAATGCTACCTTTCAGAAATCAACTTCCATGTTACTGGCAAGTCAATTGGTAGGTCTGATATATATAAACCATCACACAACAACTTTTTAGGTTAGCTGGTGGTATCCATGACAATTGATTAATCCAAGCAAACCAAAAGGACAAATCATTCATGAGGAATACTTGAATTATTCATTTGTCTTCATAATATTAGGTTCATACATAATAAACCATAACACAACCACTTCTTAGGTCAACTAGTGGTATTAGTCATAACACATCAACTTCTTAAGTTAGCTGGTTATAGATATGTCAATTGACTAATCCAAGTAAACCAGAAGGTCAAGTCATTCATGAGGAATACTTGAATTATTTAGTTGACTCTATCTGTGATACATATACCAATTAAACATCCTCAACGTTCCAATAGAGGATATGTCACACCCCAACTCCAAGAGCATGACCGGCTGTGAACCATAGATCCATAACCTATGGAACACGTAAGCCTAACAATAAACTAATAATATAGGAGTGAAAAATAACATTAACAGTAAATTGATCTCATGTCAATATGTCAAATTCAACATACCTAAACTTGTTTACCCCAATTATCCAAACAAGTAAAGATGGTTATACGATGTATGCTATGGAGGTCACAACATTATTAATCCCCAATCAATTCCCTGAGTCTGCTATTGACACTCCAATTTTTTACCTGGAATATTTTTTTTTTTTTGAAAACATGAGCTAAGAAGTCCAGTGAATGGAAAGGCATGCATATTTAAAGTGGCTGAAACATATTTTTGGCATACGACATGTAAATCAAAGATTTGGAAAAATAATTTTATCAAGATAACCAATTTCTCAAGAATAACACAATCAGGTTTCAACAAGAAATCATACTATAACGGTGAATCATATCATAATGGTGGAGATTGTTCGATATCCAATAATTAATGGGAACCAAATACAATAACTGGTAACAAGAAAATACGTATGGCATACAATAGATAATCATAAACAAAGCCAGTAAAAATGTTGTGACAATAACAAATTATATCATCATCTCATACTGGTAAGGACTTGTATGATATCTGGGAACCATACCAAATGCCAAAAGATCTCAAGGTTAGATCCAACATCATACTTAGGGTCGCCACGGATTGCCGCCCGGGAACTGTTCCCTAAGACGATCCGGTGAAGTTCACCAGGACGCACCAGGAATTGTTCCTTCAACCGTTGAGAACTAGGGTTACCTCAGCCTCCCTCGAGTCTGTTCCCTAGTGACCAGGGTCACCTGCACACAGAAGAATAATTTTCCTAGACTTTTAGTACAAAATGCCAGAATATATCTCAAGGTTAGATCCAACATCGTACTTAGAGTCACCACGGGTTATCGCCCAGGAACTATTCCCTAAGATGACTCGATGAAGGTCACCAGGACGCATCAGACACTTTTCCTTCAATCGTTGAGCACTAGGGTCACCTCAGCCTTCACCGGGTCTATTCCCCAGTGGCCAGAGTCACCCGCATACAGAGGAATAATTTTCCTGGACTTTCAATCATGGTCCTATTCACTTTCACAAAGTCTCACAATATAAACAAGTGATTAAGTCACAATACTTCACAAAAGTATTCATCAAGGTAAGAAGAATCGTATGCCACAAGTATTTAGACACTTAGTAAAACATTTTGTAAAGTTAGTAATGAACAAGCATTATGTATCATTTTTAAAATGTTTAGAGATACAAGAAAAATAGGTAGCATGCCAAACCACTCACCTCAAGTCTAAAGAGAATGATATGCTTCTTGAGTGTTGCTTGTTATCCGAAGTAGAGTGAGATGCTATTGATGCCTTTTCTCTTTTTCTCACAATTTCCTTTGATGAAGTGCTCTTCGTTCCTTTCTCTCTTTTACTCTCTATTCTTTCTTGAAAGTGGAAGACTATTTGTGTCATAGTATCCTTAATCCAATCCTCAAATGCCCTATTTATAGGCATCCTAGGATTATTCTAGAGAATATTGACATGTGACATTTTTAGGGGAGATTCTCTAAAATATTCTACCATCTCCCGTCTCCTAGATCCTTGTAGGTTTCCAACTTATTTTGCACATGTCAATTTCACAAGTATCTAGATTCATCTATAATATTCCAAAGTCTTCTCCAACCTTCTAAATCTTTCCGAAATTTTCTAGAACATTTTAAATCCCTCTAGAACTTTCTAGTATTTGCTAGTACCTTCTAAAATATTCTAGACTTTTCTAGATTGTTCTAGAACTTTTTGGATTCTTCTAAGAACTTCTTCAACATTCTAGATTGTTCTAGACTATTCTAGGTTATTCTTGAACTTTCTAGAATCTTCTAGACTATTCTACATTTTTCTAGAAACTTCTCCAATATTCTAGATTATTCTAGACTATTCTAAATTCTTCTTTAAAATTTTTCTTATTCCTTACAAGATAATATTTCTAACTAATTCCTTACCAAATTGGAACAGGGTATTACATTCTTCTCCCCTTAAAATAATTTCATCCTCAAAATTATGCTAGTTATCCCAACCAAATAAGTGTGGTATTCCTGATGCATTTGCCCCTTTGCAAAAAAATGGCCTCAGTTGCATGATTCTTTATAACCAGTTAACCAATTGATTTGCCTTTTGTCCAGAGCCCGTATTGTTGCTGCTCTTAGGTCAAGCCACTATGAACATAGAATGGTTCATTGTAAATCCAATAACCAAACTATTATCACTTCTCATTCCATAACTAGCTGATCAAAACTCAAAGCAAAACCATCCAATTCCGCAATCTTGTCAAGTTTCATTGTTGATTTTGATAAGCTACTGAAGCCTTCACTCCACCATGCTCTTTAGATTGACATTATAGAACTAAAACTTGATTAAAAATAATGCCCATCTTAGATTTCACACATTAAAGAATTAAGGCATGGGTAGTTTCCAAACGGTTACTCCATAAAACCCAACTTGGGGAAACTAAAGTAGAATGGATTTGACCATGTTAATGAAAACTCCTTTTGGACGCAACATTACATGTCAAGGATGTCTAGAACTAAGGCTCAAAATTTGTTCTTAAACATTTTTATATTCTCTCTTTCCCAAACTCTCATGATAGTGTTACTAGTCCCCACTTATTACCTTTAGAATATATTGTTAAGATGAAGCATCTCACCATATCACAGAATAACTCATGGCTTCCAATTCATTATTTTATTGTCTACCCTAAGCCTTGCACATCAAACTCATCCATGAGTAACCTATTAATTCTTGTGCACCTCAGAAAAGTAAACTTATCTGATGAAGAAGAAGAAATTGATAATTAACCATTACAAGTTGCGAACCTACAACCACCAGCATCTGTCATCTCGTACATCTCTTTCTTCGATTGTCTCTCATTAAAGTTGTTCTCTTCCTTTACCAACTCATTTATGTATAAAACTTGAACCAAACCTCTCTCCCAGGCAATTTGCACAATGCTCAGTCATACCCAAAATCTCTCTTCCTTAAAAATACTTTATTCTTCAAAATTCATAATATCATTTCTTCTCTTACTGAAATTAAGTAGTCCATCTTTGCAACTTTTGATGTGCACGCTGTTACAATATTAATATTTATGCAATTGTAGCTATGTGAGCTAATTTAATATCTATGTTTCCCATGATTGATTGATTAATCGTCATTACTTGAAACGGGTTTAAAAGATCAACTCTAGAGACTAGGGACCTCCACCCTAACATTTGACATTACCACAAGACTTGTTCCTTTTACAGAGCTAAGAATTCATAAAGAAATAACCAAAATCATCCTAAGTTATTGTAGTCATATTAGAGGATCCAAATATTGATTACATTAATCAAATCATTAGGTCAAATCAATACATTAACCTCTAAAGATAACCAATTACAATATTGATTCTGAAGTTTGCTCCATCACTTGTCTATTCAAACCTTGTGACCCAACCAATTAAGAAGTTCTTCTATAATTTGATAATTTAACAAATATCACAATCACTCAAATATTTCCAAAAGAAAATGATATTCATTTTATACTAGTAAGAATCAACGTATTATTTTCCTCCAATTACTATGAATCTCTCTAAAATAAAATTTCAGTAGTCTCAAAATTCTCTAACCATTTGATAATCAATGATCGGCCATTAAATCGCTCTTTTACTCTTAAATATCACTTTTCCAAATGTACCCACAAAACCATCAATTTAAGATAGAACGACGTATCTTAAAACTTTTGATTTCTTGAAGCTCCAACAATAACATCAGAAAGTTCCAAGTTTCCATATTTTATTCATAAGTATGACTTTCTTCACTAGCACCTGATCAAAAACTATATTGTGCCAACTTGCTATTAATCAAGACTATGACTTCACTAATGTTTGATACAACAAAAACTCATAAACAAATCAGACTTTTCATCCACATACCCAAATTCATCCACCAATCCTATGGACATAATCCATATTGTTACCTTTTTACTTCATAACTATCAAATTTTCTATAAATGCCTAACTATAAGATAGTTTAATCTCAGTAAGTCTTCCCGAAGTGAAACTCCTTGTGACATCTTACTACCACTCGTCTTCAAAAATCAAAAGCAAATCTAAAAAGTTATCTTCTTAGAGTATAAACCCGACCTTACGAGAATTTCCACTCAAATCTAAAGAGAATTAGTCAAACTCCTCAACCAAGTCAAACATCACATTCTTAAGTTATACCATCAACTCTCACACTAATTTGGATACCTCTAGGCTTGATTCTTCTTCATATCAATCAAATAGGATTTTCCTCTTCACACCTATCTTGATAGTAAATGTTATCCAAAAGAAAATTCTATTTTTCACCTTGCTATCATTCTTCGTCAAGAATCAAGAACAACTCTGCAAAGTTATCTCTTATGCATTCCAAGCTCACCATAAAAGAAGTCACTCATTTGTAATGAGTTAGAATCAACCAAACTCATTAACCAATAAAGAATTACTCTAATGGTCAAAGAACCACCGTTAATCCTATACTTAGCCAAGTACCCAAAGTTCTAACGATTGGACTTCAACAATTGACTAAAACTATCCCCTCGATCTTATATCAATAGGTCAATTTCCAATTGCAAGAGATTGTGATACAAACTTTTGATGAATTTTACTAATTTAATATACATTTACTCAATAACATCCAAATGACTTGGTTGATCCATTCCTAAATTTATGTCTAGCACCACATCCTTCATGATAACACTCTAGATATTGAAAATGTTACCAATCATATCTACCTAAATGATGTTTCACCACCACAAATCATCATTTGATTGAATAGTCTAGTCTTCATAATGACTTCAATCAAATCTAAGGATAGTCACTAAAGGTATTACCTTCAATAGTTGAGTCACTTTCTTAACCATAAGAAAAACTCCAATAAACCCAACAAAATTTTAAAAGTCGAGTATCACCATCATTTATATCATCTGTCACTATCTTCCACCATTTGGATTATCATCACTTTATCAATCATTGTCCTCAATAATTTAGACCATCTCCTTTTACCTCTGCCTCCATTACCATCCTTCAACATTTGTATTATCACCTTTTCTCTATAACTGTCTTTCACTATTTGGAATTATCACCTTTCACTACTTCATCTATTTATTAACCTCTGTCCTTTGGATAATCACCATTGACCATATTATATGCAACTATTCTCAACCTTTTGGATTATCTACTTTTACAACTCTAGAGGTCATTATTCCATTCCACTGGCCATGACAATAAACTCTAAAGTTTTGGTGTTTTGCAAAAATCGTTATCTAGTTAGCCCTTCACGGTGAAGTACTTACACCAAGACACTAAATGAGACTAATAAATACTTTTACGTGAAAATATCCGACTCTTCCAAACATAATAGATTGCATAACAGATACCTAACCACAAAATCAATTTTCCCAAATATAAGTATAACCATTAAAATGAGCTAGTAACTCCCAATTTGTTTACTTCAAAAAATCTACCCACATAAGGTCACCCCATTTCTTATTTCGTCCAACAACATACTCTATTAAAACCATAGAGAATATTATATGATGTTATCCTGACTTCAAAATCACCGTATGTATCGTCTAAGGTCCACAAAAGTAAGCATGGTCAACCATCACCAATTGTTCCTTTAAACAATCTACCAATCTCAACTTTAGTGAATCATTATACTAGAAGGTGGCTCCCTTGTAATATAAGCTGGTACTCTAACCTAAAAGGTCAAAATTTGAAACTCAAGAATCATTCCAAAACTTTTTTCTCTAAAACATCATCATAAAGAACTAGTGCACTTTGTTGCATCGGTACTTAGGAGAAAAGGCTCTATAGGATGTCAGAAGCAATGCTTGTCCTTAACACTCCAATAAACATATTATCTCGTAACATATTCACTACACACCATCAAGTACACTTTTTCCAACTTATATGACTAAAAGGACTCAGGGAACTCTAACCTCTTCTATAAAGGTGACACGGCTATAAATGCCAAGATGTGTGTCGCAATCTAGGCTCTGATACCACTATTGTCACACCCAACTCCAAGAGCATGACCGGCCGTGAACCATAGATCCATAACCTATGGAACACGTAAGCCTAACAATAAACTAATAATATAGGAGTGAAAAATAACATTAACAGTAAATTGATCTCATGTCAATATATCAAATTCAACATACCTAAACCTGTTTGCCCCAATTATCCAAACAAGTAAAGATGCCTATACGATATATGCTATGGAGGTCACAACACTATTAGTCCCCAATCAATTCCCTGAGTCCGCTATTGACACTCCAATCTTTTACCTAGAAAAATTTTATTTTGAAAACATGAGCTAAGAAGCCCAGTGAATGGAAAGGCATGCATATTCAAAGTGGCTAAAAATATTTTTGGCATACGACATGTAAATCAAAGATTTGAAAAAATAATTTTATCAAGATAACCAATTTCTCAAGAATAACACAATCGGGTTTTAACAAGAAATCATACCACAACGATGAATCATATCATAATGGTGGAGACTGTATGATATCCAATAATCGATGGGAACCAAATACAATAATTGGTAACAAGAAAATACATATGGCATACAATAGATAATCATAAACAAAGCCAGTAAAAATGTTGTGACAATAACAAATTATATCATCATCTCATACTGGTAAGGACTTGTACGATATCTGAGAACCATACTAAATGCCAAAAGATCTCAAGGTTAGATCCAACATCATACTTAGGGTCACCACGGGTTACGGCCTGGGAATTGTTCCCTAAGACGATCCGGTGAAGTCACTAGGACGCACTAGGAACTGTTCCTTCAACCGTTGAGAACTAGGGTCACCTCAGCCTATCCTGGGTCTATTCCCTAGTGGTCAGGGTCACCCGTACACAAAGTAATAATTTCCCTAGACTTTTAGTACAAAATGCCAAAATATATCTCAAGGTTAGATCCAACATCGTACTTAGGGTCACCATGGGCTATCGCCAGGGAACTGTTCCCTAAGACAATTTGATGAAGGTGACCAGGATGCACCAGGCACTGTTCCTTCAACCGTTGAGTACTAGGGTCACCTCAGCCTCCCCGGGTTTGTTCCCTAGTAGCTAGAGTCACCCGCACATAGAGGAATAATTTTCTTGGACTTTCAATCATAGTCCCATTCATTATCACAAAGTCTCACCATATAAACAAGTGATTATGTCACAATACTTCACAATAGTATTCATTAAGGTAAGGAGAATCGTTTGCCACAAGTATTTAGACACTTAGTAAAACATTTTGTAAAGGTAGTAATGAACAAGCATTATGTATCATTTTTAAAATGTTTAGGGATACGAGAAAAATACGTAGCATGCCAAACCACTCACCTCAAGTCTAAAGAGAATGATATGCTTCTTGAGTGTTGCTTGTTACCCAAAGTAGGGTGACATGTTATTCATGCCTTTTCTATTTTTTTTCACAATTTCCTTTAATGAAGTGCTCTTCTTTCCTCTCTCTCTTTACTCTCTATTCTTTCTTGAAAGTGAAAGACTACTTGTGCCCTAGTATCCTTAATCCAATCCCCAAACGCCCTATTTATAGGCATCCTAGGATTATTTTAGAGAATATTGATATGTGACATTTTTAGCGGAGATTCCCTATAATATTCTACCACTGCCCCTCTCCTAGATCCTTATAGGTTTCCAACTTATTTTGCATATGCCGATTCAACAAGTATCTAGATTCATCTATAATATTCTAAAGTCTTCTCCAACTTTCTAAATCCTTCCGAAACTTTCTAGAACATTTTAATCTAGAACCTTCTAGTACTTGCTAGTACCTTCTAAAATATTCTAGACTTCTCTAGATTGTTCTAGAACTTTTCAGATTCTTCTTAGAACTTCTTCAAAATTCTAGATTCTTTTAGATTGTTCTAGACTATTCTATGTTATTCTTGAACTTTCTAGAATCTTCTAGACTATTCTACATTTTTCTAGAAACTTTTCCAATATTCTAGATTATTCTAGACTATTCTAAATTCTTTTTTAAAATTTTTCTTATTCCTTACAAGATAATATTTCTAACTAGTTCCTTGCCAAACCGAAATAGGGTATTACAGGATAAATGATACCAATAGGAATGTCGTGGTTGTTAGACTGATAATATTATCCATTATACCAGTTAAACGATCTGAGTAATCCAGAAGGACAAGTCATTCATGAGGATCACTAAGGTCATTAGTCTGATAGTCATATATATAGTAATTAAATAACCCTGATAATCCAGAAGGACAAGCCATTCATGAGCATCATTTAGTTTTTGTACCATGCATCAATTAACATCCTTAGCGTTCTGGTGGAGGATAAACCATACCGATAGAAATATCGTGGTTGTTTAATCGATTAGGTTGGTGATGCACTGATGACATAATTCCAAGCACAGCACCGAAATTATGTGCATCATTGTATCATGCATGAAAATATAATATATAGATATATAAATATATAAAACATCAGCATCTCTAGAATTTAACCAGTATTATACATATCTTTACCTCTCACTGGAGGATATAAGTAACTACTCACGCCCCATTGCTACAGACAGCAAGGAGTGCGGGCAATTTTCATTACAACTGAAATTAAAATATAAACCCTAAAACGTCTTTCACAAGGAATAACTGAAGCACAATTATCTTTATTATCAGTTCTGACAAAAAGGTGATGGTAGTTCAACTATCCAAATAGAAAGATACAACAGAAATGTATAAGTACAGATTTTGGACTGAAGTGTATGATGGACCAGATCAGTTGCAACTTCTTTTCTTTTTCTTTTTCTCTTTTCTTTTTCTCTCTTGAACTTCGCTCTAAACTCTTGGTGTCTAGCCTCCTTTTGAATTGAAGCTATATGGCTATTTATAGAGGAGAATGGAGGAGGATGCTGATGAGCCGCCAAAGGGGACCATCCGGACGCCCCTCCACCGTCGGACGATGGAACCTTGCTGGATTTTCCCACTTGCATTATGCTGACTCTTCATGTGTGGTAATTACATTTAAGCCTTTGTCATTCCAAGATTTTATGCATTGTTCGTTGTATTCTCCGGTAATTAAGCATTTAACCCTGAAAATTTTAAACATAATACACATAAAACCCTAATTACGCACAAACCCCAATTGACTCTAATTAATAGTTTTTATTTATTTTATCACTCTAATTCGACTTTATTAACTATTCTAATTTATAAATTAATTAAAGTTAATCACACTACGTGCACAACAATCTTATATTTTCTAGTTTGAATTTCAACAGATAGCTCCCTTTGGGTTCAACCTCGAACTTAACCAAGTAATACTACAATTTGACCACTTATACTTAAGTGTATGATTTAAATAAGGTCTTTTTTTTTTGGTGAACCTCAACGGTACGAGAAAATTTTATTGATTAAAAAAATAAATTACACCTAGCTAGGGGGGACGTATGTACCTTACCCCTCGATGCAATCTAATTACATAAATTTTAAGAATAAAGTAAAAGCCAAGGAAGCTAAATGCATGCAAATTAAAATGAATAATAAAATGAAAAGAATCTAAGCTTGCTGCCTGTAAGAAAAATAAGGACAATTGAGCTAGGACGTAGCTAGGAGAGAGCTATAGATAAGCTGAGAGAAGCAACTGAGCCGACCACATAAATGTGCACAAAAATAGCTATCTTGAAAGAGAACAGTAGCTGAAATGATCTTAAATGAGCTACGAGCAACTTCTGACATAAGCTGGGAGATTCGTTGATTGATTTGGGAGGAGCAATGATGAGCGGGAGGAGTTGCACCCTGATCAGCAGATGAGTCTATACAATAAAGGAATTTGAGCAGACTTATTGGGAGTCTACGATAAGTTATCATGGATGATAAGGCAGCCGCCCATAGGGAACTGAAAATCCAAGTGATAGCCTGCCCCACCTATTGGGAAGCTAATGTACTTTTCTGAAATCAGAAAGACTAATCACCATCGATGACCCAATCCTCTGAATAGTGAAATGAGAGGAAGTGAAAAATATTCTTATAGAGGGGAGAGCTCTGTCAGAGAACCTTGACAGACCCAAACTCCTCCTGCAAGTGGTGTAGAAATCCACAAAGCACAAGGCATCATTCAGAATTTGAGGCAGAAGGATCCACAAAGTGCCTTCCTACAGTCAAGAGATAGGGTGATGTCAAGCCCGAAATAGAGAGGAGTCTAGTTGTCTGGTAAAAGATGAATATCCAGCTAGAAATCAGGAAACCAAGAGACAGAAAATATAGAAGAAGAGACCACTAAAGAGGAGCCAGATTCTAGAAGAAAATAGCTAGCAAAGAGGCGAGATTCTGTTCTTTAAAAGAATGAAAGAAGAAGCCTCTAAAGTAAAAACCATCCTGAGGTGCTAGACACAATAGGTACTGACTATCCTCCATGTAGTTTAGCATCTTAAATTGTTCCTTTTTTGAACCAAAACCTACCAATGAATGCATGAGCCTGATATATTTAATTTCTGTCCACCACTGATGTTATATGCGCCCAGGATTTCTTGTGTCTTGGTGTTTTAATCTGCCACTAATCTTGTAAAATCAAAGCTCTTGCCTGTTTTAGTAGTGAATTAGATGAAATAAATTAAGTGTTTGCCTTATCCCGAACCCCTTTCTTGGCCAAATAATTGGCCACCATGTTCCCTTCTCTAAATGTATGAACCAGTGAACAAGTTAAATTACTCACCCTCATGGAAATTCTGGTAACTAGGTCCCTGAGTTTCCATGGAGTACTTATTTTTTCAGTAACCATGTCTAACAAGACTCGTGAATCTGATTCAGTTATGATTGGATAAACAAACAGGCCATACTCTTCCAATAACCTCAAACCATCCATTATAGCTCTTCCTTCAGCTTCCAGATTGTTACCATGCCCATAATAAAATGAGCTTGCAACCACCAATTGTCCCCACTAATTTCTTAGAACCACCCCACCTCCTGCTTCTCCAGGGTTTCCATGAATGTGTAAAGTTGTAATATATCTTGTAACTGCAGGATTGTAATTGAAGAAGGTAGAATATCAGGAGTCAACAACCTGCAGACTGCATGCAAATTCCAATGCATCAACACCGTCCAAACGGTGGTGAGGCGTCCTGACAGTACTACTTATATAAAAATCCAGCATCGTAAAAAGTTGTTCAGTTTCAGTTCCTCGCAAGCCAAATACAAAAACCAACGTCTTCTACCCCAAATCTCTTATCAAATCTGCTATATAAGGCCTTTTTCTTCAAATTTCTTTCGATCATTCACTTACCCGTGCCATTTTCTAAGATTCTACCAATTGAAATCAGTTGAAAGCGAGAAATCAGGGAAAAGATGGATCCAAGACTTAGAATGAGAGGTTCTTTGAGTCGAGCACAAAGACATCAATCTTCGCAATCTAAAGCACCTCCACAGCAACCTCAGTCAGGCAATTTCTACAATGCTGAGGTATTTGAGAATGTTGAACAACAAGTCTAGTACGACACTTACTTCCTCTCTAAAACTGTTATTCCTGATAGGCGGGTAATTTATGAAGATTTCGAGAATATAGGGGTTAGACAAATTCTTATTGGCACGTGAATGGCAAGGTTATGTTAGATTTGTAATGCCTGCTTATGATTGTTT
>CAUOFW020001956.1:0-62878 GCA_963454935.2 Ilex paraguariensis
TTATATTGTTGTTGTAATGGTACATCACATTGTATATGCATGGGGACATCGCATCATGAGGGTGTGTGTGTGCATGGTTGTCATCAAAACCACACTTGGTGGATGATGGGTAGGCTTGGGAAAGTTGGGTCAAAGGCCTCATTGTGTCGCATTATTTGCATGATAAATTAGGTTGGGGTTAGCAAGAAGGGCTAGAAGATCCCTCAGGTGCAAGACCCGGTAGTTGGGGTACACACTCCCTTGGTTCGGCCCATGAAGTGTGTGGGTGTACGTAAAACCCTCAATAGAAGTCCATAAATTTCATGTAGGTTGGGTTACCCTGGTGCAAGTCCATGAATACTCATCCCAAGAAAAACCCTAGATTTATAAACATCATTTGATGTGCCGCATAAATGATGAATTCATACACATTGGCATAACATGCGTGTTGTGGGTGGGCTCGAGTTGAGTTGCATGAGTGAGTCTCATCTCATTTCATGCCATGACATAGAAAATTCCAACATTAATTGCATATTCTTTTTTGGGATGGTTGTTGCTTGTTGAATGTTGCATGTGAACATTTCATATGCATCTAGATTAGGGAGTAGCCTCTTTAGATGATACCCTATTAAGTGTAGGTCACCCTTTATGGGAAAAATATTTCAGCTGCGGGCTATACGTTGGTGGAAGGCTCTCACTTGGGGCCTCAAGGATGAAGGAAAGCCGACTTGTGGCTTCTGGAACCATATTTTATAAAACTCTTGTAAAAGTTGATTTTGGGCATGTAAATATATGAAAGGATTGTAGTTGAACTTGTCGAAAACGTGTTATTATCTAAAGAACTTCATTTAACATGTATTGAGTAGTTGTGAGATGGGTTGGAAGTGAGGGGAAATCAAAAACAGGTGAAATGGACAATTCTGGCAAAACCTTCCGGAAGGTTGCAACAAACCTTCCAGTAGGTTTGGATAGAGTCAAGGAGAAAGGTTGCCAAGTGGGTGAAACCTTCTGGATGCTCGATTTTAACCTTCCGGAAGGTCTTCAAATTTGTATAAAAACAGGAAATCCAACCTTCCAGAAGGAATTTTTCAAAAGGCAAAACGTGCCAGAAGGTTTTCCAAAAATCTAAAAATTTAAATATACTTTGCTATGCTTTTGGGCTATGGGCTCTTTTGTTCAATTGATATAAAGGGACATTAATGGAGTATAAATTGTTGTATATTGATCCTTGGATGGGTTATGTGAGTGTTGTGAACACAAATTATGCATTGTGAGTTCCTAGTACAAGGGAGACTCCGACCAAATTTTGGATTTTGTGATCCCGGTTAAGGGGATGCTATTGACATGATGTCGGGTACTTCTGTGGGTTGACGGGTGGTCAACGGGTTGACAAAGAACCCCCAGTTTTTGGGGTGCCACAACTTCGTATCAGAGCTTAGGTATATGATTTACCTAGAGTTTGAGGGGCATAGGTTTAGTCCATTACATCCATTGTGCATTTCATGTTGTGTGCTTTACTTGTTACATGTCATGTGCTATGTGTTATGTGAATTATATGCATGGTGAAATGTATATGGAAAGAGAAACACTAGGGTTAGAAAACATAACCTTGGGGTTCAAAAAAGAATGAACGAGATGGTTCAAGGTGTAAATGTCTACTAATGGGTGACATAAGCTCTAATAGGGAGACAATGAGATAAATCTCAAGGTTTCAAATTTGGTCCCTACTTTGGGATACTAAATTAGTGCTCTATTGCTATTTGACATGTGTGTAGATGGCAAATAGAAGGGAAGGATGTGGTCGAGGAGGTGGGCGGTGCAATAACCAACCACCACCAGTTTTTGACCAACAAGCCTTTATAGAGGCTATGGGTACGATGGTAGCCACCATTGCACAGGCTAGTGCAAATACGGGGCAAGGAGGCTCAAGTAACCTCCAAAGGTTCAAGGCGCACAAACCTCCAACTTTTCTGGGAGGGGCGGATCCGATTGTAGTCGACCGTTGGATCCAACAAGTCGACAAGATTTTAGAGGCTATGGAGATCACCTCTGATGCCATGAAAATAAGGCTAGCTGCATTCCAGCTAGAGGGAGAAGCCCATCTGTGGTGGGATTGGGCAAAGGACTCCAAGAACTTAGAGGCAATGACATGGGGATAATTCCGGGAGCAATTCATGGGCAAGTACTTCCCAACAGTCTTCGACATGCTAAAGGCTGAGAATTCTTTGATTTGAAACAAGGGACTATAACGGTGATAGAATACGTGGCTAAGTTCACTGAGTTAGCCCGTTTTGCCGATGATAATGTGGCCATGGATATGACCAAAGTGAGGAGATTTGAGGATGGTTTGAAATTATCCATTCGGGGGAAAATTGTGGGTCACCGCCTCCAGGACTTGGTCTTGATGGTCAAGATAGCTATGGCTATTGAGAGAGAGGTTGATGACACACAAAGCTTCTAGGAGGCAAGTGCTAAGGACAAAAAGAAGGAGGGCCAATCCTCTTCTTCTAGCTCATGGAAAATGTAGAGGACTTCTACTTCATAGGGACAGGGCCATAGCCATAAAGGCCAAGGCCAAGGTCGATCCTCCCAAGGCGGGGGGAAACTTTAGGACAACATATCAGGCAGGTTAGAGAACTTCCTATCATTGTCGCTAGTCAAGTCATGTGAGGTGGGATTATTCTCAGAGGCAGGGATCCTAGAGTTATGGGGTGTCTCAATCCCATTCATCAGTAGGGTAGCCACATACATATTTTGTTCCTCCCTACTCCACCATTGGCCAGGAAAGTCAGTATCAATTTCAGGGCACCACTCAAGCCCCTACCACTTTTCGAGCAAAGACTCCGCAGTTAGGCCAAATGGGTAAAGGCATGGGCCAAGGTCGAGGACAGGGCATGCAGGTCGAGACTTTGGGGACATAGGGGCGTGTTTACTCCATCACACCTCAGGCTAAGCCGGTGGATCAGTCAGTCATTCAGGGTACATTCCTACTCTCTCCTTTATGGGCTAGGGTATTATTTGACTCTAGTGCAACACATTCTTTCATTTCTGCATCATGTGTGAGGGATTTGGGCTTAGAGGTTGATACGTTGGAAGAGCTATTGTATGTGAATTCACCTCTAGGAGCTAGGGTATGTGTTGACCAGATATGTCGGGGTTATGAGTTAGAGATCTTGGGGATTCTACTCACTGTGGACCTTAGGGTCATGGACATGTTGGAGTTCAATGTCATCCTTGAGATGGACTGGTTAGCGTCACATCGGGTCATCATCGATTGCGATCGAAAGAGGGTAACTGCCTACACACTGGACAACATTTCTTTCAAGTTTCAGGGGGAGAAGCACGAAGCTTTGCCCCAAGCCATGTATGACTCTTGATGGCACAGACAGTTGATATGACTCTTGATGGCACAGACAGTTGATGGGTTGGCTTGTGAGCCTTACTCTGGAAAACGAGGTGAGATAGAAGTTGGGTCAACCTCGGGTTATATGTGAGTATGAAGACATTTTTTTAGACAAACTACCGGGATTACCTCCTTATAGGGATGTAGACGTCAACATTGAGTTGCATCCAAACACATCTCCTATTTCTTTTACTTCGCATAGAGTGGCACCTGTAGAGTTGCAAGAACTTAAGGTCCAACTACAGGAATTGTTGGACAAGGGATTTATTAGATCGAGAACTTCACCTTGGGGGTGCTTGATTGTTTCTGTTGTAATCACCTAACCTATAGATATTATCCCTCAACGTATGTATGGTGTGTGTGAAGGAGAGTGTTAGCCTCCCTTAGAGTGACGTCAAAAGAAATGGCAATGGAATGGTGGATGAATCAAATGTCAAATATGTGTGTGTGTGAACAAAAATGCTCCCCAAGCGCAGAGAGACTTTTGTTTCTCATGTTTTACTTGGAATCATATTTCAAGGTCGTCTCCATAGGAAAGGAGGTGAATCATTTTGAAGGTGATTCTGGTGAAAAACAAAGTGTAAAATCTTTTGTTGTTGAAGTTTAGTTTGTGATTTTGTCTCAATGAAATTGGAATGGGAAAAATGTTGGCTAATCCAATGGGTTCACTCCAATGAGGATACCAAGTTAACTTGAATCCTTCCTCTAATGGTGCATAAATGAACAATTGATTCGTGGGAAGCCAAGGACGAGATGGAAGTGAGGATCCAAGCATAACCCACGATAATTCTACGGGATATCAAAGACTTAGACCATTTCCTCACTTAACCCAGTCAAACCGAACCATCGTACACCGAGGGGACGAAAGAAGATGAGTTGAAATAGCATACCCAAGAGGAGGTCTCCCTTGGATTAGTCAACTTAAAGACTTAGCTACTCATCATTAAGGTAAATACAACATTGTAATAAGAAGACATTATGAAGAAATGAAGATTGGAGCTAAGCATAAACGAAATGCACAATTATAACTTTCGGATAATTATACATGTCCATCATTTCTTACTAAAGATTGTATGAGAAACTACTCACTCTTCATGGCTTTGGTAAGCTAGAAAAGTGAGTGATGCTTATCCCTCCAAGTAGAGGAGTTGCAAGGTAAAACATATTACACACGGAGCCAATCTTCAACAAAGAAAGAGTGAATCACATTCCACCCTTTACGACTTTGGTAAAACTCTAGAAAAGTGGAAGAGTTTCACTCCTCTAAGGGAAGAAGGAAGCTTAAGACAATGGAAATAAATTAAAGCAATAAATTAAAAGAAAGCAATAATACAACAAAAGAAAACAATAATACAATAAAAAGAAAGCAATAAAGCAATAATAAGAAAACAATAATAACTTTTGGAGGGTTATCTACTACGAAAAGGTGCTTTTTTAAAGAAAGCAATGATACAAGAACGCCATAATGACTTTTGGAGGGTTTTCCACTACCAAAAGATGTTCTTTACAAGAAAAATGATACAAGAGAAAAAAGATGATCTTTACAAGACCCAAGGAGTGCTATTTATAGGCAAAAAGGGAGAGCTTGAATTACACTTGGATCCCCCTCCCTTCTGAGCTTTTTGATAATTGGCACCTTATAGTTTGTAGCTTTAATTATTGGCACCCTATAGTTTGTAACTTTGATAATTGGCTCATCAGTAGTTTGTATCTTTGACGCAATTGGCTCCCCACGCACAAAACCCTGAAAAGAATAACAATCAATGCATTATCCCTAATTCACACACTAATCCTAATTTGGCTTATTTTGACTAGTTTAACTTTATTTAACTAACACAATTGACCTATTAAATTAATTAAATTATGCCTTAATTAGGGTTAATCAGGGGGGACTTGATATTGTTTGTCAAGAAGAAGGATAAGACCCTTCATTTGTGTATAGGTTATCGGTAGTTGAATCAAGTCACTATCAAGAATAGGTACTCTTTGCTGATGATTGATGATCTATTTGATCAGCTGAGGGGAGCGTGGGTCTACTCCAAGATAAATCTTTGCACAGGATACCATCAATTGAGGATTAGGGAGGTAGATATCCCTAAGATGGCGTTCAGAATGCGGTATGAGCATTTCGAGTTCACAATGATGTCATTTGGATTGACGAATGCCCTAGCGAGATTCATGGATCTCATGCATAGGGTGTTCCAACCCTATTTAGATTAGTTTGTTGTGGTGTTTGTTGATGACATCCTTATCTACTCCAAGTCTAAGGAGGAGCATGAGGGTCACTTAAGGATTGTTCTCCAGATCTTAAGGGACTATCAGTTGTACACCAAGTTCAGTAAATATGAATTTTGGCTTATGGAGGTGAAATTTTTAGGACACTGGAGCCGACTTTGGGTGTATCGGTTGACCTAGAGAAGGTTGAGGTAGTTATGAGTTGAGAGAGACCAAAGTCAGTCTTCGAGATACGCAATTTCTTGGGATTGGCAAGGTACTACTAGAGGTTCATTAAGCACTTCTCCCGACTAGCAGCACCTATGACAAGATTTACCTAGAAGGATGTCAAATTCCAGTGGGTTGAATCGTGTGAGAAGGTATTCTAGGAGTTGAAGAGGAGGCTTAGTTCAGCTCCTATTTTGCTAGTTCCAGAGAGGGGACAGATGTACACAGTGTACTATGATGTCTCTAGAGACGGACTTGGTTGTGTTTCGATGCAATCCGAGAGGGTGGTGGCTTATAGTTCTCGGCACTTGAAGAACCATAAGTAGAATTACCCCACGCATGACATAGAGTTAGAAACCATTATCTTTGCCTTGAAGGCTTGGCACCACTACTTATATCGTGAGCAGTTTAAGGTATTTTCAGACCACAAGAGTCTAAAATACATCTTCACTCAGCGGGACCTTGAGGCAGCGTAGGTAGATGGAGTACTTGGAAGACTACGATTTCACTTTGCATTACCACCCTGGTAAGACAAATGTGGTGGTTGATGCACTTAGCCAGATGTCACAGGGAATCGTGGCTAGTGTGGCTTCCCATGAGTGGCAGATGCTCAAGACTGTTGGGCAACTTGGACTATAGGGTGTTTGAGGGAGCTTGGTGGCTATGCCTTCCCTACTGAGTAGAGTGATTGAGTCCCAAGGGCAGGACCTAGGGTTGTCATCCATTAGGGACCGTGTGCAAGTGAGAACCGGTGACAAGGGCTGGGCTATTCACTCGGATGGAAGTCTTCGGTATAGGGGAAGGGTAGTGGTTCCCCAATCTGTGAATCTAAGAAAGGAGATGCTTAGGGAGTTCCATTGCTCCCGTTTTTTGGTGAATCTAGGCGGCATGAAGATGTATCATGATCTTCATCACCAGTATTTATTGAAGCAGAATGAAAAGACATGATGGAGACTTTGTCAGTAGATGTCTCACGTGTCAGTAGGTGAAGGCTGAGCACCACAGACCAGTAGCATTGCTCCAGCCCTTGGAGTAGGCTGAGTAGAAGTGGGAGCACATCACGATGGATTTTGTGACTCACTTGCCATGGACTTCATGGGGGCATGACGCAGTGTGGGTGATAGTGGACCGGCTTACCAAGTCGGCACACTTTTTGGCAGTGCAGATGACCTATAGGCTGGAGGAATTTTACAAGTTGTACATAAGGGAGATAGACCAGTTGCACGGGGTGCCTGTATCTATAGTATTGGATCGGGACCCCAGGGTTACGGTTTACTTTTGGGAGAGCTTCCAGTGGGCCATGGGGACACAGTTGACGATGCATATAACCTTTCATCCCTAGACGGACGGTCAGTCGGAGAGGACCATCCAGACAGTAGAGGACATACTATGAGCATGTGTCCTATAGCTCAAGGGTAGCTGGGAAGAGCATTTATTCTTAGTGGAGTTCGCCTACAACAATAGTTACTAGGCAAGCATATAGATGACACCCTATGAGGCACTATATGGGAGGCCTTATTGTTCTCTAGTTTGTTGGACGAAGGTGGGAGAGAGACCCTCCACGGGACCAGATTTGTGGCGCGACTAAAATCAAGGGTCATTTGTTTAACTGTTGACGACCCGTCAACCCGTGGAAATACCCTTGAGTGCCGCACAATCCGACAACAGGTCCTTAATATCCCTTTAATCGGGATTATAACTCACATGTGTAACCCGTGTATGTTTTGACAGTTAATTTAACCGTGGTTCAAAGTACCACAACCCATGCCTCTTTGTTGTCAAATTACATCATTTGAATGAAAGGATGCATAGCCCAATGACTTGGCAAAACAATTTTTTTTTCAAAGTTTTGGAAAGAGTACCGATACTATTTCTCCTCTAGACAGACTGTACCGGTACACTTTGCCTTCTGGACAGACTGTACCGATACTCTCTATCCTCTTTTGCCTGTTTCACCCATTTTTGATTTCCAATCCATTCCAAACCATCTCATTTTCATCCAAAGCATGCATAACATTGTTTTTCACATATAATCTACTATAACAAAGTTTATTACAAACCATTCCATACATCTACGTGTCAAACAGAACTTTAACAAAAGTTTTACAAAAAGCTTGTTTTCAAAAGCCACTACTCGGCTTTTCTTCGTCATTGAGGCCTCGAATACGAGTCTTCCGCTAGTACGAACCCCACACCTAAAATGTGTTCCTGTATAGGGTGAGCTATGCCTAGTAGAGTATTTCCTACAGAGGCTACTCCCCACCTAAGTGCATATGGAATGTTTACATTCAACATTCATACTAACAACATTCCAAACAAGAATATGCAACTATATGTTGGAATTCTACCATGTCATACTATGAAATGAGATGAGACTCTCTCATGTATCTAAACCCGAGTCCTCACTGACTCCCACTACACAATGCAATGCCAATGTGTAATAAATCCGTCATTGGTGAAATACATCCAATGATCTTTTTGAAATACAATTCATGTATTTTTAAATCCATATCATTGTTGGATGTTTCCCATCAAATGAACACTTTATAAAACAAAAGCATGTGTCTTTATTGGGTATTAGATTTTGGAATCGCAACGCTGGCTCCATACGCCATTACACTTTTCCGAAATTTCACCTCAGGGGAGTGTATGAACCAAGTCGTCGGGCCTTGCACCTGAGGGAGGATCTGTCCCTTCTTGCTATACTTGACACAAGTTTTCATGTGACCGTGCAACTCAATCAAATTTTCAATCCAACATTTTTCGAGCCCACCATCAATCACCAAGAATGGTGTTTGATCACACCATGCACACACACACCCACCTCATGCCTATGGATGCGATATTTCAATGCAAAATGCAATGTAATGAACCATTGCTAACAACAATTATGTCCAACATGCCATGAATGCCATATGGACCTAATTCAACCACATATTTCATAATTTTCATGGCAATTTATATCATAAGCATATAAATACCACAATATATCATGATGTTAACCTATTACCAACATATGCCACCAATCAAAAATTCACAAGCTTGTTATACATAATCCAGGCTATAACAACTTAATTTGCACTTAGGCATTTAGCAAAATACCTTCAAGGCACAAAACATGTTATCATACAAGATTTCACACATTATTCACAAGGCATAATATAGTTACATAGTATGCCCATTAATATCAAATTCAAACTAGAACTTAATTTAGACCTTTGTCATATCCATTTCTACATTTTCACAACAATAGACAACTTTGCATGTTGTCCCACACACTTACCCATCCCGTAGGACACTTTAGGTAAGAAATGAACCAAGGTAGGAGAAAACCCTACCTCTTAGAGCGTAACTAGAAGGTAGAAGCGCAACTAGAAGGTAGAAGGCCTCAAGGCATCAACACCACTCCCAAACTTCATTTTCTCCAAAATTCCTTCTTTAGATCTTCGGTGAAATACCTCATTCTTGGTACGTACATGTAGCCCTTGTTGCGTAGATTGACTTTAATTCTTGGTCCAAATGATTTTGACCAACAAAACTCCTTGGATCGAAGGAAAAAAGCTTGAAAATTTTATTTTCTCTCTTCTCTCCCTTCAACGTCTAAACTCAGCTGAATAAGGGGTGAGAATATCTGATTTTTCAGATATTTAGCCCCTATTTATACTTCTTAATTGTGTGGTCCACATTGCCCCACAAGTTTACTACTTCTGGATCTGTTTTTGTCCCGAAATGACTTAATTTTAATCCGTTTAAAGTTCAAATTATTTTTATTTGAAATTTAATTTAATTATAAGAAAATTTTATAAATTTTATTTTTGGGGACCTTTGAGAAGTCACTTTTCACCCAATTGTCTCGTAAAATATTCAAAATCTGATTATCTCAAAATTCGACAAAAATAAACTGGGTGGCTCAATTTTGTGATACGAATCCAACGATGAGATTGTTGTGTCATCCAAGCTCTAGAAAAATATGGATTTTAAATTTTTATTATAGTGGCAAATTATTATTTTGCCATTTTTCCGAAAAAGTTCAATTTTTTTTCTAGATTTTACAAGATCTGATTAGAGATACCTAGGAGAAGGTGGATTTGATTCGGAAGCGTCTTCTCATGACTCAAAGCTGGCAGAAAGAGCTATGCTGATAGATGAAGGCGATCTCTAGAAATTGAGGTTGGTGATCATGTCTTCTTGAAGGTAAATGCCTAGGAGGGGAGTGGTTAGATTCGAAAAGCAAGGAAAGTTATCGCCAAGATTTTTCATGCCCTTTGAGGTACTCGAGAGGGTAAGTACAGTGGCTTACTGGTTGGTGTTACCGCCAAATCTATCGGTTATTCATGCAATATTCCATGTCTCTATGCTTCAGAAGTATACTCCAGGTCCGACATATATGGTAGATTGGGATGAGTTAATTGTTGATATGGATGGGACCATTGTGGAGGGACCGGTGCGTATCGTGGATAGCCGGGAACATATTTTGTGAGGCAAAACTGTGAGGCTAGTGAAAGTGTTTTGGCAGCACCGAGGCATGGATAAGGCGACATGGCAGCGTGAGGACACTATACGTACCAACTATCTGTTCCTATTCGAGGATAGAGGTACATTGTTTTACAATTATAAGTATAGTATTACTGTTGCATGTGCATGTCATTGTACATGCATTTATGTGTGAATTTTGGGGACAAAATTCTTTTAAGGAGGGAAGAATGTAAAACTCGGGTAAATTTGAACTTTTATGAAAAAGGGGTCAAATGGTAATTTGTCACTATGATACAGGTTGCAAAACCAAAATTTTTCTAGAGCTTGGATGACAAAACAGATCTCACCGTTGGATTCGCTCACAAAATCTAGATACCCCGTCAATTTTCGTCGAATTCTGAGATAGTTGATTTTTTTACGTTTTATGAGGCAGTCGGGCCTCAAGTGACCCAAAAATGAATTTTTGAATAAAATTTTAAAATTTGAAAAATAATTTAAAGCAAGTTGAAAAAATATATTTTAAACTTGAATCGGGTTAAAGCAAAAATAGACCCGACCAAAGAGGGTTGTCTAGCTCATTGTGAGCCAAGTGTTTGGAGACTATAAAAGGGGAAGAAAAATCAGACTTCATCCCCACATTCTGCTGGTCTTCAACATTGGAGAGAAAGAGAGGAAAAAGAGAGAAACCCAACCTTCTCTCTATGATCTACAGCCCTACGGTGCTCAAATAAACTTAAGTCAAGAATTAAAGTTGTTCTATGCGACAAGGGCTATGCCTACATACCGAAAAGAGCTGATTTCACTGAAGTTTCTGAGACTGGTTTTTGGGAAATCAAGAGTTATGGACTTGGATGATATTTTTGAAGGTTCTACCGTTGATTTTACGCTTCAAGAGGTAGGGTTTCATCCTAATTAGGTTTATTTTCAACCTAGAATATTTATATGGAATGGGTGGGTGGTTAGATAATTTTAACACTTGCCTATTGTGATGAGATTGGTGAAATGGGTATGAAAAATAAGTAGAATAAATTCCATCTTGAATTGGGCATGTGAGATTAACCTAATGTGATTCTTGAGTTATGTGAATTGTGGGCATGTTATGTGTTTAGGTTATGTCTTTATGAATTTAGTGTGTTGATAGCATGATTATGTGATAACATGCTCGAAAATTGTGTTGTAGGAATTGTTGATATATAAACATATTTGTGATATATTGGCATTGATGGGTTATGAAAATTATATGATTGGATATAATTGCCCATGCAATGTGTTGAAATAGTTCATATCTCATTCATAGCATATTGGACATTATATTATTGTTGCAATGGTACATCACATTGTATATGCACGGGGACATCACATCAGGAGGGTGCGTGTGCATGGTTGTCGTCAACACCACACTTGGTGGATGACGGGTGGGCTTGGGAAAGTTGGGTCAAAGGCCTGGCTGTGTCACATGGTTTGCAAGATAAATTGGGTTGGGGTTAGCAAGATAGGCTAGAAGATCCCTCGGGTGCAAGACCCGGTAGTTGGGGTACACACTCCCTTGGTTCGGTCCATAAAGTGTGCGGGTGTACAAAGAACCCTCGGTGGAAGTCCATAAATTCCATGTGGGTTGGGTTACCCTTGATGTAAGTCCATGAATACCCACCCCAAGAAAGACCCCAGATTTAAAAATGTCATTTGATGTGCCACATCAATGACGGATTCATACACATTGGCATAACATGCGTTGTGGAGGCTGATGAGGACTCGAGTTGAGTTGCATGAGTGAGTCTCATCTCATTTCATGGCATGAGATAGAAATTTTCAACATTAAATTGCATATTTGTGTTTGGGATGGTTGTTGCTTGTTGAATGTTGCATGTGAACATTTCATATGCATCTAGATTAGGGAGTAGCCTCTTTAGGTGATACCCTATTGAGCATAACTCACCCTTTATGGGAAAAACATTTCAGGTGCGAGTTATATGCTGGTGAAAGGTTCTCACTTGGGGCCTCAAGGATGAAGGAAAGCCAACTTGTGGCTGTTGGAACCGTATTTTGTAAAACTCTTGTAAAAGTTGATTTTTGGCATGTACATATAAAAAAGGTGATTAACCTTAATTAATATATAAATTAGAATAGTCAATAAGTCAAATTAATAAGATAAAATAACCAAAAACTAGTAATTAAGGTCAATTAGGGTTTGTACGAGAATTAGGGTTTTATATGTGTTATGTTTAAAATTTTCAGGGTTTGATGTAGAATTACTACAAAATGCAAGGAGCAAAATATGAAGGATTGAAACAATGAAGGAAGAAAGTGTAATTCCAATAAAACAAGAGTCAGCATGCATGCAAGTTGATATTCCAACAAGGTCCCACCATTCGGACGGTGGTGGTGTTGTTCGGACAGTCCCCATTGGCGGCTGAACTTATCCTGATTCCTCCTGCTTGCTTCCTCCTCTATATAAACACATGCAAGCCTCCATTTTCAGGAGGCCAGACACCATGTGCTCCAGAGAAGTTCAAGAGAGAAAAAGAAAAAATGGAACGAGAAAAAGAAAGAGAGAAAGAGAAATTGCAACCCGGGCCGTCATACACTTCAGTCCAAATCCTGTATTTTTACATTTCTTTTGTGTCTTTCTATTCGGATAATTGAAGTACCGCCACTTTTTTGTCGTAATCGATAATAAAGGTGGTTGTGTTTCAGTCATTCCTTGTGAAACACGTTTTATGGTTTGTATTTTAATTTCAGTTGTAATGAAAATTGCTCGCACTCGTTGCTTGTCTGTAGCAATAGGGCATGAGTAGTTACTTATATCCTCTAGTGAGAGGTAAACATATGTACAATATTGGTTAATTTCTAAAAATGTTGATGTTTCATATATATATATATATATATATATATATATATATATATATATATATATATGTACATATATATATATATGTACATATATATATATATATATATGTACATATATATATGTGTGTGTGTGTGTGTGTATGTATTATATGTTTCATGCATGATACAGTAATGTATGTAATTTCGGTATTGTGCTTGGAATGATGTCATCAGTGCATCATGAAACTGTCGGTTAAATATCTATGGTGTTCCTATCGGTATGGTTTATCCTCCACCGAAACGTTGAGGATGTTCTATTGATGCATGGTACAAAACCTAAATGATGCTCATGAATAACTTGTTCTTCTGGATTATCAGGGTTGTTTAACTACTATATGTAACTATCAGATTAATGACCTAAGTGTTCCTCATGAATGGCTTGTTCTTCTAGATTACTAAGATCATTTAACTGGTATAAATGGTAATATTACCAGCTGAATATCTATGGCATTCCTATCGGTATGGTTTATCCTCCACTAGAATGCTTGAGGATTTTTAACTAGTATATATATATCACAAATGATCTATTGAATATTTCAAGTATTCCTCGTGAATGACTTGTCCTTCTGGTTCACTCGAATTAGTCAAATGGGACATCTATAACCAGGTAACCTAAGAAGTTGTTGTGTTATGACTTAATACCACCAGTTAACCTAAGAAGTGGTTGTGTTATGGTTTATTATGTACGCACCTAATATTGTGAAGTCAATTGAATAATTTAAGTATTCCTCATGAATGACTTGTCCTTCTGGTTTGCTTGGATTAATCAATTGTCATGGATACCACCAGCTGACCTAAGACGTTGTTGTGTGATGGTTTATATACATCAGACCTACCAGTTGACTTGCCAATAAAATGGAAGTTAATTGCTGCAAGGTAGCATTTTCAGTACTTGACCAATATAACACATGAGATCCATGAACTGAATGATACTTTTTATTATTGTCTTAATCTATCTACAAATAAAATTTTAACTAGACTAGTTGTCAATCTAAGCTCACATCACAAGCTATTAGATATTGTCCTATCTAAAATAATAATTCCACTATTTTTATTTTATTTCCTAATTACATGCACTCTTCGTGGGATCAATACTTGGACTTAAAACCGAGAAAACTACTATTCGACCACTTATACTTTGTTGTATACATATAAATCCGATCACGAAAAGGTGCGAATCAAAAGGATAGTAGTTGAACTTGTAGAAAATGTGTTTTTAAATGAAGAACTTCATTAAACATGTATTGAATAGTTGTGCGATGGGTTGGAAGTGAGGGGAAATCAGAAACAAGTGAAATGTACAATTCTGGCAAAACCTTTTGGAAGGTTTGGACAGAGACAAGGAAAAAGGTTGTCAAGTGGGTGAAACCTTCCAGAAGGTCGATTTTAACCTTCCGAAAGGAATTTTCCAGAAGACAAAACCTTCTAAATGGTCAATCCAAACCTTCTAGAAGGTTTTCCAAAAATCTAAAAATTTAAATATGCTTTGCCATGCTTCCGGGCTATGGGCTCTTTTGTTCAATTGATATAAAGGGACATTAATGGAGTATAAATTGTTGTATATTGGACCCCAGATGGGTCATGTCAGTGTTGTGAACACAGATTCTGCATTGGGAGTTCCCGGTACAAGGGAGACTCCGTCCAAGTTTTGGATTTTGTGATTCCGGTTAAGGGGATGCTATTAACGTGATGTTGGGTTGTGCAATGCTCACGGGTACTTTCGTGGTTGACGAGTGGTCAACGGGTTGACAAAGCTAATGAGATTATTCAAAGAAAGTTTACCACTGAATCGAAGATTCTTATTTGAGTAGATGTAGAATATCTCTGCAAGAAAGATTGGTTCAAAATCTGCAATAGGTCTTACATCTCCATTATATATGCAAAGATTGTAATATTTCACAAGGTTTTTAACAATAAATAAATCTAACTGTGCTTAAAAAGATAAGTTTTAAAAAAATATTAAGATAATACACAACCAAAATATGAAAATCCCGCGTGATCAGATTAAGACTATTATTGCAAAGCATTAGAATATTAACTTAATTTAACTGTGAATCATATAGAATAGTTGTTGTCTAAATTTGATATTGACAATTAACGTGTGACACCCTAAAATCTAGGGGTCTGTTGATCACCCATCAACCCACGGAATGCCTGTGGATATCGTATAACTCGATATCACACTGTTGTGTCCCATTTACTGGGGGTCCATCATATAACAAAATCGGGCAGAGTCTCCTTTTTACGGGGAGCTCTACCCAAAATTCAACCTGTACAATATACATTAACATGGCCCAACCGAGGTCTAATATAACACAATGATCGCACCAGGTCCATTTATGAGTAAAAATTGACCACGCCGGGTCCATTTATCCATACTCATATAAAAACATGCAAGGTTATATTAAAAACAGTCCATATGAGTTCAATTACAACTCTCTTACATAAAATTACTTGTTAAAACTAGTTATATTTAAAACAGTCCATATGAGTTCAATTACAACTCTCTTACATAAAATTACATGTTAAAACTAGTTTGCTCCAAAATTTTTACAAAAGGAGTTAAAAAAGTCACAAGTCGGCCTTCTTCACCCTTACGGCCCTGAATGAGAGCCATCCACCGGTGTATATCCCGCACCTGAAATATTTTCCTGTATAGGATGAGCCACGCCTAGTAGAGTATTTCCTACAGAGGCTACTCCCCACCTAAGTGCACATGCAATGTTCACATTTAACATTTCATATTCACATCAACATTTAAAAGTAAGAATATGCAATTCTAGGTTGGAATTCTACCATGCCATACTATGAAATGAGATGAAACTAACTCACGCATCATAACCCGAATCTTCACCAACTTCCACCACACAATGCAATGCCAATGTGTAATAAAATCCAATGAAATACATCCAATAATCATTTTTAAAACACCAACTATATATTCACAAAACCACTTCATTCATGGATGTTTCCCATCAAATGAAATCATTATATAATAAAACCATGTGTCTTTGTTTGGGTAAAAAATTTTTGGTGTCGCACCACCGGCTCCATAAACTGATACACTTTTTTGGACTTGCATCGTAGGAAGTGTATAAAACTAGTAGCCGGACCTTGCATCAGAGGACATGTCTAGCCCGTTTTGCTATACCCGACACAAGTTTTTCATGCCATGCAACTGTGCGACTCAGTAGGAACTTCAATCCCACTTTCCCGAGCCCACCCTTCAACCACCAAGTATGATGTTTGCATTGACCATGCCCATACACACACACCCACCCATACTCATGTCTAAGCCCATGAATGGTATGCCTCCGTGCAAATGCAATGTAATGTACCATTGCACATCAATGTCACGTCTCATATGCGATGAGTGTCATATGAACTAATTAAATCACACATTTCATCATGTATCATGGACAATTATATCATATGCACATAACCTCCAAAAACTTATCACAATGTTAATATATTAATACACATATATTAATATTTTATCTAACAACACAATCCCTAAGCATGTTACTACATAATCAAGCAATAACACACTTAATTATCATGACATAATGTGGACATATAATAAGCCCACAAAAAAGCCCACATATCAGCCTACAAATAGCCCAAAACTAATCACATAATGGCCCCGAAACAGGCCATCAAAACAGTCCAAAACAATCCATAAAAATAGTCTCAAAAGAACCCCATAATCAGTCCATAAAACAGTCCAAAATAGTCCATAAAAACAGCCTCAAAATAGCACCATAATTAGTCCATAAAAATAGCCTCATAATCAGTCCATAAAATAGTCCACATAAGCAACTACCATGCATCAAACTCAAGCTAGAAGTTAGCCTAAGTCATTTCCATGCTCATTTTCTCATTTCCATAACTATATACAAGTTATAGGTCATATATACATCTAACCCATTTTCTTATGGACATCAAAGGTTAGAAATACACAAAAGTAAGAAGAACCCTACCTCTTGGAGCGTAGTAGAAATGGTAGGAAGCCTCAAGAACACCTCCTAAGCCCAAAACCTTGATTTCTCCAAAATTCTCTTTTTGGATCTTCGGTGAAATCAGTTCTTTTGGGTACGTACGCATAGCCCTAATCGAGGAGATGAACTTTAACTCTTGGCTCAACGAATTCCGACCGACGAAACTCTGGGAATCGAAAAAGAAAGCTTAAAGATTGATTTTCTTCTTCTTCTCTTCTCTCTCTTCTCTCCCAAACGTGTGAGGCTGAACAAATGGAGATATTTTCTCAAAAAATCTGATTTGAATCACTATTTATAATTTTAAACACTTGGCTCACATCGAGCCACACGCGCCCCACTTGTTCGGGTCTATTTTCGCCCCGAAACGATTTATTTCATCCCGATTTAAGTTTAAATTAATTTTATTTAAAATTTAATCCAATTATAAGGAAGTTTTATAAAATTCATTTATGGGGACGCTCGTTAGGTTGTCCACCACCCAGCCGCCTCGAATTACGTGCAAAAAAATGACTATCTTAGAATTCGACGAAATTTGGCAGGGGTAACTAAATTTCGTGATATGAATCGAATGGGGAAGCTTGTTTCCTCATCCAAGGTCTGGAGAAATACTTATCTCAAATCCACATAGCAGTGATAAATTACTATTTTGCCCTTTATTGGAAAACGTTTAATTTTTTTTTGGGTTTTACATAACGTGCAAGTATACACGATCAATAAGTAATAAAGTAATAAGTAAAGTATCGTTCCCATAGAGAATTATTACTAATAAGTTCCAAGTACTAATTTTATATCAATTCAATTTTATTTAAACAATTGGAATTGAACTATGAAATTACTAATTTAAAACTAAATCTAAACTTAATAATCAAGGATGGAATTTACCAAACAAAAGAACTTAATATTACAACTTCCCCTAATGCTTTGTATAAATCTTTACACTCTCCTCCCAGTTAATTGATTACAATAAGTTGTTAACTGAGAATTCAAAATTATTTCTCAAACCTCTTTCGATAGTTAGATAAAATTATCTCTCCCAATTAAATTACTATATTCCTATGCAAAATAATTTAGAATAGATTAGTTAATCAAACTCTCATAAAAGTTACACACGGCATATAGGTATATTCTTATCCTATACACAAATCCAGCTATTGAATCCGAAGAAGAATTAACCAAACACATGTCATCATATTCAGATCTAAACTTTGAATTCATCTTCCAATTTCATCTAGGTTATCAAATTAATTGTTGGCCACACAATCATATATTAAGCACAAAATATGATAAACAACTCATGTATGATAAATAAAATTCGAAACAAGAGTAGATTTATTTAACTAAACATCATATTCCGTTGCAATCTTAGTAAAGATTTAGTTTATAATGTAATTGAAAAACATCCTTCTCAAATTAAACAACTTCTTAGAAAATTAAGAACTAAAAGTAAGAGAAAAGAATGAAAACTTAGTTGCAATCTTCACTTTCTCTATAGCCTTCGATTACGATTTTCTTCGTGTCGCTTCCTTCGATTCTTGTCTTCAATTTTCATTTGATCCTTTGGTGTTTTTCTCTGTTAACGACCCCCAAAATCAGTATATCTCTTGCCCAACTCAAACCCCAGCATATATGTAGCATTAGGGTTCAATTTTGGCCCCAAAACAAGTTAGCATTCGCTTCCAGAGCCAACACAAGCGCCTAGGCTCTTAAAACCAGCACAGGGGCGCTGAATTTTTGCCCTTAAAGCACAGGGATGCTGGTTCTAGCACAGCTACATTGATCCCCTTTTAAGCCTAGAGTTGCCCTTGTTTCTTAGTCTTCAAAAATCAAACACTTAGACTCCAAATTGACGTTGTTTCCTTTGAAATGATCTTGTTTCCTTCGAAATGATGATCCCTACAAAATAACATCAAAACACACAAAACAAATAAAAAGGAACCTAAAAATTAGAAAACTTGCAATTTCATTGAGCCGAAAGAACTCAATTCGTTGGTATAAAATCCACTCATCAAATACCTCCAAACTTAAATCGTTGCTTGTCCTCAAGCAAAATACAACGAACAAAAAACTATAAAAATTAACCCTAACAACCATACTCAAACAATGGATCAATATGAATTTCAATAATGGCCCCAAAAGTTACAACAAATAATAATTCACGAAAAAACTTCAAAACAGTGCAAAGTCTTTCAATTCAATATACTCCTTAGTTTTACCTCTGCTCATGACCCTTTAAATATATGTACATATCCGAACTGTCAAACTAGTTTAGAAACTGAAAATCCTTATGTACATATGTAACGCCCCCAAAGCCCCCTTGGACGACATCACAATCTAAACCATTCACATCATGAGAGCAACAAATAAAATAAATAAATAAAAATAATTTCATTCATCATCCATGATGTATGTATATAACATCATTCCAAAAGAATATGTCAAACCATGAACATTACATCCCAAAAGAATTAACTATTATCTCGTAGCAGAATAACAAAATATGGCAGCCTTTACATTGTCTCAAAATAAATTCCCTAGTCTAGAACCTAGGACAAAAGATAATATAATTATAGATGTCCATCTTGGGATCCATGTTCCCATATATTGGAGCTTCCGAATGTGCCTGTTCATCTACTCCGAGCTCCACCTCTAGCACATAATCTGAAAAAAATATGTTGTTTGTAGGGGGTGAGCACTAAGCTCTATAGCAACATCCTCCCAAACTTGAACAAGGTTTAGAAAACATATAAAACAGTTTGGTCTCACTTTACAAAATATCATACATAATTTTGAAAGAAAATAAGGACATTTCAATGGATCTCTAGTTTAAGCAAGAGCAATAATTTAAATGAAAGGAATAAACATGTCAGAGTGATTGAAATCAATAATCATTCAGCAACGTAATCCTACATTCTCAGGTATGTTGGTTGCTTCGCATGAATGTACACCACGATTCTACCTCGTTCACCCACCACAATCACACAATCTCAAACATTTTTAGGAAGGGCGTATACCGTCTCTCACGGCATTGACAAATCATTCCCAGGAAAAGTATACCATCTCTTAGCCTCGAACTTACATGAACAATAGTGGTTGCTCTCAGAAACAACAAACCACTACAAGTGTTAGGAAACTATCTCACCTCCATAGGGATAGACTAACCTCTAACACTCTACGGCAGTGCTCGAATGCAATTCAAATCTATCACAACAACCATACAAGGGATGCAATAACAAACATTTTCTCAAATCACAAGGAAATCTAAAATCCCCAAATTTCACAATTTGTATTACAATAGAACAATTTAAGAAAATAAGCAACAGATCATCAACAATCCATTTTTATTGTTCATTACAAAGCACTAAAGTCCAAGCCTCAATGGTCAGGAATGGAAGGAACCCCTACCTTGTTTTGTAGTTTGGGAAGAAATGTAGAAGATTTGATCTTTCCCACTTGAATCAACATTTGAATCTCTTGTGTTTTCTCTTCTTTCTTCCTCTTTAAGGTTTCCTAGGGTTAGAATGGTTGAAATGGGGCTAAAGGAGGTGTCTTTAAGTATTTATAAGGCGAAAAAAAGACCACGATTGACAATTTAAAATTTTTGGATTTTATCGGGTGTACCAGTACGCAATACCGGTACAGTGAGCTACCTGGACAGTAGCGTACTGGTACGTTGTACTGGAATGGTAGCTTTCAGGAGTATTGATACACAGTACCGGTATGGTCTATTCAGTTTTGCCTATTTCTTTTGTTTTTCATTTCCAATCCATTCCAAACCCTTCCAAAACCAACCTAAACTTATACAACATACATTTGGACATCAAACATAGTTGGTACAAGTTCGATTACAAAATATTTCATATATTTATTTGCTACATATTTAAATAAAAGTGTGGGGGTTTACAATCCACCCCCCCTTAAAGAGAGTTTCGTCCTCGAAACTTACCTCAAGTAGCGAACAAATGGGGATACTTTTCTCGCATCTCTAGCCCCGGTTCCCAAGTAGCTGCCTCCACTCCATGGTGTTGCCACAAGACTTTCACCAATTGAATGGCTTTGTTGCGAAACACCTTCTCCTTGGTGTCAAGAATCTTCACCGATTGTTCTTCATATGTTGCTCCATCTTGAATTTCAACATCCTCTAAATCCTCGACATGCGTTGTGTCTGTTTGACACTTTCTCAACATTGACATATGGAATACATTATGCACCCCTGACAACTGAGCTGGTAATTGAAGTTGACACGCCACTTTGCCCATAGCTTGGATCACCTCAAATGGTCCGGTGTATCTTGGTGCTCATTTCCTCTTCTTGCCAAATCTAAACACCCCCTTCTTGGGTGACATCTTGAGGAACACATAGTCCCCCTCTTAGAATTTCAAGTCGGGGACCTACATGGTCTTCCATAAAGTGCCTCATACGGTGCCATGCCAATGCTGGATTGAAAGCTGTTGTTGTTCGCGAATTTTAACAATGGCAAATGATCGCTCCAACTTCCCTTGAAGTCCAACACCTAAGCACGCAACATGTCTTCCAAAATCTGTATCACCTTCTCGGATTGGCCATCCATTTGGGGATGAAAGACGGTACTAAAGTGTAATTCTATCCCCATATCCCGTTGTAGACTTTGCCAAAATTGTGCCACAAAATGAAAATCACGGTCCGACATGATAGAGCATGGAACCCCATGTAATCTAAAATCTCGCGAATATAGAGCTTGATCAAGGTCTCCAAATTTTCTGTGGTCTTTATACTCAAGAAATGAGTTAACATGGTAAGTCTTTCTACAATGACCCATACGACATTATGACCACGTGAAGTCCATGGAAAATTCGACAAGAAATGCATGGTGATGTGATCCCACTTGCACTCTGGAATAGGCAAGGACTGTAATAATCCTCTGGGCTTTTGATGCTTAATCTTCACCTGCTGACAAACCCTGCACTTTGAAACGTACTTAGTCACGTCTTGTTTCATCCCTTTCCACCAATATTGATGCTTCATGTCTCTACACATCTTGGTACTCCCTGGATGTATGGAGATTTTTGAACGGTGGCACTCACCCAACACTTCTTCCCTTACTTGGTCATTATTTGGTACACATAGTCTTCCACGAAACTATAACTCATCATTTTGTATCGACCAATTCTCAATCATCTCATTCCTCTCAAATCTACCCCAGATAGTTTCCAACTCTGTATCTAATCATTGGAACTCCACAATCCTTTGTCGAGTAATTGGTTGAGCTACGAGATTAAATAAGCATGATCAATCCCCCTGTCTATCCACCCACATATCAAACTCCACAAAGGAATCAATCATCTTCCACCTATTAACTACAAGGACATTGATTTTACCCCGAGACTTTTTGTTAAGTGCATCTGCTACTATATTAGCCTTCCCCGGGTGGTAGTTGAGTGTGAACTCATAGTTTTCTAGATATTCAATCCACCTTCTTTGCCAAAGATTCAATCTTTCTATGTGAAGATGCACTTAAGACTCTTATGATTATAAAACACTTGAAACATTTCTCCATACAGGTAACACTTCTACAACATAAGAACAAAAACCACAGTTGCAAGCTCTAAGTCATGGGTGGGATAATTTTTCTCATGGATCTTTAGTTATCTCAATCCATAAGCAACAACCTTACCTCCTTGCATAAGCACACATCCTAACCCTCATAACAAAGCATCCGTATACACATCATATCCTTCCCCACTACTCAGGATAATGAGGACAGGAGCTATTGTCAACCTTTCCTTCAAGGTGCGAAAGACTTGTTCACACCCTTGAGTCTATAAGAATTTTTCCCCTTTTTCGTAAGGCGAGTCATTGGCATAGCTATCTTCGAGAACCCTTCTACAAACCTCCGATAGTAGCCAGCTAATCCCAAAAACTACATACTTCGGTCGCATTCCTCGGTGGTTCCCATTTCATCACGGCTTCAATCCTTGCGGGATCAACAACTACACCTTGTTTCGACACAACATGGCCAAGGAATTTCACTTCCTTCATCTAGAACTCGCATTTACTCATCTTGGCATATAGCTTATACTCTCTCAATGTCTATAGCACAAATTGAGAGATGACGTGCATGTTCCTCTTGTGTCCGTGAATAGATTAATATGTCATCAATAAACACAATGACAAATTGATCTAGATATGGCCAAAATACCCTGTGCATCAAGTCCACGAAGGCTATTGGAGCATTAGTCAATCCAAATGGCATTGCCATATATTCGAAATGACCATACCAGGTACAAAAATCTGTCTTAGGAATATCCTCCTCCTTAATCCGCAGTTGATGGTACCATGTGCGAAGATCAATATTTGAGTAATACCTAGAACCCCTCAGCTGATCGAACAAATCGTCTATTCGTGGCAATGGATATTTATTCTTCACTGTCACTCGATTCAACCTTTGGTAGTCCGTGCATAGCTGAATTATTTCATCTTGTTTCTTCACAAAGAGGACAGAACTCCCCAAGGTGAAGTGCTTAAGCGGATAAACCCAATAGCCAATAGTTGGTTCAACTGCTTCCTTAGCTCCTTCAACTCCAAAGGTGCCATTTGATAGGGAGCAATGGATATGGGTTCGGTTCCTAGATATAGATCTATTTGTAAACTCAATCCCTTTTTGCGGGGGTAATCTGGGTAGTTCATCTAGGAAGACATCTAGAAAATCTGATACTATCAACACCACGTTCGCATGGAATTTATTCCGATCATCACCCATTAAGCTGGCCAAGAAACTCAAATTGTGCCCCGCCTTAGCTTTCAAGAATCTACTACCCGTAGTAGGAAATGGATAGGAAGAACTTCGATCATTCATGAAACTGAAAACAACCCCTCCCAGTAATTGAAATGAAATCCGTTTAGGAAAACAATCCATTACCGCTCAGAAAGTGGATAACAAGTTCATCCCAAATATTATGTCATACCCCTTCAGGTCTAATGCAACCAAATCTACAATTAATTCTTGCTCTCCAATTCGAAGCACACAACTTCTACACGCCCTTCTAGTATCTATCTGTTCTCCCATAGGCATGTCAATACTCAAGGCGTGTTCTAACTTCTCAAATTCTAATTCCAAATTAAGGGCATATGTAGTGCGTATAAATGAATGAGTAGCATTGGGATCAAATAAAATTCGGGCCCAAGAATTATAAAGAAGAGCAATACCGTCCACAACGGCATTGGAAGCATCTGCTACCGATTGAGTCAAAGCAAACACTCTCCCTTGATTGGCACCACCGGGTGCTGTAGCTCCCAACGAACTTTGATTTAGTGGCTTCGGTAGTGGTGGCTTGTTTGCATTCACTTGCCCAACTGCTTGATTGGTCCTTGGTGGAAGCGATGTGCAGTTATTTTTGAGATGCCCGACACCTCTACATGTGAAGCATTGACTCGGGTCAGTGCCTGTCTGATTTTGAGTCACCCCATCTCCTCGAACTGTCTGAAGTCACTGTCCAGACATCTGATCTGGGCGACGGTATGGTGTCGCCCTCAGTACCCCACTACTACTAGCACCCGTCCGGATCGGACCTCCCCTCGTGAAGTTCTATCCTCGCTGGTTGTCCTCTGTGTCACTCTCCATTAGTTTGCTCCAAAAGTTTTACAAAAGGAGTTATAAAAGCCACAAGTCGGTCTTCTTCACCCTTGCGACCCTGAATAAGAGCTGTCCACAGGCGTATATCCCGCACCTGAAATATTTTCCCATATAGGGTGAGCCACGCCCAGTAAAGTATTTCCTATAGTGGCTACTCCCTACCTAAGTGCACATGCAATGTTTACATTCAACATTACATATTCACATCAACATTTCAAAGTAAGAATATGCGATTCTAGGTTGAAATTCTACCATACCATGCTATGAAATGAGATGAAACTCACTCATGCATCATAATTCGAGTCTTCACCAACTCCCACCACACAATGCAATGCTAATGTGTAATAAAATCCAATGAAATACATCCAATGATCATTTTTAAAACACCAACTATATATTCATAAAACCACTTCATTCATGGATGTTTCCCATCAAATGAAATCATTATATAATAAAACCATGCGTCTTTGTTTGGGTAGCGGACTTTAGGTGTCACACCACCGGCTCCACAAACTGATACACTTTTTTGGACTTGCACCGTAGGAAGTGTATAAAACTAGTAACCAGACCTTGCATCAGAGGACGTGTCTAGCCCTTCTTGCTATACCCGACACAAGTTTTTCATGCCATACAATCGTGCAACTCAGTAGGAACTTCAATCCCACTTTCCCGAGCCCACCCTTCAACCACAAAGTATGATGTTTGCATTAACCATGCCCATACACACACACACTTATACTTATGTCTAAGTCCATGAATGGTATGCCTCCGTGCAAATGAAATGTAATGTACCATTGCATGTCAATGTCATGTCTCATATGCAATGAGTGTCATATGAACCAATTAAATCACACATTTCATCATGTATCATGGACAATTATATCATAAGCATATAATCTCCAAAAACTTATCACAATGTTAATATATTAATACACATATATCAACATTTTATCTAACAACACAATCACTATGCATGTTACTACATAATCAAGTAATAACACACTTAATTCTCATGGCATAATGTGGACATATAACAAGCCCACAAAATACCCACATAGCAGCCTACAAATAGCCCAAAACTAGTACATAATGGCCCTGAAACAAGCCACCAAAATAGCCACATAGCAGCCCCAAAATAGGCCACCAAAACAGTCCAAAACAATCCATAAAAATAACCTCAAAACAACCCCATAATTAGTCCATAAAACAGTCCAAAATAGTTCATAAAAATAGCCTCAAAATAGCCCCATAATCAGTCCATAAAAATAGCATCATAATCAGTCCATAAAATAGTCCACATAGTCACTAAGTGTCACACCCTAATTGACTTGGGTGCAAATGGCTGGTCTTGGTGGCACCTTGCACCAAGGCATGCCAGAAATTGGAATCAAGGTGACGCGGCTAAGTGGTTCGACAGATTGGGGCGAACCAATGCAGCATGAGACCACCCGATTGAGCATGGCAGCATGGGTGGGCTCATTGAAGCAATGTGGGTGCAGAGCTTCGGATTGCATGGCATGGGTTGAACCCAACATGCACATTGATTCGTGTAGCAAGGTTGACTAGTGAATGTGGGCACATGGCTGCTGAATGTGGGCACCTGATTGGCACATGGCTGCTCAATGCATGTGACCAGGAGGATGTGGGCAGTTATGATGCTGAGACTCAATCAAGGCAGTTGCTGAGGCAATTCTGGATGTCCCCAGTCTGAATCCAGTCTAGATGCATGCTGATGAAGGGCAGTTCCACAACAGTTACTTGAAGTGGTGGAACTGCCTGCCAAGTGTTGCACAGAGACCAAGTCTACTAGTCTTGTATGCTATGGAATAGCAAAAATGTGGGTAACTACCCCTTGGCAGATGGGGTTGTCATCTGCCTTCCTCTTGTATAAATAGGGGTGCGTGAGCATTCTAGAGGGCAGAGAGTGTTCTGGCTTTTGAGAGTCCTTGTAAATTGTTGAGTTCAATATATAAGGTTTGGGAGTGTTGTCCCAGTAGATTCGTGTGTGCCTTCTGTGTGAGTTTCTATCCCTTATTCTTGAGTTGAGTGTGGCTGGTTGTAATAGCAACACCTTCACAGGTAGCCTCAAAAGAAAAACGAAAGTTACCCTGTGACAGTTTGGTATCAGAGCGTGGTTTTGGCATCAGATCAATTATGGCTGGCGGAACGAATGCTGATCTAAGGAAAAAGGTGGCACGGTTGGAGGAGCTGGTTGGTCCTCCACAGTCTGGTGATGCTATAGCTCTCTCTGTGCAGATTGAGTTGCTATATCAGCGGTTCGAAGAGATGCGTGTTGCACATGAACAGCTTCAAAAGACTGAATCTGATCACTTTAGTCGAGTGAAAAACGAAGTCGTTGACGTGTTGGCTACGATCTCCTCATGGACCGATGATATGGGGGAAAAATTGAGTTCCCTCGAGACCGACGTTTCAGTGCTTAAGAGGGCATTGCAGAATGCCTCTGTGGCTTCTGGCAGTGAAAGCACTCAGAAAGCTAAAGTGCCTGACCCTAAGCCTTTCACAGGCAGTCGAAATGCTAAAGAACTCGAGAATTTTCTGTGGGATATAGGACATTACTTCAAAGCAGTCCGCACTCCCGATGCTGAGAAGGTAGATCTCACTAGCATGTACCTGTCCGGTGATGCTAAATTATGGTGGCGAACACATTCTGAGGATAAATCTCGTCCTCCAATTACTACTTGGGAGTCTCTGTCCGCTGAAATGAAGAAGCAATTTCTTCCCAGCAACACGGCTTGGCAAGCCCGTGATGCATTGAGGAAACTTCGACATACAAGCACCGTGAGAGAGTACGTGAAGCAATTCTCGTCTCTGATGCTTGACATTAAAAATATGTCAGAGGAAGACAAGCTGTTCAACTTTATGTCTGGCCTCCAAACTTGGGCACAGGCAGAACTTCGTCGACAAGGGGTGAAGGATTTACCCGCTGCTATGTCCGAAGCAGACGCGCTGGTTGATTACAAAAAGCAGGCTAATCCTCCAGAGAAGGAGTCGAAAGGGAAAGCCAAGTTTGCTAAGAAGGATAAGCAGAAGAAAAAGGCTGAGAAGTTTGACAATTCAGAAAAATAGACTGACAAAGCCTCTTCATCAAAGGGAGGTGTTGACTCAGGATGTTTTATCTATAATGGCCCTCATCGTGCCAGAAATTGCCCCAAGAAAGAAAAGCTCGGTGCCCTCATGGCTGGGAAAACTGATTGTTCTGAGGAACCAACACGAGTCAACCCATTATAACTTCTTAATGCAATTCGCAAAGAGGAGACAGTGGCAAATAGGGGGTTGATATTTGTGCAGATTCGCCTGAACAATGTGGCTGTCCAGGCAATGGTTGATACAGGTGTAACCCATAATTTTGTTTCTGATCGGGAAGTACAGCGGCTTCGTCTGGCTTTGGTGAAAGACTCTAGCCAGATTAAGGCTGTTAATTCAGAAGCAAAACCAGTAGGTGGCGTTGCAAGAGAAGTCCCTCTAAAAGTGGGTGATTGGTAAGGAACATGTGATTTTATGGCAGTCCTTCTCGATGATTTCCAGGTAATCCTTGGATTGCAATTCCTTACAAAGGCAATGGTGTCTGTTATGCTGCATTTGAATGGGATGTTCGTGATGGATATGCCCAATCCTTGTTTTGTTCCCCTCACAAAGGCCAAGTCTTCGGAGGAAATGTTGTCTGCCTTACAAGTAAAAGATGGCTTGCGAAAAGGGGAGGCAACATACTTGGTCGTTCTATTTGAGGAAGAGGAGTCCAAAGCATTTCAAGTTCCTGAATTAGTGCAACAGTTGCTGGTTGAGTTCAAGGATGTAGCACCTAAAGAATTGCCAGCAAGGTTACCGCCAAGACGGGAGATTGACCATGCCATTGAGTTAATTCCAAGGGCAAAAATCCCTGCACAGGCTCCTTACCGAATGTCTCCATCAGAATTGGCGGAGCTAAGGAGACAACTTGGGGGGTTATTGGACATTGGGTTCATTCAACCTTCCAAGGCACCCTATGGAGCTCCTGTTTTGTTTCAAAAAAAGAAGGATGGATCCTTACGACTTTGTGTAGACTACAGAGCGCTCAACAAAGTCACTGTCAAGAACAACTATCCAGTGCCGCTTGTCGACGAACTATTTGATAGATTGGGAAAGGCGGTTTTCTTTACCAAGATGGATTTGCGGCTGGGATATCATCAAGTCAGAATTGCAGAGGGAGATGAGGCGAAGACTGCTTGTGTGACAAGGTACGGGTCATATGAGTTTTTAGTTATGCCTTTCGGCTTAACCAATGCCCCTGCTACATTCTGTAACTTAATGACCAATGTATTTCGGGAATACTTGGACCGCTTCATGGTGATTTATTTGGATGACATAGTTGTTTATAGCCAGACTCTTGAGGAGCATGTTGAGCATCTTAGGTTGGCCTTGACAAAGTTAAGGAAAGCCCAGTTGTATCTGAAACCAGAAAAATGTGAGTTTGCCCAGAAGGAAATTTCATTCCTGGGGCATATTATTTCTGCGGGCGTGGTGAAGATGGACCCAAAAAAGTTGAGGCCATTGCAAATTGGCCTGTCCCTACTAAGGTTACTGAATTGCGTTCTTTCCTTGGTTTGACAAACTATTATCGAAATTCGTGAAGAATTATTCAAAGAAGGTCGCGGTGCTGACTGATCTTCTAAGGAAGGATAGGACATGGAACTGGTCCTACGAATGCCAGGAGGCATTCGATCGATTGAAGGCGGTGGTGACGTCTAGCCCAATTTTACGCTTACCTGATTTTGATTTGCCCTTTGAAGTCCATACAGACGCATCAGACTTTGCTCTTGGAGGGGTGCTGGTGCAGAATGGGCATCCAGTGGCATTTGAAAGTAGGAAGCTGAATGATACTAAGAGGCGGTATTCAGTACATGAGAAGGAGATGACAGCAGTCATTCACTGCATCAATGCATGGAGGCACTACTTGTTGGGGAAGCATTTCCTTGTACTGACAGATAATGTGGCTACTAGCTGTTTCAATTCCATGAAGAAGCTGACACCAAAACAAGCAAGATGACAGGACTTTCTTGCCCAGTTTCATTTCACGTTGCAGTACAAGCCTGGCAGTGCAAATCAGGTTGCTGATGCTCTTAGTCGAATCCCAGTTGCTGATGGGACAGTTGCTGCACTTAGCCAGATTGCAGGAGACATACTGCAGAGAATTCAGGATCAGACTAAAGATGATCCAGTGACCAGCTTATTGCTGAAGCAGGTTCACGAAGGGGTGACTCGGCGATTTTGGGTAGAGGATGGTGTTCTCTACGCCAAAGGTAGGAGACCCTATGTTCCGAAGTCAGGCGGACTTCGACAGATGTTGCTGAAAGAAGCTCATGATGCTCTATGGGCAGGACATCCAGGGCAGCAACGGACTCTTGCCTTGCTAGCAGAAAGTTATTATTGGCCCCGCATGGAAGCAGATGTGGAGCTGTATGTGCGCACTTGTTTGGTGTGCCAGCAGGACAAGATTGAAAGGAAGAAGGTGGCGGGTACATTGGAACCTCTCCCTATTCCAAGCCGACCTTGGGAGAGTGTTTCCATGGACTTCATTAATGGCTTGCCTCAGGTAAACGATTTTACTTCGATATTTGTGGTGGTAGACAGATTTTCGAAGTATGCCACTTTTATTGCTGCCCCAAAAGTATGTACGGCGGAAGTTACTGCTCTGTTATTCCTCAAGCATATTGTGAAGCTTTGGGGTCTTCCGCTGGACATAGTGAGCGACAGGGACACTCGGTTTACTGGCCGATTCTGGACAGCTTTATTTGAGCTGTTGGGCACACAGCTCAAACTTTCCACCAGTAATCATCCGCAGACAGATGGGCAGACCGAGCGGGTTAATGCAATGCTGGAGGAATATCTCAGACATTATGTCACAGCGAACCAGGACAATTGGGTGGATTTACTTGATGTAGCCCAGTTCAGTTATAACCTCCAACAGAGTTCGTCCACTGGAATGAGCCCCTTTGAGTTGGCAACTGGCCAACAGCCTCTTACCCCACATGAAGTAGTCAAGCAAAAGTCTCAAGGGAGATGTCCTGCAGCATATCGCTTCGCTCGGACCAATCAAGAGCGGACCGACGAAGCAAAAGACTGTTTAACTAAGGCGGTGAAGAGGATGAAAAAGTGGGCAGACGAGAAGAGGAGGGCAGTAGAGTTCGAAGTGGGTGGTGACAAAGTGATGCTGAAATTGACCCCACCAATCTGGAACAAGATCTCTCGGAAGTCTGCACACAAGGGATTAATTCAGCGTTATGACGGCCCTTTCCTAATAACAATGAGGATAGGCAGGTTGGCCTATAGACTGGATCTTCCCAGTCGTCTCAAGCTTCATCCAGTTTTCCATGTTGCCTTCTTGAAACCGTATGTTGAGGACCCGGAGGACCCTAACAGATACGTTCGGCGTCGGGCTCCTCCAACAATCAGGAAGCAATTCACAGAAATAGCTGAAGCTATCCTTGACCACAAGACTGAGGGAATGAGTAAGAAAAATAGAAGAACTCATTACCTAGTCAAGTGGAAAGGGAAAGCACCGGAGGAAGCCACTTGGGAGAAAGAGACGACATTGTGGCAGTTCGAGGATCTCATCAAGCAATACCATGCCTCCATTCCAACGAGGTCGTTGGATACTTTAGGTGGGGGTGGCTTGTCACACCCTAATTGACTTGGGTGCAAATGGCCGGTCTTGGTGGCACCTTGCACCAAGGCATGCCAGAAATTGGAATCAAGGTGACGCGGCTAAGTGGTTCGACAGATTGGGGCGAACCAAGGCAGCATGAGACCACCCAGTTGAGCATAGCAGCATGGGTGGGCTCAATTGAAGCAATGTGGGTGCAGAGCTTCGGATTGCATGGCATGGGTTGAACCCAGCATGCACATTGGTTCGTGTAGCAAGGTTGACTAGTGAATGTGGGCACATGGCTGCTGGATGTGGGCACCTGATTGGCACATGACTGCTCAATGCATGTGACCAGGAGGATGTGGGCAGTTATGATGCTGAGACTCAATCAAGGCAGTTGCTGAGGCAATTCTGGATGTCCCCAGTCTGAATCCAGTCTAGATGCATGCTGATGAAGGGCAGTTCCACAGCAGTTACTTGAAGTGGTGGAACTGCCTGCCAGGTGTTGCACAGAGACCAAGTCTACTAGTCCAGTATGCTATGGAATAACAAAAACGTGGGTAACTACCCCTTGGCAGATGGGGTGTCATCTGCCTTCCTCTTGTATAAATAGGGGTGCTTGAGCATTCTGGAAGGCAGAGAGTGTTCTGGCTTTTGAGAGTCCTTGTAAATTGTTGAGTTCAATATATAAGGTTTGGGAGTGTTGTCCCAGTAGATTCGTGTGTGCCTTCTGTGTGAGTTTTTGTCCCTTATTCTTGAGTTGAGTGTGGCTGGTTGTAATAGCAACGCCTTCACAGGTAGCCTTAAAAGAAAAACGAAAGTTACCCTGCGACACTAAGTTACAAGAGATTACATAAGTAACTACCATGCATCAAACTCAAGCTAGAAGTTAGCCTAAGCCATTTCCATGCACATTTTCTCATTTTCATAACTATATACAAGTTATAGGTCATATATACATCTAACCATTTTTCCTATGGACATCAAAGGTTAGAAATACTACATAAGTACCTCTTGGAGCGTAGTAGAAATGGTAGGAAGCCTCAAGAACACCTCCTAAGCTCAAAACCTTGATTTCTCCAAAATCCTCTCTTTGGATCTTTGGTGAAATCAGCTCTTTTTGGTACATACATGTAGCCCTCGTCGAGGAGATGAACTTGAACTCTTGATTCAACGAATTTCGATAGACGGAACTCCAGGAATCGAAGGAGAAAGCTTAAGATTGATTTTTTTCTTCTTCTCTTCTCCCTCTTCTCTCCCAAATGTGTGAGGCTGAACAAATGGAGATATTTTCTCCAAAAATCTGATTTAAGTCACTATTTATAATTGTAAAGACTTGGCTCACATCAAGCCACACGCCACCCACTTTTTCGGGTTTATTTTTCGCCCTGAAACGATTTATTTCATCCCAGTTTAAGTTTAAATTAATTTTGTTTGAACTAGGTTTTACATAACGTGCAAGTATACACGATCAAAAAGTAACAAAGTGATAAGTAAAGTATCGTTCCCATGGAGAATTATTACTATTAAGTTCCAAGTACTAACTTTATATCAATTCAATTTTATTTAAATAATTGGAATTGAACTATGAAATTACTAATTTAAAACTAAATCTAAACTTCATAATCAGGGATGAAATTTACCAAATAAAAGAACTTGAGATTACAACTTCCCCTAATGCTTCGTATAAATCTTTCCAATCTCCTTCTAGTTAATTGATTACAATATGTTGTTAATTGAGAACTCAAAATTATTTCTCAAACCTCTTTCGATAGTTAGATAAAATTATCTCTCCCAATTAAATTACTATATTCTTATGCAAAATAATTTAGAATAGATTCATTAATCAAACTCTCATAAAAGTTACACACGGCATATAGGTATATTCCTATCCTATACACAAATCCAGCTATTGAATCCGAAGAAGAATTAACAAGACGCATGTCATCATATTCGGATGTAAACTTTGAATTCATCTTCCAATTTCATCTAGGTTATTAAATTAATTGTTGACGACACAATCATATATTAAGCACAAAATATGATGAACAACTCATGTATGATCAATAGAATTAGAAACAAGAGTATATCAATTTAACTAAACATCATGTTCCATTGCAATCTTAGTAAAGATTTAGTTCATAATGTAATTGAAAAACATCCTTCTCAAATTAAACAACTTCTTAGAAAATTAAGAACTAAAAGTAAGAGAAAATAATGAAAACTTAGTTGCAATCTTCACTTTCTCTATAGCCTTCGATTCTGATTTTTTTTGTGTCATTTCCTTCGATTCTTGTCTTCAATTTTCTTTTGATCATTTGGTGTTTTTCTCTATTAGCAGCCCCCAAAATCAGTATATCTCTTGCCCAACTCAAACCCTAGCATATATGTAGCATTAGGGTTAAATTTCGGCCCCAAAACAAGTTAGAATTCGCGTCCAGAGCCAACACAAGTGCCTAGGCTCCTAAAACAACCGCAGGGGTGCTGACTTTTTGCCCTTTAAGCATAGGGGCGCTGGTTCTAGCGTAGCTGTACTGATCCCTTTTTAAGCCTAGAGTTGTCCTTGTTGCTTAGTCTTCAAAAATCTAACACTTAGACTCCAAATTGACGTTGTTTCCTTCCAAATGATGATCCCTACAAAATAACATCAAAACACACAAAATAAATAAAAAGGAACCTAAAAATTAGAAAAATTGTAATTTCATCAAGCTGAAAGTACTCAATTCGTAAATATAAAACCCACTCATCAAATACCTCCAAACTTAAACCTTTGCTTGTCCTCAAGCAAAATACTACGAACAAAAATCCATAAAAATTAACCCTAACAACCATACTCAAACAATGGATCAATATGAATTTGAATAATGGCCCCAAAAGTTACAACAAATAATAATTCACGAAAAAAACTTCAAAACAGTGCAAAGTCTATCAATTTAACATACTCCTTAGTTTAACCACTGCTCATGACCCTTTAAATACATGTACATATCCAAACTGTCAAACTAGTTTAGAAACTGAAAATCCTTATGTACATAAGTAACGCCCCCAAAGTCCCCTTGGACGACATCACAATCTAAACCATTCATATCATGAGAGCAACAAATAAAATACATAAATAAAAATAATTTCATTCATCATCCGTAATGTATATAACATCATTCCAAAAGAATATGCCAAACCATGGATATTACATCCCAAGAGAATTAACTATTATCTCTCAGCGAAATAACAAAATATGGTAGCCTTTACATTGTCTCAAAATAAATTCTCTAGTCTAGAACCTAAGACATAAGATAATATAATTATAGACGTCCATCTCGAGATCCACGTTCCCAAATATTGGAGCTTCCGAATGTGCTTGTTCATCTACTCTGAGCTCCACCTCTAGCACATAATCTGAAAAAAAAATATGTTGTTTATAGGGGGTGAGCACTAAGCTCTGTAGCAACATCCTCCCAAACCTGAACAAGATTTAGAAAACATATAAAATAGTTTGGTCTCACTTTACAAAATATCATGCATAATTTTGAAAGAAAATAAGGACATTTCAATGGATCTCTAGTTTAAGCAAGAGCAATAATTTAAATGAAAGGAATAAACATGTCAAAGTGATTGAAATCAATAATCATTCAACAACGTAATCTCACATTCATAGGTATGTTGGTTGCTTCGCATGAATGTACACCACGATTCTACCTCGTTCACCCACCACAATCACACAATCCCAAACATTTTTAGGAAGGGAGTATACCGTCTCTCACGGCATTGACAAATCATTCCCAGGAAAAGTATACCATCCCTCAGCCTCGAACTTACCTGAACATTAGTGGTTGCTCTCAGAAACAACAAACCACTACAAGTGTTAGGAAACTATCTCACCTCCGTAGGGATAGACTAACCTCTAACACTCTACGACAGTGCTCGAATGCAATTCAAGTCCATCACAACAACCATACAAGGGATGCAATAACAAATATTTTCTCAAATCACAAGGAAATCTAAAATTCCCAAATTTCACAATTTGTATTACAAGAGAACAATTGAAGAAATAAGCAAGAGATCATCAACAATCCATTTTTATTGTTCATTACAAAGCACTAAAGTCGAAGCCTTAATGGTTAAGAATGGAAGGAACCCTTACCTTGTTTTGTAGTTCGGGAAGAAATGTAGAAGATTTGATCTTTCGTACTAGAATCAACACTTGAATCTCTTGTGTTTTCCCTTCTTTCTTCCTCTTTAAGGTTTCCTAGGGTTATAAAGGTTGAAATGGGGCTAAAGGAGGTGTCTTTAAGTATTTATAGGGCAAAAAATGGACCACGATTCGCGATTTAAAATTTTTGGGTTTTACCAAGTGTACCGGTATGCAATACAGGTACGGTGAGCTATCTGGACAGCAGCGTACCGGTACGGTAACTTCCAAGAGTATCGATACGTAGTATTGGTACGATCTATTCAATTTTGCCTGTTTCTTTTATTTTTCATTTCTAATCCATTCCAAACCCTTCCAAAACCAACCCAAACTTATACAACATACATTTGGACATCAAACATAGTTGGTACAAGTTCGATTACAAAAAATTTCATATATTTACTTGCTACATATTAAAATAAAAGTGTGGGGGTTTACAATCCACCCCCTTAAAGAGAGTTTCGTCCTTGAAACTTACCTCAAGTAGCAAACAAATGGGGGTACTTCTCTTATATCTCTAGCTTCGGCTCCCAAGTAGCTTCCTCCACTCCATGGTGTTGCCACAAGACTTTCACCAGTTGAATGACTTTGTTGCGAAGCACCTTCTCCTTGGTGTCAAGAATCTTCACCGATTGTTTTTCATATGTTGCTCCATCTAGAATTTCAATATCCTCCAAATCCACAACATGTGTTGTGTCCATTTGACACTTTCACAACATTGACACATGGAATACATTATGCACCCCCGATAACTGAGTTGGTAACCGAAGTTGATACAACACTTTGCCCATAGCTTGGATCGCTTCAAATGGTCCGGTGTATCTTGGTGCTAATTTCCCCTTCTTGCCAAATCTAAACACCCCTTCTTAGGTGACATCTTGAGGAACACATAGTCCCCCTCTTGGAATTTCAAGGGTCTTTGTTTTCAATCCGCAAAGCTCTTCTGTCTGCTTTGTGCTGTGCGTAATCTTTCCCGGATGAGTTGAATTTTTTCCATAGTCTCCTGAATAATCTCTAGCCCAAACAAGCTACTCTCTCCCGCTTCCAACCAACAAGTCGGGGACCTATATGGTCTTCCATACAGTGCCTCATATGGTGCCATGCCAATGCTGGATTGAAAGCTATTGTTGTACTTGAATTCTAATAATGCCAAATGATCGTTCCAACTTCCCTTGAAGTCCCACACACAAGCACACAACATGTCTTCCAAAATCTGTATCACCCTCTCGGATTGGCCATCCGTTTGGGGATGAAAGGCGTTGCTAAAGTGTAATTCCATCCCCATAGCCCATTGTAGACTTTGCCAAAATTGCACCACAAAACGAGAATCACGATCTGACAGGATAGAGCGTGGAACCCTATGTAATCTAAAATCTTACGAATATAGAGCTTGCTCAAGGTCTCCAAATTGTCTATGGTCTTCATACTCAAGAAATGAGCTGACATGGTAAGTCTATCTACAATGATCTATACAACATTATAACCTCGTGAAGTCTGTGGCAAACCCGACATGAAGTCTATGGTGATGTGATCCCACTTGCACTCTGGAATAGGCAAAGACTGTAATAATTCTCTGGGCTTTTGATGCTCAATCTTCACTTGCTGACACACCATGCACTTTGAATCGTACTTAGCCACGTCTTGTTTCATCCCTTGACACCAATATTGATGCTTCATGTCCCTATACATCTTGGTACTCCCCGGATGTATGGAGATTTTTGAACGATGGCACTCACCCAACACTTCTTCCCTTACTTAGTCATTATTTGGTACACATAGTCTTCCACGAAACTGTAACTCATCATTTTGTATCGACCAATTCTCAATCATCTCATTCCTCTCCAATCTACCCCGGATAGTTTCCAACTCTGTAAGTAATCGTTGCAACTCCACAATCCTTTGTCGAAGAATTGGTTGAGCTACGAGATTAAATAAGCACGATCGATCCCCCTGTCTATCCACCCATTGATCAAACTCCTCCAAGGAATCAATCATCTTACACCTATTAACAACAAGGATATTGATTTCACCCCAAGACTTTCTGCTAAGTGCATCTGCTACTACATTAGCCTTCCTCAGGTGGTAGTTGAGTGTGAACTCATAGTCTTCTACATATTCAATCCACCTTCTTTGCCAAATATTCAATATTTCGATGTAAAGATGTACTTAAGGCTCTTATGATCAAAAACACTTGAAACATTTCTCCATACAGGTAACACTTCCACAACATAAGAGCAAAAACCACAGCTGCAAACTCTAAGTCATGGGTGGGATAATTTTTCTCTTGGATCTTTAGTTGTCTTGATCCATAAGCAACAACCTTACCTCCTTGCATAAGCACACATCCCAAGCCTTACAACGAAGCATCTGTATACACATCATATCCTTCCCCACTACTTGGGATAATGAGGATAGAAGCTATTGTCAACCTTTCCTTCAAGCTGAGAAAGGCTTGTTCACACCCTTGAGTCTATAAGAAGTTTTCCCCTTTTTTCGTAAGGCGAGTCATTGGCATAGCTATCTTCAAGAACCCTTCCACAAACCTTCGATAGTAGCCAGCTAATCCGAAGAAACTACGTACTTCAGTCACATTCCTCGGTGGTTCCCATTTCATCACAGCTTCAATCCTTGCGGTGTCAACAACTACACCTTCTTTCGACACAAAATGGCCAAGGAATTTCACTTTCTTCATCCAGAAATCTCATTTACTCATCTTGGTATATAGCTTATCCTTTCTTAATGTCTGTAGCACAATCGAGGGATGGCGTGCATGTTCCTCTTGTGTCTGTGAATAGATTAATATGTCATCAATAAACATGACAACAAAATTGATCTAGATATGGCCAAATATCTTGTGCATCAAGTCCATGAAGGCTGCAGGAGCATTAGTCAATCCGAATGGTATTACCATATATTCGAAATGACCATACTAGGTACAAAAAGCTATCTTAGGAATATCCTCATCCTTAATCCGCAGTTGATGGTACCCTGTGGGAAGATTAGTTTTTGAGTAATACCTAGAACCCCTCAGCTGATCGAGCAAATCCTCTATTCGTGGCAATGGATATTTATTCTTCACTGTCACTAGATTCAACCTTCGGTAGTCCGTGCATAGCCAAAGTGTTTCATCATGTTTCCTCACAAGAGGATCGGAACTCCCCAAGGTGAAGTGCTTAAGCGAATAAACCCCATAGTCAATAGTTGGTCCACCTGCTTCCTTAGCTCCTTCAACTCCAAAGGTGCCATCTGATAGGGAGTAATGGATATGGGTTCGGTTCCTAGATATAGATTGATTGTAAACTCAATCTTCTTTCTGTAGGGGTAACCCAGGTAGTTGATTTGGGAAGAAATCCAGAAAATCTGATACTATCAACACCACGTTCGCATGGAATTTATCCCGATCATCACCCATTATGCTGGCCAAGAAACTCAAATTGCTCCCCGCCTTAGCTTTCAAGAATCTACTACCTATAGTAGGAAATGGATGGGAAGAACTTCGATCATTCATGAAACTGAAAACTACCCCTCCCGGTAATTGAAATGAAATCCGTTTACGAAAATAATCCATTACCGCCTGGAAAGTGGACAACAAGTTCATCTCAAATTTTATGTCATACCCCTTTAGGTATAATGCAACCAAATCTACAATTAATTCTTGCTCTCCAATTCGAAGCACACAACTTCTACACACTCTTCTAGTATATATATGTTCTCCCATAGGTCTGTCAATACTCAAGGCGTGTTCTAACTTCTCAAATTCTAATCCCAAATTAATGGCATATGTAGTGCGTATGAATGAATGAGCAGCACTAGGATCAAATAAAATTTAGGCCCAAGAATTATAAAGAAGAGCAACACCTTCCACAACGGCATTGGAAGCATCTTCTTTCGGTTGAGTCAAAGCAAACACTCTCCTTTGATTGGCACCATCGGGTGCTATAGCTCCCAACGGTATTTGATTTAGTGGCTTTGGTAGTGGTGGCTTGTTTGCGTTCACTTGCCCAGCTGCTTGGTTGGTCGTTGGTGGAAGCGATGAGCAGTTATTTTTGCAGTGCCCGACACCTCCACATGCGAAGCATTGACGCGGGTTAGTGCCTGTTCGATTTTGAGTAACCCCATCTCCTCGAACTATCGAAAGTCACTGTCCAGACATTTGATCTGGGCGACAGTATGGTGTCGCCCTCGGTACCCCACTACTGCTAGCACCCGTCTGGATTGAACCTCCCCTCACAAAGTTCTATCCTCGCTGGTTGTCCCCTGTGTCACTACCCGCCAGTGCAGCTTTATCAACTAGGTTCCCATAGTCTTGGATCTTGAGAGCCACAAGCTTAACCCTGATAGCTGGCCTCAAGCCCTGCTCAAAGCGTTTGGCTCTCTTGGCCTCAATAGATATGAACTCCATGGCATAGCGGGATAGCTCATCAAACTTCATCTCCTACTCTGTCACTCTCATGCTCCTCTGTTGTAGAGTGAGATAGTCTGCACACATCCTGTCCCTGATTGATTCAAAAAAGTACTTATCTTGGAAGATTTGGTCAAACTCCTCCCAAGTAAGTGTATTTGTCTTCCTCCTTCTCTTCACCGAGTCCCACCAATGGTCGGCCTCCCCCTCTAACAGGTCTGTAGCCAAACCAACACGTAAATCCTCGGCAAGTCCCATGTCATCACATATCTTCTTCACCCGACGAATCCACTTATCCGCATCCAAGGGGTTAGAGCTTCCTTGAAAAATAGGTGGGCATTGTCTCAGAAATTCTCGAAGAACTACCATCCTTCGATTTTCCTCCCCGTTGCCCGGTACATGAGCTAGTGGATGAACCCCACAGTTGTGGTTGTTGTTTCCATTCTGGGGTTATACCAGAGTTGTTAGCTCCCTTAGGCATTGATAAATGTCGTTCATAGCAACGGGAGGTGGTGGTAGTGGTGGGCTTGCTTCTCCACAACCCCACATACGTCATCTGTCCATCCAGCACATCAATTCACTATTTAGTTTTCTTGATGTACAAGACATCCTAACTATTACTTTAATCTAAAGCATAAGGCTTATATAAGCTTTAAGTAAGCAATTCATTCTACCTAGTCCTAACTCTCTAGTGGTAATCTATAACCTACAGCTCCCATGTAAGACCTAATTCTTAAGCTTTGATACCAAAATTTGTAACACCCCCAAAGCCCCCTTGGACGACATCACAATCTAAACCATTCACATCATGAGATCGACTAATAAAATTCATAAATAAAAATAATTTCATTCATTATCCATAATGTTTATAACATCATTCCAAAAGAATATGTCAAACCATGGTCATTACATCCCAAAAGAATTAACTATTATCTCGCAACGGAATGACAAAATATGGTAGCCTTTACATTGTCTCAAAATAAATTCCCTAGTCTAGAACCTAGGGCAAAAGAGAATATAATTATAGACGTCCATCCTGGGATCCACGTTCCCATCTATTGAAGGTTCCTAATGTGCCTGTTCATCTACTCTAAGTTCCTCCTCTAGCATATAATTTGAAAAAAATATGTTGTTCGTAGGGGGTGAGCACTAAGCTCTATAGCAATATCCTCCCAAACTCGAACAAGCTTCAAAAAATATATAAAATAGTTTGGTCTCACTTTACAAAACATCATACATAATTTTGAAAGAAAAGAAGAACATTTCAATGGATCTCTAGTTTAAGCAAGAACAATAATTTAAATGAATGGAATAAACATGTCGGAGTGATTGAAATCAAATAATCATTCGACAACGTAATCCCACATTCTCAGGTATGTTGGTTGCTTCCCATAAATCTACACCACGATTCTACCTTGTTCACCCACCACAATCCCAAATATTTTTAGGAAGGGCGTATACCATCCCTCACGGCATTGACGAATCATTTCCAAGAAAAGTATACCATCCCTCAGCCTCGAACTTACATGAACAATAATGGTTGCTCTCACAAACAACAAACCATTACAAGTGTTAGGAAACCATCTCACCTCCACTGGGATAGACAAACTTCTAACACTCTACGGCATTGCTCGAATGCAATTGAAGTCCATCACAACAACCATACAAGAGATGCAATAACAAACATTTTCTCAAATCACAAGGAAATCTAAAATCACCAAATTTCACAATTTGTATTACAAAAGAACAATTTATGAAAATAAGCAAGAGATCATCAACAATCCATTTTTATTGTTCATTACAAAGCACTAAATTTTTTAAATCAAGAACAAGAGAAAAATCCATTTCTCTTGGAAACTAGAGTTTTATGACAATAAAAGAATTTTCATGGTTATCTATCCCTAGCTTTGGTTAAAACATGGTAATCTTTGCAAAAATAACAAGAAAGGATGATTTCATAGTATATATATATAAATGAGAGTGTAAACATACATACACATATAAGCCCTAGCCTCAATGGTCAAGAATGGAAGGAACCCCTACCTTGTTTTGTAGTTTGGTAAGAAATGTAGAAGATTTGATCTTTCCCACTTGAATCTCTTGCGTTTTCCCTTCTTTCTTCATCTTTAAGGTTTGCTAGGGTTAGAAAGGTTGAAATGGGGCTAAAGGAGGTGTCTTTAAGTATTTATAGGGCGAAAAATGGACCACGATTTGCGATTTAAAATTTATGAATTTTACCGAGTGTACTAGTACGCTGTACCGGTACGGTGAGCTCTTTGGACAGCAGCGTACCGGTACGCTGTACCAGTACGGTAACTTTCAGGCGCACCGGTACGGTCTGTTCAGTTTTGCCTATTTCCTTTGTTTTTCATTTCCAATCCATTCCAAACCCTTCCAAAACCAACCCAAACTTATGCAACATAAAATTGGACATCAAATATAGTTGATACAAGTTCAATTACAAACAATTTCATATATTTACTTGCTACATATTAAAATAAAAGTGTGGGGGTTTGCAATCCACCCCCCTTAAAGAGAGTTTCATCCTCGAACCTTACCTCAAGTAGGGAACAAATGGGGGTACTTCTCTCACATCTCTAGCTCTGGTTCCCAAGTAGGTTCCTCCACTTCAAGGTGTTGCCACAAGACTTTCACCAGTTGAATGACTTTGTTGCGAAGCACCTTCTCCTTGGAGTTGAGAATCTTCACTAATTGTTCTTCATATGTTGCTCCATCTTGAATTTCAATATCCTCAGAATCCACGACATGCGTTCTATCCATTTGACACTTTCTCAACATTGACACATGGAATATGTTATGCACCCCTAACAACTGAGCTGGGAACCGAAGTTGATACGCCACTTTGCCCACAACTTGGATCACTTCAAATGATCTGGTATATCTTGGTGCTAATTGTTCCTTCTTGCCAAATCTAAACACCCCTTTCTTAGTTGACACCTTGAGGAACACATAGTTCCCTTCTTGGAATTCTAAGGTCTTCATTTTCTATCCGCATAGCTCTTTTGTCTGCTTTGTGCCATGCGTAATCTTACCCGAATGAGTTGAATTTTCTCCGTAGTCTCCTGAACAATCTTTGGCCCAAACAAACTACTCTCTCCCGCTTCCAACCAACAAGTCGGGGACCTACATGGTCTTCCATACAGTGCCTCATACGGTACCATGCCAATGATGGATTGAAAGCTGCGGTTGTATGCAAATTCTACCAACGGCAAATGATTGCTCCAACTTCCCTTGAAGTCCAACACAAAAGCACGCAACATGTCTTCCAAAATTAGTATCACCCTTTCGGATTGGCTATCCGTTTGGAGATGAAAGGCGGTGCTAAAGTGTAATTTTGTCCCCATGGCCCATTGTAGACTTTGCCAAAATTGCGCCACAAAACGAGAATCGCGATCTGACATGATAGAGCATGGAACCCTATGTAATCTAAAATCTTACGAATATAGAGCTTGCTCAAGGTCTCCAAATTGTCTGTGGTCTTCATACTCAAGAAATGAGCTGACATGGTAAGTCTATCTACAATGTCCCATACAACATTATAACCTCGTGAAGTCCGTGGCAAACCCGACATGAAGTCTATGGTGATGTGATCCCACTTGCAGTCTGGAATTGGCAAGGACTGTAATAATTCTCTGGGCTTTTGATGCTCAATCTTCACTTGCTGACACCACGCACTTTGAATCGTACTTAGCCACGTCTTGTTTCATCCCTTGACACCAATATTGATGCTTCATGTCCCTATACATCTTGGTACTCCCGGATGTATGGAGATTTTTGAACGATGGAACTCACCCAACACTTCTTCCCTTACTTAGTCATTATTTGGTACACATAGTCTTTCACGAAACTGTAACTCATCATTCCGTATCGACCAATTCTCAATCATCTCATTCTTCTCCAATCTACCCCGGATAGTTTCCAACTCTGTATCTTATCATTTCAACTCCATAATCTTTTATCGAAGAATTGGTTGAGGTACGAGATTAAATAAGCACGATCGATCCCCCTGTCTATCCACCCATAGATCAAACTCCTCCACGGAATCAATCATCTTCCACCTATTAACAACAAGGAAATTGATTTCACCCCTAGACTTTCTGCTATGTGCATCTGCTACTATATTAGCCTTCCCCGGGTGGTAGTTGAGTGTGAACTCAAAGTCTTCTAGATATTCAATCCACCTTCTTTGCCAAAGATTCAATCTTTCTATGTGAAGATGTACTTAAGGCTCTTATTATCATAAAACACTTGAAACATTTCTCCATATAGGTAACACTTCCACAACATCAGAGCAAAAACCATAGATGCAAGCTCTAAGTCATGGGTGGGATAATTTTTCTCATGGATCTTTAGTTGTCTCGATCCATAAGCAACAACCTTACCTCCTTGCATAATCTCACATCCCAAGCCTCGTAACGAAGCATCCGTATACACATCATATCCTTCCCCACTACTCGGGATAATGAGGACAAGAGTTGTTGTCAACCTTTCCTTCAAGGTGCGAAAGGCTTGTTCACACCCTTGAGTCTATAAGAATTTTTCCCCTTTTTTCATAATGCAAGTCATTGGCATAGCTATCTTCGAGAACCCTTCCACAAACCTCCGATAGTAGCCTACTAATCCCAAGAAACTGCGTACTTTGGTTACATTCCCTGGTGGTTCCTATTTCATCACAGCTTCAATCCTTGCAGGGTCAATAGCTACACCTTGTTTCGACACAACATGGCCGAGGAATTTCACTTCCTTCGTCCTGAACTCGCATTTACTCATCTTGGCATATATCTTATGTTCTCTTAATGTCTGTAGCACAATCAAGAGATGGCGTGCATGTTCCTCTTGTGTTCATGAATAGATTAATATGTCATCAATAAACACGATGACAAATTGATCTAGATATGGCCAAAATACCCTGTGAATCAAGTGCATGAAGGTTGTAGCAGTATTAGTTAATCCGACTGGCATTACTGCATATTCAAAATAACCATATCGGGTACGAAAAGCTGTCTTAGGAATATCCTCCTCCTTTATCTACAGTTGATAGCACCCTGTGCAAAGATCAATTTTTGAGTAATACCTAGAACCCCTCAGCTGATCGAACAAATCATCTATTCGTGGTAATGGATATTTACTCTTCACTGTCACTCAATTCAACCTTCGGTAGTCCATGCATAGCCGAAGTGTTTCATCATGTTTCTTCACAAAGAGGACCAGAACTCCCCAAGGTGAAGTGCTTAAGCGGATAAACCCAATAGCCAATAGTTGGTCCAACTGTTTTCTTAGCTCATTTAACTCCAAAGGTGCCATCCGATAGGGAGCAATGGATATAGGTTCGGTTCCCAGATATAGATCAATTGTAAACTCAATCTCTTTCTATGGGGGTAACCCGGGTAGTTGATTTGGGAAGACATCTAGAAAATTTGATACTATCCACACCACGTTCGCATGGAATGTATCTCGATCATAACCCATTAAGCTAGCCAAGAAACTCAAATTGCTCCCCGCCTTAGCTTTCAAGAATCTACTACCCATAGTAGGAAATGGATGGGAAGAACTTCGATCATTCACGAAACTGAAAACTACCCCTCCCGGTAATTGAAGTGAAATCCATTTACGAAAACAATCCATTACCGCCCACAAAGTGGACAACAAGTTCATCCCAAATATTATGTCATACCCCTTTAGGACTAATGCAACCAAATATATAATTAATTCTTGCTGTCCAATTCGAAGCACACAACTTCTACACACCCTTCTAGTATCTATCCGTTCTCCTGTAGGCTTGTCAATACTCAAGGTGTGTTCTAACTTCTCAAATTCCAATCCCAAATTAAGGGCATATGTAGTGCGTATGAATGAATGAGTAGCACTGGGATCAAATAAAATTCAGGCCCAAGAATTATATAGAAGAGCAATACCTTCTACAACGGCATATGAATCCTCTTCTTCCAGTTGAGTCAAATCAAGCGCTCTCCCTTGATTGGCACCACCGGGTGCTATAGCTCCCAACGGTCTCAGATTTAGTGGCTTCGGTAGTGGTGGCTTATTTGCATTCACTTGCCCAGCAGCTTGATTGGTCGTTGGTGGAAGCGATGGGCAGTTATTTTTGAAGTGCTTGACGCCTCCACTTTCGAAGCATTGACGCAGGTCAGTGTCTGTCCGATTTTGGGTAACGCCATCTCCTCAAACTGTCTGAAGTCTCTGTCCAGCCATCTGATCTGGGCGACAGTATGGTGCCGGCCTCGGTACCCCACTACTTCTCGCACCCGTCCGGATCGAAACTTCCCTCGTGAAGTTCTATCCTCGCTGGTTGTCCTCTGTGTCACTCTCCACCAGTGCACCTCTATCAATTAGATCCCCATAGTCTTGGATCTTGAGAGCCACAAGCTTCTCCCTGATAGTTGGTCTCAAGCACTGCTCAAAGCATTTCGCCCTCTTGGCCTCGGTAGATATGAACTCCATGACATAGTGGGATAGCTCATCAAACTTCCTCTCGTACTCTGTCATTGTCATGCTCCCCTGTCCTAGAGTGAGAAAGTCTGCACTCATCCTATCCCTGATTGATTCAGGAAAGTACTTATCTTGGAGGATTTGGTCAAACTCCTCCCAGGAAAGTGTATCTATGTTCCTTCTTCTTTTCACCGAGTCCCACCAATGGTCGGCCTCCCCCTCTAATAGGTATGTAGCCAAACCAACACATAAATTCTCGACAACTCCCATCCCTTCACATATCTTCTTCCCCTTGCGAATCCACTTATTTGCATCCAAGGGGTTAGAGCTTCCTTGGAAAGTAGGTGGGCGTTGCCTCAAAAATTCTCGAAGAACTACCGTCCTTCGATTTTTCTCCCCGTTACCCGGTACATAAGCTAGTGGATGAACCCCACCATTGTGGTTGTTATTTCCATTCTGGTGTTGTACCAGAGTGGTTAGCTCCCTTAGGCATTGATAAATGCCGTTAATAAAAATATATTAAATCTACCTTGCTATCTAATTTTATTTCACCCTCTTTTGAAACAGTAGAATATGAAAAAGCAAAAAAAGAAGAAAAGAAAAAAGAAAGGCAAAAGAACGATCCCAGTCCAAAGAAAAGAATTTTGTAAAAGAAAATTAAAAAAAAAGAGCCAAGAAAGTGAAAAATGGAAAAAATAAAAGAATAAAAATGCAAAGTCCCAGAAAAATAAAATGAGGGGTGCCATAATACTAACAGATAGCATTTGAAATCCAATGACATCATTTCATACACCTTGGACTCATGGCCACATTATAACCTTACTAAAGTCCTTTTGATTCCATAAATTATGCATTTGTGTTAATCCTATCATTCTAAAAAGGAAAATGTTAATAATATATGTTTAATATAGTGTTAATATTCTTTCATGAGATTATGTCAACTTCCAATTTTATTCGAAATTATTTTAATTAACTACATGTGAAATTATTTGCTTTGTTAACTGTATTCCAATCACCTGTAGCTTGTGAGAATAGTCACTATAACATGTGTGTTCTTTTTGCTGAGTGTTTTCCAGGAAAGGACTGACATCAAAACTACCATGAAAGAGGGTAACATTTCTCAAGTGATTTTGAAAATAAAGAAATCATTACACACAAACACACAAGTTTTTATAAAAATATATAGATAATGTTACAACTAATGTATATTACTTTTATAGTGATCAGAAAATGAAGTATTCTAGCAAGACAAAAAGAATATTGATTTAATTTTACGTGTGAAAAATATGAATTATTAATTCCTAATTACTAAAGTTTGTAGGTAGCTTCACTGGAAACCTTCACGAGACAAAACTCATCCACTAGGAATTACATAGGGGTTTAAAGGCTTATTGCATCTGCTAAATGCAATCATGAAAAAGGTCTACGAAAGTAATTTTACCTCTGTTTATATTATATGTTGATAATAGTTTTATAGATTGCTAGGAACTAGTAAAGTCTAAGTTGGGGAGAGTGATTAACCTTAGTTAGCATTTAAATCAGAATAGTGAATAAGTCAAACTAATACGATAAAATAACCAAAAACTAGTAATTAAGGTCAATTAGGGTTTGTGTGGGAATTAGGGTTTTATGTGTGTTATGTTTAAAATTTTCAGGGTTTGATGCAAAATTACTACAAAATGCAAGGATAAAAGTATGAAGGATTGAAACAATAAAGGAAGGAAGTGTAATTTCAATAAAAACAAGAGTCAGCATGCATGCAAGTTGATATTCCAGTAAGGTCCCACCGTCCGGACGGTGGTGGCGGTGTCCGGACGGTCCCTATTGGCGGCTGAACTTATCCTGATTCCTCCTACTTGCTTCCTCCTCTATATAAACACATGCAAGCCTCCATTTTGAGGAGGTCGGACACGAAGAGCTCCAGAGAAGTTCAAGAGAGAAAAATAAAAAAGAGAACGAGAAAAAGAAAGAGAGAAAAAGAAATTGCAATCTGGTCCGTTATACACTTTAGTCCAAATCCTGTATTTTTACATTTCTGTTGTGTCTTTCTATTCGGATAATTGAGCTACCACCACTTTTTTGTCGTAACCGATAATAAAGGTGGTTGTGTTTCAGTCATTCCTTGTGAAAGACATTTTAGGGTTTGTATTTTAATTTTAGTTGTAATAAAAATTGCTGGCACTCCTTGCTTGTCTGTAGCAATGGGGCGTGAGTAGTTACTTATATCCTCTAGTGAGAGTTAAACATATGTACAATATTGGTTAATTTCTGAAAATACTGATGTTTTATATATTTATATATATGTGTATTATATGCTTCATGTATGATACAGTGATGTACATAATTTTGGTGTTGTGCCTGGAATGATGTCATCAATGCATCATGAACCTGCCGATTAAATATCTACGGTGTTCCTATCGGTATGGTTTATCCTCCACCGGAACGATGAGGATATTCTACTGATGCATGGTACAAAACCTAAATGATCCTCATGAATGACTTGTCCTTCTGGATTATCAGGGTTGTTTAACTACTATATGTAACTATCAGATTAATGACCCAAGTGATCTTCATGAATAGCTTGTCCTTCTAGATTACTAAGATTGTTTAATTGGTATAAATGATAATATTACCAGTCGCATACCTATGGCATTTATATCTGTATGTTTATCCTCCATTGGAACACCGAGGATGTTTAACTAGTATATATATATATCGCAAATGATCTATTGAATAATTCAAGTATTGTTCATGAATAGCTTGTCCTTCTGGTTTGCTCAAATTAGTCAAATGGAACATCTATAACCAGCTAACCTAAGAAGTTGTTATGTTATGACTCAATACCACTAGTTAACCTAAGAAGTGACTGTGTTATAGTTTATTATGTACGCACCTAATATTATGGAGTCAATTGAACAATTCAAGTATTCCTCATGAATGGCTTGTCCTTCTGGTTTGTTTGGATTAATCAATTGTCATGGATACCACCAGCTAACCTAAAAAGTTGATGTGTGATGCTTTATATACATCAAACCTACCAGTTGACTTGTCAGTAAGGTGAAAGTTAATTGATGTAAGGTAGCATTTTCAGTACTTGACCAATATAACGCATATGAGATTCTTGAACTGAAGGATACTTTTTATTATTGTGGTAATCTATCTGCAAATAAAAGTTTAACTAGACTAATTATCAATCTAAGCTCACATCACAAGCTATCACATGCTGTCCTATCTAAAATAACAACTTCACTATTTTTATTTTATTTCCTAATTAGACACACTTTTCGTGGGATTGATACTTGGACTTAAAACTGAGAAAACTACAATTTGACCACTTATACTTGGGTGTATACATATAAATCTGATCACGAAAAAGTACGAATCAAAAGGATTGTAGTTGAACTTGTAGAAAACATGTTTTTATATGAAGAACTTCATTAAACATGTATTGAATAGTTGTGAGATGGGTTGGAAGTGAGGGGAAATCAGAAATAGGTGAAATGTACAATTATGGCCAAACCTTTTGGAAGGCTTTCATAGAGACAAGGAAAAAGGTTGTCAAGTGGGTGAAACCTTCCAGAAGGTCGATTATAACCTTTCGGAAGGAATTTTCTAGAAGGCAAAACCTTTCGGAAGGTCAATCAAAACCTTTTGGAAGGTTTTCCAAAAATCTAAAAATTTAAATACGCTTTGCCATGTTTTCGAGCTATGTGCTCTTTTGTTCAATTGATATAAAGGGACATTAATGGAGTATAAATTGTTGTATATTGGACATCGGATGGGTCATGTGAGTGTTGTGAACACAGATTATGCATTGGGAGTTCTCGGTATAAGGGGGACTTCGTCCAAATTTTGGATTTTGTGATCCCGGTTAAGGGGATACTATTGACGTGATGTCGGGTTGTGCGATGATCACGAGTACTTTCGTGGGTTGACGAGTGGTCAACGGGTTCACAAAGGACTCGATTTTTGGGGCGCCACACTAACAGTATAATTCAATGAGTGTTAATCAAAAAAAAAACTAATGAGATTATTCAAAGAAGGTTTACCACTAAATCGAAGATTCTTATTTGAGTAGATGTAGAATATCTCTCCAAGAAAGATTGGTTCAAAATTTGCAATAGGTCTTACATCTCCACTATATATGCAAAGATTGTAATATTTCACAAGGTTTTTAACAATAAAGAAATCTAACTTTGCTCAAAAGGATAAGTTTAAAAAAATATTAAGATAATACACAACCAAAATATGAAAATCCCGCATGATCAGAGCAAGACTATTATTGCAAAGCATTAGAATATTAACTTAATTTAACTGTGAATCATATATAATAGTTGTTGCCTGAATTTGATATTGACAATTAACGTGAAAGTATACACGATCAACAAGTAATAAAGTGATAAGTAAAGTATCATTCCCACGGAGAATTATTACTAATAAGTTCCAAGTACTAACTTTATATCAATTCAATTTTATTTAAACAATTGGAATTGAACTATGAAATTGCTAATTTAAAACTAAATCTAAACTTAATAATCAGGGATGGAATTTACCAGATAAATGAACTTAAAATTACAACTTTCGCTAATGCTTCGTATAAATCTTTCCACTCTCTTTACAGTTAATTGGTCATAATAAATTGTTAACTGAGAACTCAAAATTATTTATCGAATCTCTTCCAATAGTTAGATAAATTTATCTCTCCCAATTAAATTACTATATTCCTATGCAAAATAATTTAGAATAGATTCATTATGTCAAACTCTCACAAAAGTTACACAAGGCATATAGGTATATTTCTATCCTATAGACAAACCCAGCTATTCAATCCGAAGAAGAATTAACCAGACGCATGCCATGATATTCAGATCTAAACCTTGAATTCAACTTCCTATTTCATCTAAGTTATCAAATTAATTGTTTGCCACACAATCATATATTAAGCCCAAAAATATGATAAACAACTCATGTATGATCAATAGAACTAGAAACAAGAGTAGATCAATTTAACTAAACATCAGGTTTCATTTGCAATCTTAATAAAGATTTAGTTCATAATGTAATTGAAAAACATCCTTCTCAAATTAAACATCTTAGAAAATCAAGAACTAAAAATAAAAGAAAAGAATGAAAACTTAGTTGTAATCATCACTTTCTCTATAGCCTTCGATTCTAATTTTCTTCGTGTTGCTTCCTTCGATTCTTGTCCTCAATTTGCTTTTGATCCTTTGGTTTTTTTCTCGGTTAGCAGCCCCCAAAATCAGTATATCTCTTGCCCAACTCAAACCCTAGCATATATGAAGTGTTAGGGTTCAATTTCGGCACCAAAACAAGTCAGAATTCGCATCCAGAGCCAACACAAGTGCCTAGGCGCTTAAAACCAGCGCAGGGGCACTAACTTTCTGCCCTTTAAGTGCAGGGGCGCCAGTCCTAGCACAGCTACACTAATCCCCTTGTAAGCCTAGAGTTGCCCTTGTTGCTTAGTCTTCAAAAATCCAACACTTAGGCTCTAAATTGACCTTGTTTCCTTCCGAATGATCTTGTTTCCTTCCAACTGATGATCTCTATGAAATAACATCAAAACACACAAAACAAATAAAAAAGGAACCTAAAATATTAGAAAACTTGCAATTTCATCAAGCCGAAAGTACTCAATTTGTAGGTATAAAACCTACTCACCAAATACCCCCAAACTTAAATCTTTGTTTGTCCTCAAGCAAAATACTACGAACAAAAAACCATAAAAATTAACCGTAACAACCATACTCAAACAATGGATCAATATGAATCTGAATAATGACCACAAAAGTTACAACAAATAATAATTAACGGAAAACTTCAAAACAATGCAAATTCTATCAATTCAACATACTCCTTAGTTTTACCTTTGCTCATGACCCTTTAAATACATGTACATATCCGAACTGTCAAACTAGTCATCACCCAGATACATTTACTTAATCAAATGCTCCATAGGAGATACTCAATATGTGATGCCCCTAAAACTAGGGGTCCCGTTGACAACCCATCAACCCGTAGAAATGCCCGTGAGTGTAAACTTAAATACAACAATGGTAGATTCTAAGATACTCAACTAAACTTGAAATTTACTAGAAATAAATGACATTAAAAAAAATAAATGAATATTACAAGATTCTTACAAAAGATTACAAGTGAAATGGATGGAAGAAATGTAAAAATCTAACTTTCTCTAAACTATATCTTCTACCTTGGAGCTTCTCTCTCTACAATGCCATCTCCTCTAAATAAAACCCTAAGATACATGTATTTTCATCCATGAAGCTTGCTCTAGGTGTATGATAGGCTTCCCATCCATAGGAGGCTGATTGGATAGCATTGGGCAGGCTAGTGTAGGCCTAGCCTGCATCTCCCTACATTGACTCTTCTCTCTACTCCTCATTAATGTCATTGCCTCCAAAGTCCAACTTGGGTGTTGGGAGGTATGTAGATGTGTAAGGGATGTCAGAGGACAAGTTGGAAAAGTGTAGGTGGGGCCCCAAATGGCAAAGCTTGAGTTGCAGACTGTTCAGGCATTCTGGGCAAAACCTTCTAGAAGGTTGATGCAAACCTTCTGGAAGGTTTGTGCAGGAATAGTTAAATCAGCAAACCAGTAAGCAAAACCTTCTGAAAGTTCATTCCAGTAGACAAAACTTCTAGAAGGTTTTGGCAGTGAATAGGCAGACCAAGTGTAAACCTTCCAGAAGGTTTACACTTCCAGTAGACAAAACCTTCATCCAAAATGTATTTTTCTTGGTTTCTTCACCCTCTAATCCTTCCTTTTAGCTATCCCATCATCTTCATTAACTTCAAAAACTTCAATGGGGGCTTAACTCAAACCATTTATATCTTTTCACCTGCATTTACACAAAACTCCATTGAAGAGAAGATTAAATGCATTTCTCCCCAAATTCACAACAAAGACAAGTATAAAAAGAGTATAACAACATATAACAAATGCAATGTTTTGTGCTAATCACACCCCCCAACTTGAGCTTTGCTAGTCCCTAGCAAACATCATTTTAAACCACAAGTTATAAACTAAAACAAAATCCATTCATACATTTAAATATCCCAACACTCAAAATCCAAAATTCATTTAGCAATTAAAGAAATAGGTTTGGGCAATGATAAAACATAACAACTGTGGTATTTTCATTGATCATTCTCAAAAGTTCTTTACAAAGGGTTAGAGTTTCAAAATAAAATGGCCCAAAACCTAAAGACACTTCTACTGGCCGACAAAAGTAACCATAGCTATGTATAATTTGAACTTTAAGAGACGGAAGACAAGGTACATCCGACTCATCACCCTCCCCATCATCGTCATTATAAAACACATCCTCCTCCTCGGACTCATCCTCAGACTCAGTCTCCTCCTCCTCCTCCTCCTCGTCCACTACCACAATAGTAGAGGGTATAGGAGCTAAGGTCGATGGTCCAACTGGATATGACGGAGGTCCACTAGGGATAGGCTCACCCGGGAATGTATGTTGGAATAGTCATGTCACTATCAATGAAAGCCCATGCATAGTGGACTCCAGAGCATCCAGACGCTATGGTATGGTGCGAGCTGGGGGCATATGTAGGAGGTGCTGAAGTGGATAGCCCTATTGGCTCTGATCTAGATGCCTTGGGCCTCTCTTCCCCAGTCTTGGTAGTCCTCTTGTTGCTGCTTGACTTCCCAATGGCTCTAGTCACGTGCATAAGATTCACTTTGGCAAGGTTGAACAAACGGGTGACAGGACTACCGAAGGGGAGATTCGCCTTTGGCTTTGCAGCCTTGGAAAATTCCTTATTTCCTCAAAAATTAATAATGCAATGTCAATTGCCACCCCTGTCATGCATGCATGGAGTAGGGCCAACTTCTCTATATTTGGGTTCTTCTCCGAACCCTGGGGCAAAAGATTGTAATGCAACACCTTGTTCATTACCCCATATGAGTGATTGAGGCCCCCAATTAACGTTGTTCCTTTGAAAGTGGTCGGGTCCTCATAGCTAAGGCCCACAAAATCTGTGAGAGTTCTATCCCCATCCATGTTGTGTGGGTAGATAGGGGTAGGCGGGGGAGGCCTCTCATACCCCATCGCAGCCGCAATCTTGTCAGGGGTCACCTCGAAAGTCTTCTCCCGCACGTTGGTCCTAAACCTACACCCATCCTCACCAAATACAGTTAATTTTTTGTAAAAATCTCTACATAACCCCAAATTATAGTCCTTTACCTCTTGAAACCACAGACTCAACCCATTTTCCTCAATCACCCTGATGACCTCATCATTAGGCTCGAGAGTTATCTTATCTACATAGCTCTCGCACGTGACATCTTTTTCCTTAATTTGATGTCTTCGTGCATCGTGCCTCACCTTAGTCATCCTCTTCTCCCTATCCTAGCTACTTGGGTCCTCTCCACCCCTTTTGCGAGAGCTCGTACCCATAGGTGGTGGGGAGTCTGGGCCCATCCTCTTAGTGCTGGCCATGAGGGACAACAGTGCCCCAACACCGAGGATGGTCAAAATCCACATCAAAACTCATTCGAAGGGCTCAACCATGCCAAGAGATGCCTTTCCCAATCGAGCCATAACAAGGAATAGAAATACTTTACTAACTACTCTTTTTTTTTTAATTTTAAAATAATTGGTTTTATTAATTATTTATTTGTTATTTATTATTTATTAATTTTCTTAATTATCGTATAGTTATTTACAATTATGTATATTATTCAAAAATTATACATTAGTTGATCATACTGATTCAGGATCATAACTTTCTAGATCAATAAAACTAGTGACATGGTTAACTTTACTTCTCACGTACCTTGTTAACATTGGGGTAGAATAGGATGGCACCTTAGGAAAATCTTTACTCTGCTCATACTTAATCCACCAAAGACGATTTGACACTTGACCTGAAATTGGTTCCGCACACTGATTATATTGTCTCAAATGTTCTAAATGACTACATCTTACACAACCACTGAGACGCATTGATCTTCAGTGTTTAGCAAATGTACTTTTTCCACACAATGGTCTTGATTGACTTTCAAAGATTTCTAAATTTTTAACCCTTCTAGCTTTTTGCATGATCAATCCATGTATATGTTTTGGAAGATGACGTAGTAAAATTAAACTTGAGCGGAACAGTTTTTCATCCATTATATAATTATTTTTCACAAAATTGTAAAAATGGCTCAATATTTATTGACTCACTATCTGGTTCTTTAATGTCTGTCAGTCACAAAGACAAACAAATTTATAAAAGCATAGAAATACTAAGTAGATATAAGTAATGTATCACATAAGTAAATTCACACACTCTCCTCCCCCAATTTAAATTAAACATTGTTTGTAATATATAAAATAGTGATAATTAAAACTAATGATAAAAACCAGCAATCTGTTGTCGTCCAATGATTAGGATATTTGGCTATTACTCAGGAGTTTCAATCTGTCAGACAAATAACAAACAATTAATATTATTTAGTTATAATCAAACAACAATATATATTTTCAGAGCATATAAACTGGATTAAAATTTAGTATAGAGGTTTTATCTTGAGTTAATCCATCATAATATGGTTTAAGCCTTTGACCATTTACTTTAAAAACATTTTCGGTCAATGGATTATCAATATCAATTGCTCCATAGTCAAAAACTTACTTAACAATGTAAGGACCTGTAACACCCCACATTTTCTTTTATATATGTATATAGATATATAGTAAATAATTGTGATAAAAAAAATGTGGATATATGTAGTAATGTGTGTTTGAATTTGGTAGATTGGAAAAGAAGAGATTTAAAATGTTAGTGAAAATAATAGTTGAAATTTGATTTTAATAAGTGAAAATATGAAATTTTAGGTCCTAGAACTTGTATTAAATACTTTTGGTGTAGAAATATGTGTTGGAGAGGTTTGGAATGGATTTGGTTGGCTTAGGAATGGATTGAAAATGGAAAAGGGACGAAGACAGGCTGTGAACAGTGCACGTGAACAGTGCACTGCTGCAACTTCAAGCTCAATTTAGACCTTCATTCAGTCAATATCTCTCAAAACTCAAAACATGAAAGTTTTAGAGCTCTTTCGTATCATTTCATAGCATCTTGAATCATCTCAATCGGAGCTTGGATGAGAGAGTTATGCTTAGATAACGAAACGATGTCAAAATAGTTCAATTAGCTTCATTTTGCATTTAATGTCTCCATTTGCATCCTAAATCAAAATATAAGAATAATGAGTACTTTTAGGCTTCAAATAAGTATAAAAGGCTTTAAGAAACACCCTTTATCACCTTTTATTTGCAAACATTGCAAAATTTCATTAATAGTCGATTCAGATGGGTAAAATAGAAACTTCAGTGTTTCGGGTGTACGTTCACTTGGGTTTGAGATAAATCATAAAAATAAATATTTTTAGGTAAAAATAACATTAAAAATGAATCCAGAACGCCGACAAACCTTAAGGTAGGCATATGGATCAAATTGGAGATTCTTAGTGGCAAAATCGTAAATTTGGATAAACCCAAAACAGCCTGTGAACAGTATTTTTCGGGGCTGCAGTGTTTTAAACTCATTTTCATCTCATTTGCTCTCATTTCCTTCACTCTCCTCACACCCCCACACCTCTTGAAACCCTAGAGAGCATTAGAGACGAAGAAAGGAAGGGAAAAACAATATATTCAAGGGTGATTCAAGATCAAATATTCTTGTTCTTCACTCCAAAGCTAAGGATTCAAGGTAAGAATTTTCTCTCATTCACTTACATTGAGACTAGGGTATTTATATATGTATGTTTTGGCTATCAATGGTATATATATGCTATGGAATCATCATCTCTTAGGCTTTTTGCAAGGATTACACGTTTTGAACAAAGTAGGGTTTAATACCCATGAAATCTCCTTTCTAGTTTTGAAACCCTAATTTTTGGAGAGTGATGTATTTCCTTCCTAAATGCTTTCTTTATTATAGATTTCAAAACCTTAGTGCTTTGTGTTGGGTAGAAAAAATGATGTTATTGTGATCTCATGTTTTTTCTTAGTTGGTTGTGGAATTGTTATATGATATATTTTGGAGATTTTGGATAGATGCTTGTAAATTGAGATAAATGTTGGAATTGTATGCTTGATTGGGTTGTTTGTGATGCACATGAGTGAGAGGTTCTTTGTAAGGATACTCACCCCTTCCCAAGAGGTTCCCGGTAAGGATGCTTGGGAAATAATATAGTGATTGGTGAGAGGTTCCATGTAAGGATGCTCATCTATTTTCAAGAGGTTCCCAGTAAGGATGCTTGAGAATCAAAGGTGACCTAATGGGGGGTGGAGGTTACCACAAAGTATGCCACCTACAGAAAGAATTGTTGAGAATTAGTTATGGCAATTAATAATTATTATTTGTATGTGGTGCTCGTTTATTCATTTAAGTAATGTTTTTAAATAAACTTGAGATTATTTTTAAATGTCACTGCTTTATTTCAAATTATGTATCTATGTTATGTTAAAATTGAGACCGACCATTTTAAATATTTTTCTAAACCTTGTACGGGTTTGGGAGAATTTTTCTATAGAGCTTCGTGCTCACCCCCTGTTGCTAACATTTTTCAGATTACTCACTTGAGGAGGAGGACGTAAGGGTCGAGGAGCCTGCTACTTGGGAGACTCCACTGGACGGGAGTGTGGATCCGGAGGTGGATGCATAGAGCGACCTCCTTTCCTTTTCTACTAGACTAGGACATTCTTTTGGAACATTGTGTAGTCTAGCTTCTTTTGTTTATTCCGCTGCGCTTCTTTAATTAATTTTTGAGATGTAATAGCAATAACTTGGGCTTATTCTTTTGGATAATGTTGTAAATATTCGTGGATGACAAATGAAGTCTTGTTTCTTAAGGGATTATATTAGTGCTCTCATGATACGAATGATTTTAGAATGTAATGCAGTCCAGGGTGTGTTTTGGGGCGTTACTAAGTTGGTATCAGAGCTTAGGCTTTAGGTCTTACATGGGCGCTATAGGTTATGGAATCACCTCTAGAGCTTTAGGATTAGGGTGAATCAAATCCTTGAGTGAAATTTTATACACGTTCTATGCCTTTGCTTAACCTAATATTTAGGATGTCCTGTACATCCAAGAACTAAGTTGTGAATTGATGTGCAGGATGAACGGCGAATAAGGACGGGGACGCAGACGTGGCCGTGGCCGTGGAGGTCAAGCAAATCCACCACCACCACCACCTCCGAATGCCATGCAAGGCATTTACCAATGCTTGAGGGAGCTCACCACTTTGGTACAAAACCAAAATGGTGGAGCTCATCCTCTCGCTCAGTACCAGGCAATGGGAATGGAGACCGAAGGATGATAGCTCTTCGGGAATTCTTAAGACAACGACCACCCAATTTGCAAGGGAGTTCCAATCCTTTGGAGGCAGATAGATCGATCCGCCGAGTGAAGAAGATCTGTGACGGCATGGGAGTTACCGAGGAGTTGAGAGTTGGTTTGGCGACCTACCTATTTGAGGGGGAGGCTAACTATTGGTGGGATGCCATAAAGAGAAGAAGGGATACCGATACACTCACTTGGGAAGAGTTCGATCAACTTTTCCAAGATAAGTACTTTCCCGAATCGGTCAGAGACCGAATGAAGGCAAATTTTCTTGCACTACAACAGGGTAGTATGACCACGGCTGAGTATGAGAGGTGGTTCGACAAGCTCTCCCATTATGCTACAGGATTTATATCTAATGAGGCCGACAGGGCCAAGCACTTTGAGCAGGGTCTGAGGTCGATCATCAGGGAGAAGTTGGTGGCTCTCAGGATCCGTGATTTTGGAGATTGGTGGACAGAGCTGCACTGGTAGAGAGAGACATAGAGGATAGCCAACGATGACAGGGCTTCTCGAGAGGAGGTTCGATCCGGACGGGTGCTAGCACTAGTGGGGCACAAAGACCGACACCATACCGTCGCCTAGACCAGATAGGTGGACAGCGACTTTTGACAGCCCGAGGAGTGGGAGACACTCAGACTAGAGCTGGTATTACCCCACGATCCTACTTTGCATGCGGAGGTGTGGGGCATATTCGGATGCATTGCCCAGTTTTTCCACCTTAGGGCCTATCCAGACTGCCAGACAGGTACCAACAGCCCAACCACCACCACCGAGGCCTACACCGCAACGACCGATACAAGCTCAAGCCCCCGGCGGCACCAACCAAGGGCAAGTATTTGCTTTGACTCAGCTGGAGGAGGACATTGGCAATGTCGTTGTGGAAGGTATCGTCATTATTTACAATTCTTGGGCCCGAATATTATTTGTACTTGGTGCAACACACTCATTTGTACGCACGACATATGCACTTTATTTGGGATTGAGTTTCACGAAACTAGAGCATGTTATGAACATTAGCTTGCCCACGGGAGAACGGTTAGATACTAGCCGAGTTTGCAAGGGTTGCGTGCTTCGCATTGGAGAGCACAAATTGATTGTGGATTTGATTACTTTAGAGATAAAGGGGTATGATGTGATTTTTGGGATGAACTTGTTGTCCGCTTTCTGGGCGGTAATGGATTGTTTCTGCAAGCAAATTATATTTCAGTTGCCGGGAGGAGTCCTTTTCAGTTTTATGAATAACCAAGATTCTTCCCATCCATTTCCTACTACGGGTAATAGATTCTTAAAAGCAAAATCGAAAAGTCATTTGAGTTTCTTAGCTAGCTTGATGGGAGATGACAGGGATAAAATCCATACAGATGTAGTGTTAATTGTATCGGAGTTTCTGGATGTTTTTCTCGAGGAATTATCTGGATTACCGCCACAAAGGGAAATTGAGTTCAGATCGATCTCTATTCGGGAATCGAACCCATATCCATTGCTCCTTATCGGATGGCACCTTTGGAGTTGAAGGAGCTAAGGAAGCAGTTGGATCACTTGTTGGCGATTGGGTTTATCCGTCTAAGCACTTCATCTTGGGGAGCCCCGGTCCTCTTTGTGAAGAAAACGGATGAGACTCTATGCTTGTGCACGGATTATCGAAGGTTGAATCGGGTTACCGTGAAGAATAAGTATCTGTTGCCAAGAATTGATGACTTATTTGACCAGTTGAAGGATTCGAAGTATTACTCCAAGATTAATCTTCGCACGGGGTATCATCAACTGCAGATTAAGGAGGAGGATATTCCTAAGACTGCTTTTCGTACCCGGTATGTTCATTTAGAGTATACGGTGATGCCGTTCGGATTAACTAATGCCCCCGCAGCCTTCATGAATTTGATACATAGAGTCTTCAGGCCTTACCTCGATCAATTTGTCATTGTGTTTATTGATGACATATTGATTTACTCACAGACTCAAGAGGAACATGTTCGTCATCTCTCTATTGTGCTACAAACATTGAGAGAACATAAGTTATATGCGAAGATGAGCAAGTGTGAGTTTTGATGAAGGAAGTGAAGTTCCTTGCCCATGTTGTGTCCTAGCAAGGAGTAACGGTTGATCTCGCAAAGATTGAGGCCGTGATGAAATGGGAACCATTGAAGAACGTAACAGAAGTATAGAGTTTCTTGGGGTTAGCCGGTTATTATCGTAGGTTTGTGGAAGGGTTCTCCAAGCTTGCGATGCCGGTGACTCGCCTTACAAAGAAGGGGAGAAATTTTTGTGGACTCAAGTGTGTGAACTAGCTTTTCGCACCTTGAAGGAGAAGTGGACGATGACACCTATCCTCATTATTCTGAGTAGTGGGGAAGGCTACGATGTCTACACTGATTCTTCACTACGAGGCTTGGGGATGTGTTCTAATGCAAGGAGGGAAGGTAGTGGCGTATGACTCGAGGCAACTCAAGGTGCATGAGCAGAATTATCCCACACACGACTTGGAGCTGGCTGCGGTGGTGTTTGCTCTTAAGTTATGGAGATGTTAGTTTTACAGGGAGAAATTTCAAGTATTCCTGGACCATAAAAGCCTCAAGTATATCTTCTCACAGAAAAACTTGAATCTCCAGCAAAGAAGGTGGATTGAGTACTTGGAAGATTATGAGTTCATGCTCAACTACCATCCGGGGAAGGCCAATGTATTTGCCGACGCTCTTAGTAGGAAGTCTCAGGGTGAAATCAATTTTTTTGCTGTAAATAGGTGGAAAATGATTGATGCATTGGAGGAGTACGATCTATGGGTGGATGGACCGGATTATCAACCATATCTATTCAACCTTGTAGCTCAATCGATGCTTCGACGACGGGTAGTGAGAGTTGCAATGCCTAGATTCGGAACTCGATTGGATTAGAGCCCGATTGGAGAATGGAGAGAGGCGATTGAAGGATGGTCTTGGAAGAATGGAGAGTTGAGATATAGGGAGAAGCTATGTGTTCTCGATGGTTCATCCCTAAAGGAGGAGATACTGGGAGAGTGTCATCGCTCCAAGTTTGCTATCCACCCCGGTAGCACAAAGATGTATTGGGATATGAAGCGTCAATACTGGTGGAGGGGAATGAAGCGAGATGTGGCCAGTATATGGCAAAATGTGCAATGTGCCAGCAGGTGAAGATTGAGCATCAAAGGCCAGGAGGATTCCTACAGTCATTGCCTATTCCAGAGTGGAAGTGGGATCACATCACCATGGACTTCGTGTCGGGTTTACCACGGACGTCGCGCGGGCATAATGCAATGTGGGTCATTGTGGATAGACTCACCAAGTCCGCTCACTTTTGGGTATGAGACCACAGATATATTTGAGACTTTGAGCCAGTTGTATATCCGTGAGATAGTGAGGATTACACGGCATTCTGCTCTCGATTGTGTCGGATCGTGACTCTAGGTTTGTGGCGAGATTCTGGCAGAGTCTACAACAAGCGATGGGGATGGGAGTTAAACTTTAGTACGGCTTTTTCATCCCCAAACCGATGGCCAAATCGAGAGGGTGATATAGATTGTGGAGGATATGTTACGCGCTTGCGCATTGGACTTCAAGGGGAGTTGGAGCGACCACTTACCGTTAGTGGAGTTTTGCTTACAACAACAGCTATCAAGAAAGTATTGGGATGGCACCGTATGAAGCATTGTATGGAAGACCATGCTGATTACCAACGTGTTGGTTAGAAGCCGGCGAGAGTAGTTTGTTTGGACCGGACATTGTTCCAGAAACTACGGAGAAGATTCAACTCATCCGAGGGAGGCTACGAACGGCACAAAGTAGACAGAAGAGCTATGCGGACCATAGATGAAGACCCTTAGAATTCAAGGTGGGAGACTACTTATTTCTCAAGGTGTCACCCAAGAAAGGCCTGTTTCGATTCTGCAAGAAGGGAAAGTTAGCGCCAAGATATAGGACGGACCGTTTGAGTAAGCAAAGTGGTAGGCCATGGCGGCATATCAACTTTGACTA
>CAUOFW020001957.1:0-62874 GCA_963454935.2 Ilex paraguariensis
CCAGGAAAGCAAGGTCATTGCCCTGGACGACCTCCGACGAGGTTTGTCTAGACGGAGGAAGGGAGATGAATCCGAGGAGGACTCAACCCAATCCACACGACGCCCGGGAAATGAGGGGCTTACCAATGAACTCAGGGACTTCAGAAGGCATCCCGTCAGGGAAGAAGTTGATCTCAGAGCCCGATTAGACTCCAGGAGAAAGGGTAAGACTGTCCAGGATGAGGCCGAGGACGAAGTCATGCAAACACCCTTTACGAGGGAAATCAGTGAGATGGAGGTCTCAAGAAAGTTCGTCGTGCCGCGGTTCAAAACCTATGACGGGCGGTCCGACCCCGAAGCCCACATCAGGCAATATAAGCAGATGATGTCCCTCTATCATTCGGACCAACGGTTTCTATGCCGAGTGTTCCCTATGAGCTTGGGGGACTCTGCGATGAGATGGTTCGAGACGCTTCCCCAAACAGTATTGGGTCCTGGAAGGAATTGACTAGGCAGTTCCTGACCCGATTCATTACGGGGAGTAAGCGCCCCAAAGACATTGGATCATTGTTGACCCTCAGACGGAGGGAATCCGAGACTCTTCGCCAGTACGCCATCCGATACTGGGAAGAGGTCAATGAGGTAGAAGGCTGCTCGGAGGTCATGGCAGCAGCATCTTTCCGGCTCGGCTTGGCGAGGGACACGGACCTGTACCGATCCCTGACCAAGAAGACTCCCTCGGATATGGGGGAACTGATGGCCCGGATCAACAAGTACTCGAGGGTCGAGGACGAGATGGGAAGCAACAAAGGCCGAGCCCTCCAATCCAAGAGAAAGGAGAAGGAGCGCGAAGATATTCCCCGAAAGGGATTACTACCCCATCCAGGGGGTTCGTCCAGAGGAGTTCACACTGTCTTCAAGGAACCCATCTTCAGGTTGCTCCATAAAATCAAGCACGAGCCGTTCTTCAAATGGCCGCCCAGGATGCAGAGCGACCCCTCCACCCGTGATCAAAAAGTTAGGTGTTCATATCACCGGGATGTCGGGCATCGCACCGAAAGCTGCAGGGTGTTCAAATCGTTCTTGGAAAGCCTGGTCCGAGACGGACATTTGAAAGAATACATAGAGCCTAGGCCAGAAGAGAGACGAGCCCTTGCCCCGACCGAGGAACCGGACAACGTCATAGACGTCATTCATATATGTCCGCTGGAGCGCCCCACGTCCAAGGAGCTCGAGTCCGACCTCAAGAGGGTAGCTTTTACAAGAAAGGTAGCCGAGGGTGATGTGGGGCCATCAAGTAAAAGGGCCAGGATGGGTGAGCTTGGCATTACGTTCTCCGACGCGGATTTGACAGGCGTGGTGATTCCTCATAACGACGCCCTTGTCTTGACCCTGAAGATAGGGAAATTCGATGTCAAGAGAATTTTGATAGATTCAGGGAGCTCCTCGGAGGTGATGTACTTCGAAACTCTGAAACGGATGGGTCTTGGCCCCAAAGACCTCACCAAAGTCAAAACACCCCTCATCGGGTTCAACGGCTCATTCGCCTTGCCCGTGGGTAAAATCACATTGCCAGTTGCCACTGGTCCCTTTGTCATCGACACCGAGTTTGTGGTGATCGATACGGACTCTCCCTACAACGTGATTATGGGGCGAACATGGCTGCATGCGTTGGGAGCGGTGCACTCCACTTTCCACCAGAAGTTAAAATTCGCCACGCCCGAGGGTATCATGGAGATCCGGGGGGACCAAGCGTCCGCGAAGAACTGTTTTTATTCGGCCGTCCGAGCCGGGGCGTCCAGCCAGGAGAAGGGGCGAGCACCGGAAGAGATCATGGAAAAATAGCAATTACAGTCCGGGCGTCCGGGAATGGATGACCCCCGGATAGACCCGACTGAACGGTCGGTTGAAGACCTCCGGAAGGTGCCCTTGGTAGAGGGAGAAGAAGAGAGGTATTTCTTAGTGGGGACCTCGATGCCTACAGCCGAACAGGAGGAGATGATCGAGTTCCTAAGGGGAAATACAGACGTGTTCGCCTGGAACGAAATGGAAATGACAGGGGTAGACCCCGAGATAATCACTCACAGGCTGCATGTTGACCCGTCGCACAAGCCAGTAAAGCAGAGGCCACGACGTATGGCCCCGCATCACACCAACGCGGTCAACGAGGAAATAGACAAACTCCTGAGAGCCGATGCCATTCGAGAGATACAGTTCCCAGAATGGCTGTCCAATACAGTATGCGCAAAGAAGAAAGGGGGAAATGGCGTGTCTGCGTAGATTTTACAGATCTAAACAAAGCATGTCCAAAGGATGACTACCCCCTGCCAAAGGTGGACCAGCTAGTAGATGCCACAGCCGGGTATGAACGAATGGACTTCCTGGATGCCCGAGCAGGATATCATCAGATCCCTCTCTATGCCCCGGATCAGGAAAAGACGGCATTTATCACTCCGAAGGGAGTTTATTGTTACAAAGTGATGCCGTTTGGACTGAAGAACGCCGGGGCAACATACCAAAGGCTGATGAATCGGATGTTCAAAAAGCAGATCGGCAACACCATGGAGGTCTACATAGACGATATGCTGGTGAAGAGCAAACGGAGTTGTGATCATCTGACAGATTTGGCGGATACCTTCTCCACCCTCAGGGAGTATGGGCTGAAGCTGAATGCGGCGAAGTGCGTTTTCGGAGTGGAGTCCGGTAAATTCCTCGGATATCTGGTTAGTCAACGAGGAATCGAAGCCAACCCGGATCAGATTAAAGCAATCCTGGACATCCGAAGCCCTCGCACTGTCCGAGAAGTCCAAAAACTCACAGGGATGCTGGCTGCACTTAACCGTTTCGTCTCACGCTCCTCGGATAAATGCAAACCCTTCTTTGGAGCAATCAAGAGTGCTGGGAAGAATATGTGGAGCCAGGGGTGCGAGGACGCCCTGGCTGGGATCAAAGAATACCTAAGGACTCTTCCAACCCTGTCCGTCCCCATCCAGGGGGAGATGTTGTTCCTGTACTTAGCAGTTTCAGAGTTTGCGGTAAGCGGGGTACTTATCCGTGAGCATGAGCACCGACAGAAGCCGATTTACTACATAAGCAAGGCGCTCCTGGACGCAGAGACAAGATATCTGCCCCTAGAGAAACTGGCTCTGTCCTTGGTCACCACTGCGAGGAAACTGCGGCATTATTTCCAGGCGCACCCAATCACTGTCCTAACCGATCAGCCCTTGAAGGCAATTTTGAGGAAAGCGGAACTCTCCGGAAGGATTTCCAAGTGGGCAGTAGAGTTGGGGGAGCACGACATTCATTTCAAACCCCGAACTGCAATAAAAGGTCAAATACTGGCAGACTTCATAGCTGAGTTTTCGGGGGAGCATCCTGTTCTAGAAGGACCGCCTCCTCCCGACTTAGCGTCTCCAACAAATTTTGAAGGATCGCCATGGCTTTTGTGTGTGGACGGTTCGTCAAATAGTAAGGGGTCCGGAATCGGTGTCTTGCTGACCTCTCCAGATGGGATTATTGCGGAGCAGGCCATTCGGCTGGGATTCAAGGCTTCGAATAATGAAGCTGAGTACGAGGCACTCATCTCAGGACTTCGGTTAGCTGAGGCGACTGGAGTTACCGATTTGATCGTGCATTGCGATTCTATGCTGGTGGTCAATCAAGTCAACGGAGAGTTCGAAACTAGGGACCCTAGGATGAAGGCGTACCATCACCAGGCGACGACCATGATCCAAAGATTCGGCCGGTTTGAAATCAAGCAAGTGTCCCGCGACAAGAACACGCATGCCGATGCCCTGGCTTGTCTAGCCTCGGCGGTGGACTCCTCCCAGTCGCGCAGGATCACCATTGAGTATCTTCCCACATCCTGCATAGACCATACTCTCGAGGCGATGGTCATCCAGGACGCACCCAAGCCGCCCAGTTGGATTGATCCCTTTGTCAAGTTCCTAACAACGGGAGATCTCCCGGAGTGTTCAAAGGAAGCTAGGAAGATAAGACTCAAAGCTCCAAGATTTTGGGTCTCTCCGGATCAGAAGCTTTACCGGAGGTCTTTCTCAGGGCCTTACTTGCTATGCGTCCAAGAGGATCAGGTACAAGACCTCCTGTATGAGGTACATGAAGGAATATGTGGGGGGCACTCTGGGGGGCGATCTATGGCGCACCGCATTATGTCTCAGGGATATTGGTGGCCGCGAATGCAAAGGGATGCGCGCGCATATGTCCAAAAATGCGACCAGTGTCAGAAGTTCTCCCCTGCAATCAGGCAACCCGCGGGGGACTTACACCCCCTCACCAGCCCTTGGCCATTCGCCCAGTGGGGGCTCGATTTGGTTGGACCCCTGCCTAAGGCTCCGGGAAATAGAAAGTTCCTCATTGTGGCCACAGATTACTTCACCAAGTGGGTAGAGGCGGAGCCGTTGAGTCATATCCGAGACATAGACGCCAAAAAGTTCGTCTGGGAGAACATAGTCGTCAGGTTTGGGATTCCTCGGGCACTGGTGTCGGATAACGGGACTCAGTTCACTGGCGGGCGCTTCAAGTCTTTCTGCGAGCAACTCGGGATCCGTAACTTCTACTCCACCCCTGCCTACCCTCAAGCCAACGGGCAGGCGGAGGCCTCCAACAAGACAATTATCAATGGGATCAAGAAGAGGTTGGAGAAAGCCAAGGGAAAATGGGCGGAAGAGCTGTTAAACATTTTGTGGGTGTACAGGACCACCCCTCGGTCCTCGACAGGCGAAACCCCCTACTCCCTGGCATACGGGATGGAGGCGATCATACCCCTCGAAGTAGGGCTCCCGACCATAAGGACCCAAGCTTTCGACGAAGGGGGGAATGACCGTCAACTGGGATTGGATCTGGACCTAGTGGAAGAAAGAAGGGAGGAAGCCGCCTTGAGGATAACCAAGTATCAAGAGAAGATCTCCCAACTATACAACAGGAGGGTCAAGACTCGAGAATTCGGATAGGCGATCTGGTCCTCAGAAGGGTAACGGCCAATACCCGGGATCCAACAGAGGGAAAAATGGGACCTAACTGGGAAGGGCCTTACAAAGTGATATCAATCGGGGGCGCCGGGTCGTACAGATTAGAAGACATGAGTGAAAAACTTGTAATACGACCATGGAATGTTATGAATCTAAAGAAGTATTACTTTTGAAGTACTCTCTCCCTCAAGTGCTTGCCAACGACAAAGATAAAGGGTAAGGCCCTGGGGACAGAGTTCAAGGACTCCTGTCCCCGAAGCAAATACAGGAGCAAGCCTCCTGCAAGGGTAAGGCCCTGAGGACAGAGTTCAAGGACTCTCGTCCCCGAAGCAAATACAGGAGCAAGCCTCCTGCAAGGGTATGGCCCTGGGGACAGAGTTCAAGGACTCCTGTCCCCGAAGCAAATACAGGAGCAAGCCTCCTGCAAGGGTAAGGCCCTGGGGACAGAGTTCAAGGACTCTCGTCCCCGAAGCAAATACAGGAGCAAGCCTCCTGCAAGGGTATGGCCCTGGGGACAGAGTTCAAGGACTCCTGTCCCCGAAGCAAATACAGGAGCAAGCCTCCTGCAAGGATAAGGCCCTGGGGACAGAGTTCAAGGACTCTCGTCCCCGAAGCAAATACAGGAGCAAGCCTCCTGTAAGGGTAAGGCCCTGGGGACAAAGTTCAAGGACTCCTGTCCCCGAAGCAAACACAAGAGCAAGCCTCTTGATTGGGCAAGCAGCCTCGAAGACCAATAAAAAAAAAAAATATTGCTGTACACAGAGAAAGGAAAGAAATACTCTTTATTTCAAGAAAAAGGGGCTTTGCGTCCCCAAAGGCTACAAAAGAAAATAAAGACGAGTACAATCAAAAAGGAAGAGACTTTCATCTGGCTCCAGGCATCTCCAGAACATCAGCCGAGGGCGAGTCGACAAAGAATGATTGAGAAGCTTCTGGAGCAGGCAGGACAGGTACCTCGGCAACAGGGAGGCTCTGGGCATTTTGAGGATCAAGGGCATGGTCCGACGGGGCGTCCTCGGACAGATCCACTATCACCGGCTCGGGCGGATCCACCGACACTTGCACTGGTGTTGGAACCTCATCCTCGGCAGCGACCTCTGCTTCGGCCCGTGCCATCTCTGCCGAGGGCACATACTCGTGCATTCGGAAGAGCGGGGAGTCTGAGGGGATCCCAGCAGACTGGAGCGCCTCGTCCCACCCTTTCTTGAAGAATTCCTTACTATTTTCTTCAAGAGCAGGAAGCACATCATCGGCAAACTCCTCCCGAAGTTGCTCCTCCGATTTTCTGTTCAGCTCCTCGGCCCTGATCCTGTCCAGCTCCTGGGTAAGGGCCAGACAGCTTTCCTCTGAGCCCACGGCCCTCTCCTCCGCAGCAGAAAGCCGCTGCGTTTGCTCGGTAATCTTCCTCTCAGCATCGGCAAGGGCAGCACTTAGTTTTTCAGCGCCAACCTTGACCGATTCGGCGTCCTTGAGGAGTTGCTCGATTTGAGCAGCCTGCCCCCCCAGGGTAGAATCCCTGGCAGCAACATCTTCCATTGCCCGGGCGAGGGCCGCTTCCGCCTCCTCCTTCTGATCCCGGGCCCTCTGGAGGTCCATCTTAGACCCGTGGTACCGAGCAGCAATGACGGAGATCTGCTGGGTAGCCTGCAAAGGAAGGAAAAAGTGTTAATCGCAAAAATGAAAAGCAAGAGTGAAGGAACCAAAGCAAAAATAAACTCACCACCAGAGAATTCTGGATGATGGAGCGGAACAACACGTTGGTTGATCGCCCCCTATGAGCCGCCATGTCAGCCTCAAAATGCAGTGTCTCACTCACTGCATGGGCGACATGAGGATCCAGCAGAATGGAATCGTCGACCCTGATCACTCGGTTCATGTGATCAGTGGCTCGGGGATTCCACTCCGCGGCCTCCACTGTAGGCAGAAGGGGAGGAGTAGTCTGCTGCTGTTGTTGTTGTTGTTGTCGGGGCTGTTGCTGCTGCTGCTGTTGTGGGGGAGCAGGGGGTAATCCACGGCCCCTCCCGCTTTGCTGCTGAGCGGGAGGTGCCCTGGGTCCTCGGCTAAGGCCATCATGCCGATGTTTGACCCTTCTCTCCTCCTCCACCTGAGGATCCCGGTCTCGCACCTGACCCCGACCGAGAACCCTCGAAGATGGGGTGGAACTGGTCCCCGCAGAAGGGGTGCCGCCGGTCGTTCCTCGACCTCTCCCGGCTGCGAGGGCTTGCCTCTGCCTAAGGAACCCCAAATCGATGCGAGGGGTGTTGGACATCGCTGCCTCGAGAGCGTCTTCGGCGTCTAAGGATTGAAGGATTTGGAAGTCTGGCCACAAGTCTCCTCCCGAAGTCCCCACCTCGGCGTCTGAAGGAACAGCGTCCTCTCTGACCCCGAGCTCTTCAGCAACTCCCTCGACCTCAGCCTCTGAAGCCCGATCCGGGTCTTCCTCCAAATTTTCCTCAACCTCTAGCCTCGCCGCCTGATCGAAGAGTTCAGACCACTGCGAAGGATCAAAAGGCTGCGGAAGCTGTGAAAACTTCTTATACCCGGGGGTATAATTCAGTAGGATGTGAGCGGCACGGCCAAACCCGTTGTCACCCGTGAATCTCCAAACCGCGATTAGGTCGGCAAAGTTCACCAGCGACCGAGGGGGAGGAGCTGTTTCCCGAGCAGGAATATCTGCACAAACAAAAAAGTTGTCATGAACATAGGAAGTCCGGAGAAAGAAGTAAGAAACCCAAAGGAACCGATGTACTTGTCGTTCTCCATTCCAGAGGGCATAACAGGTCATTGTACTCGGGACCAACACCTCTTCTGCCAAGATCCCTTGAAGATTAGGATATCGTTCTTGTACCCCTTGTCCGAGTCAGGAAGATGGGTTACAAGGTACATGGAGGGGTCCCTGGCTTTGAGGTAGAAGTGTTGGTGAGGCATGACTCTAAGGAGGGAATAACAGAAAAGGAGATCGTTGAGCCCAATAGTTACCCCGAGGCGCCTATTGAGCTCTAAGACCCCCATGATTATTCGGAAGACGTTAAGGCAGCATTGCCCGGGGAAGAGGCGGAAATGAGAGAGGAACTGAAGAAGCAGGGGGGGTAAAAGAAACCTAATTCCACCCTCTATGATGGCCTTGGTATAGAAGGGCATGGCATCCTCGGCCCCGAGGGTAGGTGAGTGCACCACTGGGTCAAAATCCTCTACATCTACGCATGAAGGAATGCTGTACTTGGCCCTAAACCTATTGATCTGCTCATCGCCTTTTACCTTATATTTCCCTGACCCCGAAAGACCAGCATGAGGATTCTCGGGAGCAAGGCGACGACGAGGCATCTCTAAAAAAGTAAGAAAGAAGAGGGTATTTGTTCTTGAAAATTCCTGAGGAAGTTTCCCGAGGGTTTAAATCGCTATGTACCGACCGGACGACACCTCCAGTCAATCGGAAAACGAAAGGCTAGGAGGAAGAACAGAAAGAGGATTCTGAAACTCACCCGAACGTCCAAAATGGAGTTTTTTTCTGGAAAAACCTTAAAGTAACTCCCTCCAGAAAGTTCAGAAATCAACAATGGGTCTGCTGACTTTAAGATTTTGAAGGAGAATGGGCAATCGACGACGGCAGAAGAAACGAAACTCCGGCGAAGATTGAAGAAGACGTACTCTGGAGAAAGTTCGAAATAGCAAAACGAAGGAAACCGGAGAGGAACCCCCTTTATATAGGGGCAAATTTTCATCATTGGGCAGGAAAATCGAAACGGCGCATTTAATGCGCACGACATCCCAAGTCGGGGAAAGCGGCTCGAGGCCATGATGAAGGACGGATGGTAGTTGGGAAACCCTTCGTCTCCTTACAACGCGTGTCCTCGGTGTCAGAAGATCGAAGGCTGGGGGGCAGTTGATGGGACTTTTCTGAAAAACCGTATGATGAAGACACGTGTCCTCGGTTTTACTAAAGCACTGTTGCTAAGATCAAGCACCATCGGCGCACGAAGGTCCTCGCCCCGAGGTACCGACATATAGGATCATACATTCGGTATATTTTTACACCGACACGTGGCCTCGGCCTGATATGAACCTCGGTCGGCATACCTCCCTCGGTACCCGAGATGAGCCTTTCCTCGGTGCCGAGAGGTACCCCGTCCTGGACGCTTCCTCTACTTCAGGATAAGCTATTGACGTACAGGTCACTAGCCTAGGCTAGTCTAGGTTGTTCATCATGACCTCGTCTTACACAAGTAATGTCAGAACATACTGGAATACAAAGGTCACAGCCAATAGGGGATGGACGCGTGGCAAATGATGTCACATTAAAGGCAGACAAACCGCATGCCGTTGCTGACACGCGGCTTGGGAAAGCAAACAATTAATTGCACCCTTCCGTTGATGAGACCGCATTCAATGCGGTAAGGCTCGGAAGTGAAAGGCAATAAATGCTCATATTACAGAGCATTTATTACATCCTCCCCGAGAGGAGCATATTGTACCGTCGGCATCCCGACGACTCAGCATTGATTGCTCGGGACCCCGAGCAGTTAATTAGAGAAGACATTCCTCATCAGAATCAATGCACACGCTACCTGTGCCTAATGATCACCTACTGACAGCAATCATGGGCTTTTAAGGTATAAATACTCCTTGCAAAAGGCAAAGCGGGTATGCAACAACAAACTCTCTACTGCAATACATTTTTCTCAGTGTTTTCTCCTTCCTCTCTCTCACTCAAAGACTGACTAGACCGTCGGAGGGGATACGCCGAAAAACACTCCGACGCCCTTCTAACTTGTTCTTCTTTGTTCCAGGAACCCCTTTCATCCTCACAGGACCGTCACTCCTTTCCCAGGGTCTCCCGTTGCCGTTCCGGTTACCACCGTACCATGCAGGCTGTCCCAAGCAGCGTGTTTGGTCACTCCACCGGCTCACTCGAAGTTCACCAGGGGAGAGATCTGTTCCCGTTTTTTATATTGTGCAGGATCTTGCACGCACCCTTGGGCATAAACAAACATTTAATAAATAAAAAGAAAACTAGCAGTAACCCTTACCAAAACAACAATTTTATTGATTAATGGTTTATTTCATCATATAAGAAGCGATAACTGCTTAAATTAAATTAAAAAATACCCCCCTTTGCCATTTGCCCAAAGAGTAAATGAAAAAATAAAAAATATGTATTTACAAATAGCAAAACCTGGGACCATGTTAGCAGGAGAGATTAAAATTTCAAATACCATCGGGGAGGTATGCCCTATTCGGTTACTGAAGCATAGGCCTCAACCACCATATCCGCTTTTCAAAGTGTCCATTAGTCTTTTAAGAAAAATGATGCCAAGCCCCATCCAAAAATGCAAATAAGCAATTAGAACAAAATGGAAAGTGGATGATTAATTTTTGATATTCTTAACTTTATGGTATTCTCATTCCCTCTCCAAAGTACTTGCAGTCACATTAGATGGCATTCTAAGCCCCCCCCCCCCCCCCCCCTTCCCCTTTTTTTTTTTCTTCTTTTTCTCCTCCTCCGTCCTCTTATTGGAAGAATCAAAACTAGGAAGGTGGAGGGGGTGAATGATTAGGCAGCTCGCTCCACTCAAAGCTGCAGCGCTGTTTGCATTTCTGTCGCCAGGACAAATCTTTCAACTTCCTCGGAAGCATAGGCCTATTGATTTCTTGGAAATGAAAACCAGTACTGTAGCCTCCATATTGTTGCACACTGTTATCTGTGGTTTGCTTCTTATTCTGTTCCTTGTTATACTTAATGTCCATCTCTATGCGTAGGAAGCAATTATGAGCATTCCTCTTCAGTCTACGAACACAACTTAAGGTTGTATGCTTCTTGTTTTTAGAGATTTTGCTCCATGTAATCTCATCATTTTCTGACGAAACCATTACTTCTTAGGTGACAGAAAATTGGAAACTGCCAGTTTCAGTTGTAGTTCAAGCTAATTCATTCTCATGGGTGAAGAAGCCCTTTCTTTTTTTTTCCTCCCACTGCAAAAACCCAATTCCAAACTCAATGTTCATCTAAAATTGCAATTCTACTTACTAACCCTATGGATCTAAGAATGTAATCCAAATTTAGCCAAAAAAAAACAAAAAGGATGTAATCCAAATTGCAGAGATTACCGACTCAACAGTACTCAGAAATATCCTTCCATACTTGCTTAACATCAGCTTGGAATTACATTGATCAAAATGAAACTACATTCTCAAACAGATCTCTCATGCAGAGGATCACACACAAATTCTATTAGTCCAAAGAAATAAGTTTAAACAAAGCCAAAATAACAAATCAGTATTTTGCAATATCAATCAAATGATGATTCGTTAACTTCATCTGGAAGCGAGAAGTAACATGCAGGGAAAAAGGAATCAGACCAAATTACATAAAAATTCTGGGTACAAACAATTTCTCAAGAAACACAAGGATGCAAAGTCGGATTAAAGGGTGGGTGGTGGTGATTGTGAGAACTACTATCCAATGTACATGTGGATCCCCACAGCTAACAAGAAAATGCAGATGAGAGCGAAGTAGAGAATGGAATGAACCAGTATGGACATTCCGCTCGTCTGAAAGTTGCCAAACTCGATACATCGGTTGGGTCCGGGTACCTGAATCAGCAATCCCGGCGTTAGCAGTATGAAGAGCACCACCGCCACAAACACCGGCCCCCAATCTGACATCTTCTATTTCTTTTTCTTTCCTTGCTCTCTCCTTCTTGCCTCTTTCTCAATTCTTTTTCCTTCAAGATAGTATAAAGTTGGTGATATTAGTTGTGAGAAATGTGTTTATATGTAAGTCATGCTTTTTTTATGGGGAAGAGAGAGGCAATGGATGATGAGGGGAAAAAAGTGAACGTCATGATCAAGTTATTCTGATTCACGCTTTGTATCTGCCTAACATAATTCGCGTTTTCGCAGCAGCAGCAGCAGAAATGAGCAATTTAGTTGGATGGCGCTTTTATAAGTTGAAGTTGAAAAGCACTTAAAAGGTTGCTTATTACATCAAAATTCTAATTCTGCCTTTTATAGACTCCATTGCCAAGCCAAGGATAACTTCGTTAATATGATTTGGTTAACCCCTGAGCTAGCTTCTCTTTTTTGTTTTTTCTTTCTTGTTCCATATATTCAAAAGAACATCCTTTACGGAAATAACATTGTATTTCCTACATATTGAACACAAGAACTACCCAACTTCTCTCTCAAAACGTCACTGGACATCACAGTTCAAAAAAAGGAAAAAAAAAACTTCAGTCGACATCACCCAATGTGTATTGAAAACATGCACTTTAATCAAACCCACCTAAAGGTACCAACACCACCACAATAACCCTGACCACCAACATCGACAACCACCCATCAGCCCCAAAAACCAAATCCCTTCTCTCTTGCACCAACGCCCAATCGAATCAAATTCGCGACTTAACAACAGAAAGTTAAATGTTTTTGAGCTGTCAACTCGTGCATATGTCCCCAACACCTCCTCCGTTTGGATTTGGAATGCAGGTCTCTCACTTAGACTAGTTACACCTTTTTTCTGTAATATACCCAAGATGACAAATTCAAATTCATCCTCGGACGGTCGAACCTCTGAATAATAGTCACAGACTACCACGTCAACATGCACATTTCATGACACTTAGTACTCAGAATTTAAACAGCATCTAGCTGCAACATTTAAATAAGGCAACCACAAGTCCAGCATTTAGAAGCAGCAAAAACAAATCAACAACAAGTCCAGCAGTTAGAAGCAGCAATAACAAATCAATCGTCTCAGCATCAGAACCATCAATCCCACACATATCATAAACTGATCACTAAGCAACGCTACATTAAGCTCGTATATCACAACAAGTAAATATGCACAATTCCGGAGTCTATTACCATACAGCCGTTTTCAAACAAAAATACCAATTTACCACACTTTTAAACTTATTTACCGATCTATTATAATTTTTAAAGCGAAATCAATAATTCTACTTTCACCATGAAAGCAGAATCAACAAGACCGTTTTTAATACTTGCAAAAAAATTTTTTTTGTCCTTTTTGTTGTATCACTTGTTGAAAGCGGAATTGTTGATTCCGGTTTCAAAGACCGAATCAACAATTTTGCTTTCAAAAACTGCTGTAGATCGGTAAATAAGTTTAAAAGAACCTTAGATTAGTATTTTTGTTCGAAAAGTGTTGTATTTTGGTAATAAATTCCACAATTCTGCAAGCAAAAGAAAAAAACACAGTTCAGCATAAGTACGGAAGGTGTTTGCAGAAATACCTGACTCAACTTGAGAGCATGCTGCTCACCAGCAAGTTGCAGATTGCCGCTGACGAAAACGAGTATACCACCAGCGTGTCCAGAAGGCTGACAATCGACGGTGGTGATTTGGAGCTGGCGCTGCTGGAAGGGGAGGCTGGTGAGCTTGGCCACGATGTTCTGAGAGCCCAGGATCTTCTGACCTTCGAAAGTCAACATGGACTCATCTTGATACAAGCTAACCTGCCCCGGCCGATGCGCGTCGAACGTCGAGTAGTAGTGCTCCACAAATGCCTTTGCTACGGCGTTCGGATCCCTTTGTCGTGTAGCCAAAGACGGAGACAGAATTTTTGTTTATTTCGGACTAAACTATGCATTCATATAACTAACGAAATACAAATGTAAACTCATAAATATATATTTAATAATATAAATGTAAACTCATAAACACTTATTAATAAAATTGAACTCTTCGATCCTTTACATAACAAAAGACATCTATTATTAAATATGTATCGATTACTTCCGTTATTTATCTTTCAATGTAGACAATTAACGAATCAGTCAAATACGCATCTTTCATCTTGTTACGAAGAGTACTTTTAACATGTTTCATGGTTGAAAAAGCTCTTTCTGAAGTTGCCGTAGAAACGGAAAGAGTTAAAATAAGACGAATCAACCTATTAATCAAATTGTAGAACTTTACTTTATTTGTTTCTACTAAACCACGACATAATTCTGAAATTATAGACATACTTTGAAACCTTTCATGGTGACCCACGTCAAATTGATAATAATCCAGTTGACATTTCAAATGATGCATATCTTGTCTATCAAAATCAGTTACATAAAACTTCTAAGCAAGTAAACAAATGCGATCAAGATTGAAAGATTTAAAGTTGTCCCGATGATCTAAAGTAGAGCTGAGCATAAACAATTTCATTTGTCTCTTCATTGAATCTACTATTTAACTCTTCTAAATGATGATCAATCGTAGCATTAAATAAGTTCATGTGATAGTGATGATCAACTGTAATATTATCATTCTATTGACATGAACGTCTTGTCCCTTTATACTGAGTGCTCATATCAGGTATATCGACATCAAATGTCATGCAAACTGATTTCACATGGCCAAATAGATAATCAAAACCTTCTGCTCGCATGGTTTGAAGCAATGATTTTGTCGATGAGACTAAATTCATTGCATTCAAAATATCTAATGATTTATGCTACAATGTCTGACAAAGCATATCCGTAATCCCCATAATCTTGTGCATAAGATGCAATATGAATATGAAATCGAAGGACTTCATTGTTATTAAAGAACCACCAGTTTCCCCACAAATTGTATTTGAAGATCCTTCGTTAACCATACATTCAAACACACTAATGGTAGCATCATACATATCTATCAGACCGCAAATGGATTCAAAATGTGAGCTCCAACGAGTAGTACCAGCTCGATGCAAAGTACCCATCTAATTAGCCCTTTTACCAGTCTCTCGTTCACCACTAGCTATCCCCCTTTCAATCTCTGACCTCATAAATCTCGAATATGTAAATTGTGTCAAGTAAGAACTTCTGATATTTTCTTCTTAAGAGTTAAAGAAGTTGTATCTTTAATATACACAATCTCAAAAAATCTCTCATGCAAAAAACCCTGAATATCAACAAATTTCAGAACAATTGTCATCTGTTCTTTATTTGATGCATAATTTACTTCATCAACCAAAATACAAAACTTGACATTTTCAACTTCTTTACGGATTTTTTCTCTTACTTTAGTAGCTAGAATATGCAAAATATCTTTTTGGATCATAAGAGACGTATATTTTGCATTTTTTGGAGCTTTCTCTAAGACAATATCATTTATCTCAACATTCAACTTTGCCATCAAACTAATCATCTCAATTAGATTACCACGATTCTTTGACATTATAGATTCATCATGACCTATCAAGGCACATCCCTGTAAAGTAAGTCATTAAACACTATCAATGGTAGCCTTAAGACGTAATCGATTACTCTTTATTTCTTCTGAACTTTGAATATTCATAACTTTATCAATGTACACTGATATATTCTTCAACGCTTCAACATTTCTCACAGCATTATTGTGTGTGGAAGCAGGACCTCCCATGTGTGACAAGAAAACACATTTGGCCCCATTATTCACTCTCTTCCAGCTATTAAAACCATCAACGGTAAATGTAGAATGTAGAGGTTCACAACCTTGAAAAATAAAGCACGGAAAGCAAAATGCCGCATTTTTTGAAATAGAATACTCTAGCCATGGAAATTTTTTGTACCAACTTTCCTGAAATCTTCGATTTTGAACTCCAGTTTTATTCCTCCGATACTCAGCCAAGATAGGTTGATTTGGTCTCCACTTTATATAAGCACGTCTAACTTCATCTTGATTATAAGTAGGATGTTTTCATATCGGAATACGCAATGTGGGATCTCGTTCAAGTTCATTTTTATCAAAAAGAATCCTTGAAACTTTTGTTTGAGATTAAAGACCTTGAGGTTCAATAGCCGTAGGAATCATAGGAACATCAACACTTGTTGATGTTTCTACTAGACTCAAAGGTTCAAGACTAGAATTTGATGTTGATTCTCCACTTTTCTTTTTGAAGAACGAAAAAATTATTTTTGCTTTTTTTCGTTATTGATTTTCCATCCTAATAAAATAGAGAAGGGTTGAAAATTAGAGACGTATACTAGAGAAACAAATCAACAAGAATCACCTAGCCCCAAAAATCTACAAGATGTATATAGATATACCAAATCTAATTTTATGTTCCTCCGCCCCAAAAATCACCTAGCCCCAAAATTCTAATTTTGTGTTACACAAGCATTGGATAGAGGAAGCAAGAAATTGAAAAGAAGAAGAGAAATCTACATATTATACATATATATATTTATAGATACAGACTTTATATTATACATCTACATATTATACATATACATACTTATAGATACCTACTTATATGCATATGAACACAAACAATGGAGAAATATACATAGAGAACTAGAGCTTCTCAGAAGGTTGAAACAACTTGTAAAAGTCAAAATCAATGAAAAAAAAATACTTGCCTATAGAAGATCAGCAATGTTTATCACTAGAGCTCCAAGCTAAAAAGGCACGTCTACCCATCTATTTTCATGGAGGACTTGACGGCCACCAATTTGGTCTTGGAAAAATATATAGAGAACTAACCAGGCAAACAATGAACACAAATCAGGCAAGTGTTTTGATTACCAAATCTAAAAGGGTCACAACCTTTTCCTCAGACCAACCATTTCTATGGTGATACGAGAACCTGGTGAAGGCCACCAATTTTTATTAATCCTAACACTCTGTTTTTGGCCCTCATTCTTATTAATCCTAATTTTCTTGCAAACCCATGAGATAAATAGAATAAGCAACAAAACTAGGTGTAGAGAACCAGAAAACCCGCATAAGAAAATGGGATTGAGAGGAAAGAGTAGACTGCCTGTTCGGCACATCACAAACAATGGATATGGAAAACAAGAAATCTAAAGCAGAGAAAAAATTTGCATAACCGCAAACAAAGAAAATCAATACCTGTGTGTGATTCAAGAAGCCCACAAACAAGAAATTTGTAGCCGTTGCAGAGAAATCTGAAGCACCGTGGTCCGTGAACCAGAAAAAAAAAAAACAAATTTATGTGTGATTCAAGAAGCCCGCAAACCAGGGTGTTTGCACAGAGCGACTCACCGCCTGCCATTGGAGCCGTTGCTTCTCCGGAGATTCGGGGAAGTGACTCGCCTGAGACTGAGAGAGAAGAGACAGGACATGGGAAAGTGACTGAGAGAGACCGATTGGGGAAACTTTGCAGTGGGCTGGATTGGGTTAGTTGGGTTGGATGAGATTTTTTTTTTGGAGAGGGTTGGGTTGGTACTTAATGGTAAATTAATTTTTTTTTTTTTTTACCGCAGGCTTCAGCCCAACAATAAATCCGACCTTGCGTTGTAGCTCCCAACTGTCAAACAACGCTCTCACTGTATTTCTCTCAGTCTTCTCGCTCTGTGGCTCTTTCTTGTGTTCGCTCCGTTGGATTCAAACGCAAGTATCCTGGCTTCCATGGGATGGGATGGGATGGCTCTTTCTTGTGTTTGCATATGCTAATGCTAGTTCTAAGCAGGAGCGGAGGTAGAAATTTGTTTTTGGGTGGACACGTTAATATATTTTAATTTTTGTTAATAGGTCATAAAAGTTTATAAATTTATATTTATTAAAATTATATTTAATATTTTTTAAACATAAAAAATTAAAAATTAATATGTATATCATGAATAAAAAAATAATAACTAAAACTTCATATCAATTAATTATTATTATTTATAATTGATTCTGATATATTTTTATCATTTCAAAAAGTTATAAATTAATTTTATCAATAATATTTCTTTTATATATAAAATCATAGTAAAAATCTTCTATTTATGATTCTATAATTTATTACATAATGACACATATTTTTATAAAATAACGAAATAATCTTACAATTTAAAAAATTATAAAATAATATCAATATATTCAAAATATATTCGGACATGTCTAAAACATTTCCAAAAATTAACAATTATATTAATTGTACCTAATTTGAGATTTAATTGATAGAGATCTAATGATTTGTGACAATTAGATAGACAATAGAGTTTATTAAATATTAATACTCACTATTATACTTAATATCGCAAATATATTAGGTCTTTAAATTAGGTTTCAAAAAATATTATTCAAAAAGTTAACAATTATTTAGGTACGGGTTTATTTAAATCAATATTTTAATAAAAAAATAAATTTTATTTTAAAAAAATTTAAGGGGGGCTTGTGCCATCCACGGAGTACACGTACATCATCCTACGCTAGTAGTTACATACTCGGGAAATAGAAATGCTTTTTGTGCCAGTGCCACCAACAATGAAAACAAAAAAATAAACGTCGACAGCAGGGTTCGACCCTGCGCGGGCGTAGCCCAATAGATTTCAAGTCTATCTCCTTAACCACTCGGACATATCGACCAAGGTGCCATTAGTTTCCCCATTATAATATTCTCCAAGGCGGTGCCAGCCAACCCTGTCCCACCACCGAAGATCCTTCCAAAAGAGGTACTCAAATGGTTGTTGGGCTAATGATTTTCATCCAACAGTCCATAGAAATATTTGGGAGATGTTATTAGGCTGGCCGTACATGTCACATTTAAAACTGTTGAATATTTGTATATAAAAAAACATAATATTACGATCAAGTCTTAATTTTCAAAATAATTAATAAACATGTTTCATCTTTTTCACTAAAAGAGACTACGTTAGCAAAATTAATAATTTCATGTCAATCGACACAATAATTTAATAGTTATATGTCACATATGTGAAGAGAAGACCCCCTTTCACCGGCATTGAGGATAAGAAGAGGAATTTGCGTCATATATAATATATAGTATGATTGTGTGGTGCTAATATGGACAATTATTTGCACCTGCATAAGTAGTGGCCTTCACTCAACAGCCCATTCATCTTTGAGGGGGCATTTCTCTCCCGTGTTTTCGAATAGGGCTCTTTTTATTCATACAGGAAGGAAGGCCATAGTCAATCTATCTCCGATCGATCCATCCCACAAAAATTAGGGCAATTTACTAGACACCTTGACCCATGGTCTGATCCGATTCAGTCATCAGGAGTAGAAGTAAGACTATAGGAGTAGCTACATGTGGATTATAATATCTTATATGTGATTATAAAAATAATTTATTCATTCAATATGTAGTTTTGGATTTTTATGCTTGAAAATTGACAAGTAGTAGTAGTAGTATGATAGCCCAAAAACGAACAAATACTAAAATCAATGGGCTACATTTTTTAGACTCACCCAACCCAACCCAACCCAACCCAACCTAACCCCTATGTGTACTGTGTACTATATTTTAATTGAAAGGACTGTTCTTTACTTGTTCGACATTTTTCATTTTCTTTAAAAAAACTTCAAATCTAGCAACTGCTTCAAATCTTCAATGGTGCGTAGAGTTGACCAATTTGCTTCAAAGTCTCTATATTTGTGCAGGAGTTCAGAGCCACTATTCACAATTACGTGCACTAAATGATAATGGCAAAGTCATGGGCTTGACTTTTCCTCTCAAGCAAGAAATTTTGATGGGCCCCTCGGATTGTCCATTTTTTGTTTTTGCACGGAAGTTTTTTTGCAATAGTCAATATAAGATTACAGACTTGAGCTTAATGTATCAAATATTTTGGTTTAATGATGCGTATCTTTGTTCATTTTTTTATGAAGTATTTATACTTGAATTAGCAATGAGTGCAACGACTTTAAATCTCATCTGAACATTTAATGCTCGGCACTTCTACCTACAAGGATTTGAATATTCTCCACCCAGATCTTCGCACATTCAATGCTAGGATCTTCGCACATTCAGTTTGAGCACTCAGCTCTTCCGAGTTGTCACCTCTCTGCTCGGCTCGTCGGCACCCTTTAAGCTTCATGACGGCTACAATTTTACACGTATTGATTCGAAGATTGCTAAGCAGTTTTAAGTCTCGCTAGTATTCATTCTATTTTTCCTTTTGAACCAAACATCATATGTTTACGTATTCATCTTTTTTCAAATTCTTTTATTTTTGTCATAGCTCAACTTTTCCCTAATATTGAATATGAATATATCTATATTGGAATGTGCCTCAAAATGTCTAGATTGTTTTATTCCTTTGTAATTCTTGATTGTAGTTCGTATCTGTAATTATTTGTTACTGATGAATGAAGACCCAAAAAAATGAGGAACAAGAAGATTTACCTCCTAAAACATACCTATTGCTTGTTGGTTGTCTTTGCTGTAATTTTTTTTTTGATCAAATCCTAACCACCGACTCTAAAGAGTCAGGGCCAGGAAATCTTTGCCGTAATTAGAACGCAAGGGAATCTATCTATCCCAAGTGCACCCCCCATTTTCCATGTGATGCACCTTTTTTATTTTAAAGTAAAGTTTTGTACCATAGGATAGGAATAGGAATAGGAATAGGATGTTGTCCGGATTGTACGTAGCCCTCTGCCCTCTTATTATGATTTAAGAAAAGAGGGAAAACATTTTTTAACAAGATATTTTAATCTTTTTTTATCACCTCTCTATTTGAGTCAATTATCAATCATACTCATATTTGAATTTTTTAAAAATTATTTGATAAATTTCTCTCAAAAGATGTCATGTGACTATGATGTGCCAAGTTCTAAATGATGGATGCTATTTGAATCTCATGACATCAACTTTCTCTCCAACTTGTCATTTAGTGAATACTATATTTCAATAGAAAGGGAGGGTCATATGAAAGAATACACAAAATGTTAGGGAGGACCCAGTTAACATATTTGTGTGTAAAAAATACAAACACACAACACTCCACCTACCCCACCCTATAGCCAAAATAATTTGGAAAAGGTTAAATCGGGAAAGATGATGACTATAACTTGCACTAGCTTTCCACTAAAAAACATGTTTTTAAGATTCCCTGTCCCTAAAAACAAGTTTTAACGTTCTTTTCAATACCATGTGGCTCTTCCGCTACGGGACAACATGATTATTAGCCAGCCTGCCTGCCAGTCTTCCCCTTTGTTGGAAAAAAGTGGCTGTTACACTGATATTAGACGAAATTAATCTACACTGCTCTTCTTCTCCTTTTCTCTTTCTCTCTCTGAGTCAATGTATACACAGTCCTATTCAAAAAATGTATACACAGTCAACATATACATAAATGCAGTCAGTGCACCTAAAAAGTCAGTAATTATCAATCACACCCCCAAATTGAATAAAATCTCCAAATTAGAAATTTAGAATATTACTTTGTGGATTTTATTTTTATTGTGATGGTAGATTTTATGATTGGTATGAAAAATTGTATGAATTGTGAACATATTTTGTATTTTTTGGCTAAATTATTATATTTTATAATTTTTTTATTATATAACCGGTTCGACCAATTGAATCACCGGTTAAACCAATGAACCATTGACCCGATCCTTCTGCCAGTTCAATGCCCTGTCCGGTTCTGATAACATTATTTTTTATACTCCCTATGGGGTAGTCTCCCTTGTCCTTTGGGGGGCATACTTTACACCAGTTCAAGCCAAGGTGATTAACTGATGATTTTGAGAGAGTAGTCGATACAAATTTAGACACCCTATAACATAAAATAAAAAATAAGAGTCTTGGGCACTTGACTTAATAAGCTAAGTTCTGCAACTATAAACTTACAGATTACGATTTGCACAAAATTTAACACAATAACGAGCAAAAATTTAAGTAATCATATTTAAATAGTTAGTAACAAAACATTAGGCGGCTTGCCAGTAAAAAGTGGATATGTGAGCAGCTATAGCTATTAGAATGCGCAAAAGCGCTTGAGAGAGGCACTGAGGAGTTGTGTTAGACAGGGTTACGTATACCTCTCTGAGCCTAGCATTAAATAAGATCTAACAACTTATTAATATGGGTTTTGAACGGTTTAACACAATCATTAATGAGTGTTCAGATCCTCAAAGAACGTGGAGATAGCCATCATTAGAAGGCATTAATGACCATCGTGCTGACATGAAAACCTCAGGGCAGCCCGATGAATTTTTATCCCTCCTCATGAAAGCTCGGGTGCAAATTCCAAGAGCCGACATGAGGTTTTGAATGACCGAGAATTAGCCATGAATGTTGGGCAGTTCTCGAGCTAGGGTCCACTTGCCTGGGAGGACTAGTCTTAATGAGACTTAATAGAATGACTTTTATTATGCTGGAAGATGAGCACATGTCATTAAACTCTAAGATGAGACTCAAGTATAGGGTCATCAATGTAAACGCAGGTATAAATATCCTTCACCAAGGCTAAACCAAGGTATACAAATTTAAGAAAAATATATTGTGCATTATAATGATGTCAACTGACTTGAGTCTTCAGAGGGCATTAACTGAGTACACATCTAACCTCTATCCTAATCTTTTGATTGTTTCAGATTCGTTATTTAGAATTACTCAATGGATTACTATCTCAACATATTATAGGAATTTATCTGTACATTTATAATAAGGTTCAATTGAATTGAGTCGTCTCTCAATGAAAAATAATTGAACTTGATAAATAATAAGACAAATAAAATTCATTTGACAAAAAAAATGAGAAAAAAAAAAAGAAAAAAGAAGCAGCAGTCAACGGTGATAGAAACCCTAGTGGATTTGGGATGATCGAGAAATGGGGGTTTGGAGGAGGCGGCTTTCATTTGCACGTGCCAAACACGTCCTATATGTCCTAAGGCCAAGATTGGTGGGACAGCTCCCGGAGCGGCGCCAAGGTCCCAACGTCCCGTTCTTGCAATTCTCAAGAAGCATATTAGCTCAGCAGCGGAAAATGGCATTTTCACAATTACCTCAAACTTCAGGGTGTTCTAGTTTCTTCCCATAACCAATATTTTTAACAAAATATACCATACTAAATACTAATATAGTATACCATCAATCGTATTATCTCTCCGACCTCTATGCTATATTCAGCTTAAAAAAAGGCAAAAACAGAAGTCATTACGACAAAGCAATACCATCTTTGATCTTCAAAGAAAAGCCATTTGAACAAAAACCAAGAAAATCAGGGAGTACGTATTGACTCAAGAATCAAGATGATTCGTTTGAGAGAGAGGCTTAGTTTGTTTATTAACAACCGATGGCTGGTGTTTGTGGCCGCAATGTGGATACAATCTTGTGCGGGTATTGGGTACCTTTTTGGGAGTATATCTCCGGTGATAAAGAGCTCTTTGAACTACAATCAGAAGCAAATTGCGAGGTTGGGGGTGGCTAAGGACCTTGGGGACAGTGTTGGCTTCTTGGCTGGTAGTTTGTCTGAGGTCTTGCCTTTATGGGGTGCTCTTCTTGTTGGTGCTATCCAGAACTTTGTTGGGTATGGCTGGGTTTGGCTCGTCGTTACTGGTCGAGTTCCAACTCTGCCATTGTGGGCGGTGAGTATATCAATCCTAGATTCTTGCTGGGCGTTGCTTTTCTTATCCTTTTCTTCTTGAGGATCATATTATATGAATATTTGAAACAAATTATCCTGAGAGATTCAATTCAATCAGCCAATTTCAACCAGGTGAATGTGATTCGTGGAGCTTTATTGGTTATTTGCAACTAAGATCAGTCGTTCTCACGCATGAATGTTTGTAATTCCCTGCTTTTTGAATAGAATCTCTTTGAAACGTGCAAAATATTAGTCATTTTATTCTAATTCGCATCCTTATTGGGAAGCGATCTTGCTTTTACGTTTTCTTTTGATTGTCAAAAATGGATATTTGTTCATCTGCTGTATTCCAATTCACTTTATCTAATTTTCTTCAAGCCCTTCATTTCCTTTCCCTTTTTCTAATAGTATGTTCGTTGGGGAAGGTCCATCGCATCCCCCCCCCCAAAAAAAAAAAAATACCCACACAAAAAAAACACACACACACAAGTAACACAATCAAAGATGGATTACTGGTTCAAGGCATGCAAGGGGATTTCTATTTTTATCTGTTTTGTCCTAATCTTTAAATTGTGTTGCAGTCCGAAAATGAAACTGGAAAAATTTAGATGCATTTTATTTTGAAAGTGTACAGTTATGTATTCTTTGATATCTGAGATGATTCTGCTTGAGTAGATTGTATGCTGTGTGCCTCCATTATTCGCCCATTATTGATTAAATCTTGGTGGATACTTGACATTGTTGACCGTATAAAATGTTTGCTTGGACCAAATGAATTGCTACCTGAATTGCACCTCATTTCTCAAAGTATTAGTATAATTGTAACCTATTGTTCACGTGCATATTTCTTCTGAACAAGTTATGTTCTGAGTTCTGTTTCTATACAACTCTGCATTGAGTTGACATTTCAAAGTGATAATCCTTTATACACATTAGTAAGCTTCTTGCAAGGGTTTTGTTTATGCATGCTATAAATCCCTTAGATGCATTATTCAAAAAGGGAATGGATAGAGTGGCAACTGCAACCGCTTCTGTTATCCGCTCTTAGATTGCAGTTGCTCTATGAGTTCTCTATTCAGGGCTCATTTTTTCGTCTTTTTCTTCTTGGAGCCTTTTTTTTTTCCTTCCTACCTTTGCCAACAAAGCGATGTTTTGTTGTGTTAAAGCTTAGATCTGGAACTTGTGGATTTTGCGGCAAATGTAAGGAAGATTATTATTTTGGTTATTGCTTAAACCTGGCTCTTCTTTTCGGTTGCCAGTTGCAACTTGCCAACACCAATAATAGGTTGAAATTTATAATCTTTTTGAGTGTTCTAAGAACAACAAAATTCTTATGACTTGCGGGGGGTTCGACTTACCCTAACTCACGTCAAAATATTGATCATGCTGGCTTTTTTTATTTTATTAAGTGTGTGTGTAAATGTTAGAGTAGTTGTTCTTTTGACAGATTTACCCAGTCATGAACCAGAAAACCATTTCAGTTTGGTTGATCTTCTTCTGTTTGATTGCGGTGAGTTATTAATCTTCAAAATCAGTAATTTTTAACGTAAGGCACTAGTTCTTGATTATTGGCTAGAAGAATACTACCCATTTTCCTTGATTAATTTGTAGCTCAATTTCATGATGAACTCAGAACAATGCTAAGGTTCTGAGGTTTTTGTGCTTTTAATCGAATATAACCTAGCAGACATTTAATTTTTTATGTCACATTACCTGTGTTAAGTTGTCAAAATATCCTGACACAGATGTGCATTCTTATATTCGTGGGAACCAATGGTGAGACCTACTTAAATACGGCAGCACTAGTCTCATGCGTTCAAAACTTCCCCAAAAGCCGGGGTCCTGTGGTGGGAATACTGAAGGGCTTTGCGGGGTTGGGGGGTGCAATTCTGACTCAGATATATGCTGTGATCAATAGCCCCGATCAGGCTTCACTCATATTCATGGTTGCAGTGGGGCCAGCGATGGTGGTTATTACTTTTATGTTCATTATCAGGCCTGTTGGAGGTCACAGGCAAGTCAGGTCGTCTGATGGGTTGAGTTTTTCATTTATCTATAGTGTGTGTCTTCTTCTGGCTGCTTATCTGATGGGGGTCATGCTTGTTGAAGATAGTATTGATGTGAGCCACAGTGTGATCATAATTTTCACAGTGATTTTACTGATTCTTTTATTAATCCCCATTATTATTCCCATCTGGTTGACTTTTTTCCCCGAGCCAAGAGATCCAGCAGAAGAGGCACTTTTAGCTGATCCACAGAAACAAGAACCTGGCAAATCTGGAAGTGATGAACATGAGATTATATTTAGTGAGGTGGAAGATGAGAAGCCAAGGGAAGTAGACTTGCTTCCAGCTTCAGAGAGGCAAAAAAGAATTGCACAACTTCAAGCAAAACTAGCCCAAGCAGCTGCAGAAGGAGCAGTGAGGATCAGGAGGAGAAGGGGGCCTCATAGAGGGGAAGACTTCACATTGATGCAAGCTTTGATAAAGGCAGATTTCTGGCTTATCTTTTTCTCCCTTCTGTTGGGTTCTGGATCCGGTTTGACCGTGATTGATAACTTGGGTCAGATGAGCCAGTCTTTGGGGTATGATAATACACATGTATTTGTTTCCATGATCAGCATTTGGAACTTTCTTGGCCGGGTTGGTGGTGGTTACTTCTCCGAGTTGATAGTCAGGTACAAATTTTATTCGTATTCTCCTGGATGCTTTATTTTGGTCTTAGTTTATGCTTGTTTTTTCTCACCTGAACTGGCCATGTTGCTGAATAGGGACTACGCATATCCAAGGCCAGTAGCCATGGCTGTCGCCCAATTCATAATGGCTATTGGGCATTTCTTCTTTGCTATGGGTTGGCCTGGAGCAATGTACATTGGGACTCTCTTGGTTGGGCTTGGTTATGGGTCTCACTGGGCCATTGTTCCAGCTACTGCCTCTGAATTATTCGGACTAAAGAAGTTCGGAGCTTTATACAATTTTCTCACATTAGCAAACCCTGCAGGTTCACTTATCTTCTCAGGTATTATTGCTAGCAGTATATATGACAGGGAAGCTGAGAAGCAAGCACTACAGCACCATTCCCATCTCCATCAACAAAACTTAAAAGCAATTTTTTCTGGCATTCTTAAGTTGGATGAACCACTCAAGTGTGAAGGTGCTATATGCTTCTTCCTTACTTGCATGATAATGTCCGGACTCTGCATCATTGCGGTTGTTTTAAGCATGATTCTTGTATACCGGACTAGGATTGTTTATACTCACCTCTATGGAAAATCTCTTACTTGACCAGTGGGAACAGAAAGAATTTGGGTTTCTAGAATTCAATCACTCAAACCAGAGATGATTGTATACAACGTGAAACTGATAAGAATTGCTGTGTTTCCAACCTCTGGATGACAAATACAAGCACTTTCCAGAGCACTCATCTGGAGGGTGAGAACTAGACATAATCTAGGTATTACCGTTTTGTCGTTTCATAGATTGGTGTTTCCTCATGATTGAGCAATGTAATGTTTGCTTTGGACATTGAGTGCTGCATATTTTTTACTCCTATTGACCTTGAAATTTGAAATTTTCTTGGATTGACTAGGCATTGTTGAATCTAGTTAAATCTTATGGTTTGTTGGAATGAAGGTCTGTGATCATGGAAGTCAGTTCACTGGACCAGTTTACAAGGGAATGGTTCTTGTTTATTCCCAATTATTCGTTTTGTTAGTCTCAGATTTCATGTTTTCAGTGTAGTCATTGTGGTCTAATAATATTCACTTTTGAATGGAGAAGGCCACTGTGATCCTGTATGGCCAAAAGGCCCAAAACCATTGGGGTTTTCCCAAAATACGAGTACCTACGGGTTTACCATGTGCACTGTGTGCTGGATACAGACTATGTACAGGAAGAGAACAAATGCACACTGGTAATCATAGGTGATATGAATTCGTAGGAAGCATTGCAGAACTTTCACAATCAGACAGGTGCGTGCAAAGAGCCAAATGAAAACAATCCCTTTTTATTATGTGGGGGCTAAAGATTCTCAAATACTCCCAGTTTGAAGTTGATGCGCATCTAAAATACACAATACACTTAAAGAAATTATGTCTTATTACACCCATTTTGAATTTCTTTTCGGGAACAAAATGATTTCCAAATTGTGGCGTTAGAGACAGTGGACAGGCAAACACCAGATAACAAATTATCTCTACAAAATGGATGCTTGTGAGAAATTCCTTTACATTATTTCGTAAGATCTTTCTCTGGTGCTCAAATGCTATTGTAATCTTTGACTTCATGAATTGAAGGCTGTGCAATCTATCCTTATCTGTCCTTGGTTCCCAGTTTTAACCCCCACCCTGCCAAGCTTCCTCATTGCAGTGATGAAGGCTCCATTGAAGTCACCTGGGTTGTTAGCGAAATCGTTAACAGTAGGCTGAGATGCTGCGTCAGTGAAAAGCACCTCATCTGAAGTGAACATACCCTTCCGATTTACCAGATTCTGGTAATACACATTGTCGAAAATTCGTGGTGTGACAGGATCCATGTTTACAGCGATGCTGGGATCTACATTTTGAGGGCAGGCTTGCATCAACTGCTGAGCATAATTTGGATCCAGAGAAGGGTCCACAGGATTGGCCGGCGAGAATGAGTAGAGGCGGTTAGCAAAGCGGTTGCAGTGGGAAAAGCCAACAGTGTGAGCCCCGGACAGTGCAATCATGTCCAGCTGGGTTAGATTATGCTTGGCGAACATGGTGTTAAGTTGACTGAGATTAAAAAAGGGTTCTGGCAGATTTCCGGCAACCAGAGAAGCCTGAGAGATGAGTCCATCACGGCGTCCCAGTTCTACGCTGAATGACGGGCCTCCAGCCTGAACAGAGTATTCATCACAGCAAGCAGAGAGGCAACGTGAGTTTTTGCTTTTAAGTATAATTTTTTTTTTTTAACAACTGCTGAGGGTTTGAAAGACCAGAGGATAGTGTGTGTTCATATTTTACCAGGACTACTACGTCTCTGGCAGCGATAGCCATAATGTCTGCACAAGATACTATCCCGGGGCATTGAGCCTCTACTGCTTGTTTTGCCTTGACAACAGTGTCAAAACCATCTCCAGCGAGGGAAACATTGTCTGGAGCATCCTTTTCTGCATCCCCGTTTGGTGATGCTATCATAATTGAGGCATCACATCCCTGCAAATGAAAGCAGAGTGATCTTAGTGTATTGGACTGGGATTTTCCAAAACCAACATAGGTATTTTCAATCATGCAGATATTAATAAGGAAAATACAGCAACATACGTTAGTGTTTAGTTATCATAGTACCTCAATGAAGCAGTCATGGAAAAAGAGACGAAGAGTTGCCGGAATTGTGACGAAGGTCTGGGTAAACTTGGTTGACACAGCCTGCTGCACAATGCTTTCCACGTTTGGACAACTTGAACTGTAGAAATTCTCCTCTAATTGCCCTTCTGCTCTGCCTATGATTATGATCAGCATCAGCAAATACAAACCTCTCTGTCTCTCCATTCCCTTCTTTTGCTGTACAATTTTTCACCTCTATCTCTCTCTCTCTCCGTCGTAGGTCATCGTCAGCTGATCTTATATATAGCCTACAAATGAGATAAGGAAGAAAGGGAGAAACTTCAAACAATATATATGTTACATGTGGTCGTTATACTTGGTCCTAACCTCCACTGATGATTCACACGTATTGTTTTGTATCCTCCTGTCCTAATCGTTGTGATCAGGCTGGTTCAAGTTCACCTCCCTTAATACATTTATTATAATTCAATAATTAATGCATCATCAAAGGCATACATGAATCCTGGACTGATCTGACGGCTGACACTGCATGTGGAACAGATCAGCAATCTAATTAATTATTAATCTAACGTCTAGTTGGACAACCCAGTTCCCAATTAAATAAAAAACTTGGTTAGCTCATACATATAGGTATTTGAATATTCAACTTACTTCTTTATTATTATTGAATTTGGGGGGGGCGGGGGCTCAGGCTCTTACTTACGTGTATTAATAATATACATACACAGTTGAGTTGAGACCTTTCTCCCCTCCCTCAAATTGTTATTCAGAGAAAATGAAAACGACACAAAAACAACTACGCTGTTCAACAACCCCAACGTTCCAGACGGGGCATACTTATTATAGGCTTATATGGCATCTTGATGCTCCTAAAGGTCAAACCATCGATCCAAGTCATGTTAATAACTTATTACATAAGATAACTAATGCTTTCAATTTTATTCTCACACACACACACACACATATATATATATATATTTTTTTTTTTCTATTTCTATTATCATCACTCATTTCTATCACAAGTTGAATCATTTAATTTTTGTTTATTTTGTGGGAACTACACTTTTTATTTGAAATATTGTCCATATACGATACTGATTATACATGTTGATATTTTTTTTTGAGGTCATGTATTTTGAAAGAAAAAATCAATTTTTTTTTAATATGAAAAAGTAATGGGTAAAAAATAATTTTAAATTATGAAAGGGAAAGAAAGAATTTGTTATTTGATATAGCATGATCGATTTTTTTGACACTCGAATTTTAAGTTACACAGTATGTTTAGACACAAATTATGACTAGTAATAATATATCAGGACTAAAATAAAGTTGAAAGAAGTTATTAGGTTTGGTAGACTTACAAGAAAGAGTTTTGGAATCTTGTCATCGGGACTTATTTCATCACCGACCATTACACCACTTGGATCGAGACTAGAAAACCCCTTCTTTACGTTAAAATTGACATCGTCCACAAATGTTAATACGCAAGAAATTCGATCATCAATTTTATTTTAAAAAAAAACATTATTTTTTTTATAGTCAATGATTTTTTACACTATAAGAAATGAGAATTGAACTTTCAACATGTCACTCCATTACGGAGGACTTTACCCATTCAACTAAGACCCTATATCATCAATACAACAATACAATACAATACACTTGATCATTCACACACCATTCACTAAGGGAGAAAAGAAGCTTATCAACTTGTTAGGATAATTTAATTGAAAAGATCTATCTTGAGCTTCCAAATGATTTATACAAAAGAGGTATTAGTTGATTTGTTGTGCATGATTTATGAGTGTCTAAAAACTGGACAATGTTACAGGGACTAATATGGGGAGCTAATTCAATTCAGATTAATTGTGAGTTTTAATATTAGATGAAATTCGTTTTTAATTTAATTACTGCATTGAATTAGATTCTCAAATTAAATACAAACATAAATTTAATTTGCCTGTCTTTCACACATGTTGGCTACCTAATCTATTGGTGGCTTGTCTAGTTAAATATAAATATAAAATGGCATATTAATTAATCTCTAACGTTTATATCAACGGCCAGCCAATGGGCATGTACTTTTTTTTTAATCGATCGTAGAAAAGGTCACATGTGAGGGCTTCAAGTCATGCATCAATCAGAAAGCAACAATAAACAGAATCTGATGAACGCACACCCTACAGCCTCTGCTTGTTTAGTTGAGGAAACGTATAAATTATTGACCAAAGGGAAGACAGATCTAGCCAAGCACACGAGGCGAGGCGTGCTTCCCAGGGGTGCGGGTTGACCCTTAGTTCAATCCTAAGTATATAATTTTTAACTCTAATCTTAACCCTAACCCTACCTCAGAATGAGAAACTCAACTCGAGCATTGCACGAGTTTAATTTGGGCGGACTCGGGTTGAATTCGGGTTATTTTATAGGTTCAATTTATGTTGAGTTTGAATAAAACCCAAAATAGGCTTGTTGTTCTGAACCTAGTACATATATTACATAATATTCACATAAATTAACAACAAATAACTTCAACCAAGTTTTTAACATAAAAATCATAATCAGAACATAAAAACTATTGCCACCAACTGCGAGAGAAACAAAGAGAAGGGAGAATAATTACAAATTCATAAAACATAATTCATATATTTCATTCATAACAGTGCACAATTATTGATCATTTGCTTTTACACCAAAAATGAAAAATCAATGCTAATATTATAATATATATAATTTTTTTTTAATTTGTCGGGTTCAGGTTGAACCCGTGAACCCAAGGCCTTAACCCGAACTCAACCCAAATTAAATTCGGGCTGTGATTTTTTGACTCAAGCCCGACACAAGCTCAACCAAAGTATTAAAAACCCTCGTCCAAGTCCTAATTTTTTTAGGTTGAAATCGGGTGCCCAACCCAAGTTGCACCACTAGTGCTTCTGAGCCTTTTCTTTGATTTTTTTTTTCCTGGCTGACTATTTGTTTAATTTCATCATTGCAGGTATATAAAGGATTAAAAGAGATAGAGTGCCTCCAACGTTACTGAACAATCACTATATATTTTTAATTTTGTGTATATGTATATGGGATTCACCTTAAAATTAACTTTGAAATATTACCAAAGGGTATATGAAAAAGTAATTAGTCAACATATTGTTGATATATATTGTAGAACTGGTATGTGGTTATATACATTACTATTAATTTAAACTTTTTGATTGATTGACTGATATTCAATATGGTAGTATCATTATCCTAGTAATTATGATGTTTGTATTTGTGTACATCATTAAGATGAGAATTCTAATCTTCAAGGAATTTAGTATGAGAGTTTGAATTGTAACATTTAGTTAAACATATTATATAAATATCAAGAAGTTTGTAACAATTAGACATAAAATTGTATATATTAGAAATCTCAAATGTAAGCTCGTCTCAAAATTGAAAGGACATCCATGTTATAGAATCTTTCTCTAGCCATGATCGACTTGTGATGGATCCAATTAATTGACTAATAAAAAATCTATCTATATAATAAAGTATAACAAATTAAATTTTAGAGACAAAGAGTGGTTTAAATCGTTTTGTGACAAAAAAAAAAAGTATCATCTAATGAACGATGTTATTCAAAACTGTCTCGAGCTATTGACGTCCCAGATCGTTTTGATTCGATATACCACATTAACTCTTTTCAAATATTTTTGTTACTCAAAATTTATAGTTTCCAAAATTGATATTCCAAACTTCAATTCCCTCAAATATTTTCTTTAAATCTATCAAATATCTCTCTCTCATTTCTCTTTATTTATCTCTCACGCTCAATTCACGCAAAAAATATCAATTTTTCACAATATTTTCCTCTATTTCTCTTTTTATATCTCACGAAATATTAGATAGTGCATAATTCAAGCAAATATTATTCTCTGTAGATAGATAGTATATATCACAGAGAGAGATAGTACATTATGAAAATATTCCTCTGTATCTATCTCTGAAGAAAAATTATGTAATAAATATTATATAATATATATCACAAAAAATATTTTTCTGTATCTCTCTCTTTCATTCAAGCAATACTGCAAATACGAATCATACAAATTTAATAGTCAATTTTATATTTTCCATAATCAATAAAAAAAACCATAACTTGCAAAAAAATTTAATTTAACAAATAAAATATGCTTAACATGTAAAATATACAAGATTAAATTCAAGTTATTGAGTAACTCAGATATTAAAAAATATATTAAAGAAAATATGCTGAACATTTAAAATATATATGATTAAATTCATATACAAATACGAATACGAATCATACAAATTCAGTATTTAGTGAATAATACAAAGAAACAATATTTATTAAATAATCCAAATCTAAATACCCGAAAAAAATGATACAAATTACAAGCAAGAAAACTGATACAAAATTATAAGCAATACTATGAACACGAATTATACAAATTCAATATTTGGTGAACAATACGAAACAACAATCTTTATTAAATACTCTTATACTAAATAAAGTTTAGTTTAAGAAAATATACGAAGAGTATTAATAATTCAAAAAAAATGACATGAAATTAAAAGCATTACTATAATCTCAAATCATACAAATTCAATAATCAATTTTATTTTTTCCATAATCAATAAAAAAAATAAAAACATAACTTACAAAAAATCTAATCTAACAAATAAAATGTGCTTAACATGTAAAATATAAAAGATTAAATTTAAATTATTGGATAACTCAGATTTCAAGAGATATATGAAAGAAAATATGCTTAACATTTAAAATATACAAGATTAAATTCATATACAAACACGAATCATACAAAATTCAATATTAGTGAACAGCACAAGTAACAATATTTACTAAATAATTTAAATCTAAATATCCAAAAAAAATGATACAAAATTATAAACAAAAGAAACGATACAAAATTATAAGTAATACTATGAACACGAATTATACAAATTTAATATTTAATGAACAATACGAAATAACAATCTTTATTGAATAATCCAATACTAAATAACGTTTAGTTTAAGAAAATATACTAAGAATATAAATAACGGAGAAGAATAATATAAAATTAAAAACACTATTATAAATTCGAATCATACAAATTCAATAGTCAGGTCATATCTTTTGGAAATCAGTTGAATTTCTGATAGTTATATTTGATCATTAGACAACATCTACAAACTTAGTTTATTTGTGGGAGTATTCTTATAATTTTCATTCTATTAATTATGAATTCTTTTATTATTTAAATAAAGTTGATTATGAACGTTAAAATCGTGAATTTTGAATCAAAAATAAAACATTAAATATTGTCAACTAATATAATTTTTCAGATATTTGAATTATTATGTTTCAGTAGTTGTAATATAATTTCGTGGGGTAACAATTTAATATGAAAATATATGTTGTGCATGTAGGTTGATGTTATAAAAAAATATTAGCGGACTCATTTTGTTTGTCGTTTATTATAATATTATATTTTACTTTATATTTATGTATAATCAAATATTTATATTTAATTTACGAGTAATTTCATATTTTCATGTACGGACAATTGCCAGTACTAAAATAAGAGATAAGCAAGCAAGGAGGAGAGGCTAGAACAGACAAGGGAAGGGGCTTTCGATCTTTGAGGAGCCTGTGGTGGGCTTGAATGGTCCATGGCTCATGGCCCAATCTCAAATACTACAAGCCCAACTACACACCAGAAGCTTCTTTCCCCGTTTTCTCTCCTATCAAATTCAAACCATCCCAGAGCGTCTCACTCCTGGAGTGAAGGAAACGGAAAGCTATGACGATGGTTATACAGAAGGACGCGCAATTAGGGTTTCCATACTGGAGTCCTGCTCTCCGGCGGTTCGATCCCGACGCTCCCTTCTTCGCATCTGGCAATATCGAAAGAGAACTTCTCGCCAAACAGGTTTCTTCTTCTTTTTTCTCATTTCCTTTTCGTTTTAAATGTCTCTACATGTACCTGTGTGTGATCTATCTAATATATTCCTTATCTTCTGACTCTGTTGTGATCATTCAACTTCTCAATTAGATGTGTTTTCGATCCATATAGCTATAATTGGAATTTCATAATGACTCTCGACGTTGCAATCTTTATCTGTTGCCTATCTGGTTTTTAAAACCAACATAATCTCAATCAAATGGATATTTTTTAATATTTAGGTTACTTCAGACAGGGTGCAAAGTAAAATGGAAAACAACTAGTTGGGCGCACATCCAAAGTTTGTAGGAAGCACCAATATTATGAATCGACGTTCTAATAGCATCTTGTTTGTCCCTCATGACTCTGGATTATTTCTCTCACCTAGAGTATTCTGATGATCTATGGTTTTTTTAACTACGAGTGAAAATGGGCATTATTTGGTTTGAACATGCTTGTTGGACGAACCTTTTCAATCAAACTAAAGTGTCAACACTCTATCTATAGGACGGGACTTTTTAAATAAGGTGCCCTGTTGGTGTTTAACTTATGAAAGCTTAATCATTTGGCTTTTTTTTAGTGAAACTGATTTTTTCCCAGTAGTTTTTCTCATCCGTGTTCTTTTGTAGGCTGACCCTTCAGATTCCCTGCCACCAAGCTAGTTCTGCGCCTTCCACGTTAACATTAAATTCTGAATTTGATTCAGTGCCATACTCACCAGAAACTTATGGAGAGTAGTTTTGCTCCACCTATACGGCGTCCACCTAATTCTTGATCCATGAACTGCCTAGGTTAGCAATTTCACTTTAGGGTTTATGTTATCATCATTACTCTCCTATTGACATTCTATAGACTCTTTGTTCAATTACTTGAGAATGGTACACAAAAACCTCTTTATGAGGAACTATTATGTTATTTCCCCTGTCACTTGACCATAGATAGACTGCCTACACTTCTAGGCACGTGTTGATATTGTTTTTAAAAGCACTAATAGTAATTAAAAGGTCTATTTTAGATTTTTATCGCTTTTTGCTAAAAACAAAACATAAATATGGTAAGCGTGTTTGATAACTATATTTCAAAAGTATTGTGTATCTTGAATTCTTGATACGTAATTAGCACACTTATGTAGTACTATACACGCGATTAGGCTTTGGGGGCATAAGGGAAACCTTTCGTAAAAGAAAATAGGAAATGTGTTTAATTGCTTTTAGAAAAGGAATTTTTTTTTAACTTTTTTATTTTCTTAACCTTTTTTTGGGGTGGGAACTGAAAGCTACTAAAATGATACCTTGGATCTCTTTTTAGATTATATTCTAGTTAAATATTTGCATCTTTATAAACTGAAGTTCTTTTTATAATGTAAGGAAGTAAGGAACTATATATTTTTCATATTTTAATGCTTTTGACTTGTTATTTGGTTTTTCGAATTCTATCAAGATTTCACTTGTACAATTTACTTATTCGTTGAGAAATAACTCATGGGAAGGGTTGATTTGCGGATGAGAAATTAGCATACCTACTTGCTTTCATCGAAGCCCTTCGGATCGTAGTCCTAGTGCAACTCCCTTTTTTAGAAAGTATTGTAGTAGTTGACAATTTCTAAATGGAATATATTTTTGATTCTATTTAGATTTAGGAAAATCTATAAAAAAGGGGCAAAGCGATACAAAAAGAACTTTGTTCTTTTAGTCTATCTATAACTATAACAGGAGAGCATACGAAAAATCTAACTATAACCAATTCTTTCATTTCTTTGGGCCATTGGCCATCCGCTGGGAGTTTCGAGTTTAATACCGATATTTTATCAACAAATTCAATAAATCTAAGTGTACTTGGTGTATTAATCTTTGTTAGAAAGGGAGTGTGGGCGGTTTGTTTATTTCAAGAATAGGCTGAATCCAATCAGCTGTACTTTCTCCATTACAGATATGAAGCAACGTAAAATAAACCAAATTTGATACCTAAATATTTGGTTTGATAACCTGCTAATTCTTCTTCTGCTTTTGGCAAATCAAAGGGCAATCTTTCACACTCTGCTAGAGAAGAAATTAGAAAGACGAGAAACCCTATATGTTGACGTCACAAATTCCATCCCCAAACATCATATTTTGATTGCGCTTCAACTATACCAAGTTACCAACTGTACTTGACCAGTTAGATAATCATAGTTGATGATATTTCTAGATTTATGTCCGATTTTTCTCCTCTGCCAAAGGAAAACAAGTTTGATGGTTCTTAACGTTTTTCTATTCCCTTAAATTTTTTAGGTTGCCTTGGATTTAAGCGCGGATGAAAAGCAGCAGGTTCGAAGTTTGGAAGACGAGGAAAGCAGGTATTAGTAGTGTAGAAATTTTATCTTTTTTTGCCCTACTTTGTGAGTAACTGCATGCAGTTATTTTCCACTTCTGGAAGAAGTTCATGGAATCATAAAATGATGGTAGAGACAAAAAGGATTACCCTTTACAAAATGAGATTTTTTGGCATAGGGGAAAAGAATATTGTGGTTTCTGGTTATGATGTTTAAGAAGCCAGAAATTGCATTTTGAGTTGTGTCACCTTTTTACCATTTGTTTTTTGGTATTAATTTCATTTAGTATGTTGGTGGGTCAATTATAAGTCCTTTTTACGTTTTTTGGCTTTATTATTGTATTGTGGATTCTTACAATAATTCTAACTTCCATTGGAACTAATGTTTACCAGGGAACTGTTTTGTCCAATTGTTGGTTGTGGTGCGTGTTTGTCTTCTGTGGAGGATTTTGAAGATCACTACAATGCAAGGCACACTGCATCTTGTTCAGTATGCTCAAGAGTTTACCCTACGTCGCGCCTGCTCAGCATACATGTGTCTGAAGCCCATGATTCTTTCTTTCAGGCAAAAGTAGCTCGTGGCTTTGCTATGGTAATTGCTATTCATCAATTTGTCTGAATATTGATTTTTTTATGCTTGAATTCAATTGTTTGAGTCTATGTACTATGTACTACCTGTTACAGTTAAGAACCTTATGCACTATGTACGACCTTTTAGCTGCTTCTTGGTGCATTTTCCTTTAAGATATAATTAGTTTTTACATCCATTTTGAGTGGTGGAACAGTATGAATGCCTCGTTGAAGGCTGTGGCATGAAGTTTAAGAGCTATAAAAGTCGGCAACAGCATCTATTGGACAGACATAAATTTCCTGCATCATTTGAGTTCTTCAAGAAGGTCCTTCCGTCGAAGAAACAGAGACAGAAGAATCAACGTAAACAAGCACTTCACAAGGCAGAGGAGGCTTCAAGTGCAATGCAAGTAGAAGAGGCAACTATGGATGACCTTGTTTCAGCCGTCTCTAAATTAAGCACGTCAGATTCCTCTCCTTCATCCATCAGCTTTGGGCGACGCCACGGTCGTGGTTTTACATTTGTCCCTCGAGCTGTTCAGCGGGAAAGAAGGCCATAGTTTGCACCTGCAGGAACAGAGACATAAACGGCTTTGGAACCTTCAAAAGTTGTCCTGGTAGAATAGAAGAAGATCATTCAGCTAAGCTGGCTTTATGCGTGTCTTCTACCTTGGATTATTGCAGTTTTTCAGACACCGAGCAGTAACCATCAATGTTGTCCACAGCCAACTTTGAAAAAGGTTGTTTGGAGAGGCCTAACACTGGTGTATAAGATAAGAATATTATCTTTTGCTGAGCTATCAGTTTTTTCTTTTCTATTTTTCATTGGGAGGAATTTAGGCCTGTTTTGGAATCAACTGCATTATCATGTGCTTCAAATTTTGAATTCAAATTTAAGTTAAAAGTTTTTTATTTTATTTTTTGATCAAGAAATTTAAGTTGAGTTGATTGATGAAAAAAGTTAGTTAAATTTCAAACTATGCATGAACAGTTACAGTCCATTTCATTTGTTGTCATATTATTTTCTTGTGATGATTGTCCATTCTAATTAGAGATGCCAAAACCTGGGTCACACACAGCTTCACCAATTTTACCCGTGCGGTCAACTACTTAACGTAGCGGCAATTATCCATTCCAGTCAGCCCCTCTATTATTTTTACCAAACGACGCCGTGATGGCTGTTGGTTGGTTGGAGCTTGAAAGGAATGGACTGAATTATCCAAACGTTTTGTCGTGGTAGTAGGGGCATTTCAGTCTGAAAGTTCACAAAAAATAAATATTCCACTTGCAGTGAGTTAACACACAAGGTTAGGAGGGTGGCGTGGCGGTGGATAAATCTGTTTCACTTCACGCGAATTGCTTAATCTAATTCTTCTATCTTGGCTAGGGTCTCTCTCTCTCTCTCTCTCTCTAGAATAGAATACATTCGAGAAATGGACGCCTTGGACAACGTCTTCGATCCATTGAGAGAGTTCGCTAAGGACAGCGTCCGTCTTGTTAAGAGGTGCCACAAACCCGATCGCAAAGGTAACACCTCTCATCTCTTTCTGATCTTAGGGTTTAGATCGTACAACACTCTTCGATTGCAATTCCTATGAACTCATAGTTAATTACCCCGGTTATGACTCTGGTCGTTGAGAACTCGGATGGAATGTGCTGATGCGTGTTCGTGCAGAATTCACGAAGGTGGCATTTCGTACGGCGATCGGATTCGTTGTGATGGGATTTGTGGGGTTCTTCGTCAAGCTGATCTTCATCCCTATCAACAACATCATCGTCGGATCTGCTTAAAGGTGTGGTTCTTTAAAACTGCGTTTACGTATTTGCTTTATCAGGTATTTTGGTTGCTTTTTCCTGAGGTCTGTGGTGGTGCATGCCATATGTTTGGTATGGTCGATCTTGTTTTGACCCAACATAAAGAAAAAAAAAAGAGAAACAAGCCAAATGAGCACGCAATTGATGCCGTTAGGAATTCTATAGACTGTGAGGAATGCTTTGTTCGATTTTTCCCTTGGTACTGGTTTACAAAGTTTCATGGTTATGTTGAGATCTGTGTGCTTCTGTTGCAAAATGCTGTTTCCCGATGTCTCTGATTAGATATGCTTCATTTTGATCCATATATGTAGCAATGATGCAGATTAAATGTAACATTTACAGCTGATACATCTGAAAATGAGAGGCATAGAAACAAAGGTGGAGTTAATTTAGTGCTGTCTACGGCTGTTAGCTAATATTGCATGATTGTTGGGAAAACCTAATGAAGGAAGTAGTTAGTTGGGGGTTGAGGCAATACTATGTTGGATTTTGACATTGTTTTTGGAAGAAAAATGTGCACTTAAGTGTATATTGAAAGTTTTTTTTCGATTGAATAGCTTTTAGAATTGTATATCTGCTTTTATTATTCCGGTGAATTGCAATGCTTCAAGAAGTTGGTTTGGGTGAGTGTGCAACCAATCAGTGCATAGTCCCCAGTACGGTCCATGCAATAACATGAACATGTGCAGCTTGTGGGGTGTGTTCAAACGTTTGCATTTTTCTTAACTGATACAAGGCTTTTGCGCATTATGTTCAAACGAGGATATTTCTTTTCTTTTCTAATCTGCTATGCAGCATGAACGAATCAATATGCTTTTGTGGCCTATAAGATGTCTCTATTAGTATGCTGAATTTTTTGGTGAAATGTTGAACTTTTGCACACAACCACCCCCCCCCCCCCAAAAAAAAAAAAAAAAAAAAAAAAGAAAAGAAATTCAAACTGTATTGAACTCTAAAAGGGAATTTAATCATATTAATTATTTTGGGGAAAACATGGAATTCTTGATGTGTAAAATGTTGTTACAATATACATAGACAAATTGCAAGATATAAAGTTTGTCATTCCTCTTCAAAGTTGAAAATTACGGTATGCTCATTATTCTGCTCTCCTGTTTCGTTAGCCTTAAAATGGTGTTAATTTCTGTATGAACACAATATTTCTGCTCTCTCTCTCTCTCTGCTGCCTCTTTTTATTTGTATGATTTTTTTTTCTACGAGGTGTGTAACATAGTTGTAGCCGTTTTAAATTGACTAGTCTTCGTCTTGGCTAACCACAGGGAGAGAAGATTGTTGTTGAATCATAAAACATTAAATATGTGTTGCTTGTGCTATGGTGTATGCTTATTTGCTGATCTTCTTTCTTTTTCATTAAGGAGAGTGGTGTTCTAGCTATTTGACCTTCCAATGCCACAGGGACAATTTTTATTTGTTGATAGGAAGTTGAGTAGCACGTCTCATTTGATTTGACATTTGAAAAGAAGGGATCGTTGTGATGGTTATCACTTATCAGTATAAGTAATTGGTCTTAACCCCACGCTTTCAAAAGAGTGATAGCTTGTGTTTAGATGACTTCTGGGGCCAGTTCCATATCTGTGTTTAACTTTGTGTCAGTCGGAGATGGACAAAGTATTGTAGACATGACAAAGTCTGTCAAGCATGTAAGGGCACATTTCGCGCACACAAAATGTGAATGCACAGAAAGAGATGATAAGGGAGTTCTCATGCTAGTATGTGTTAGACATGCTACTTGTTAGGCTTCGTCTTCCGATTGCTCATTTATTAATAATAGAGTTTTATGCATCTACACATTACATCGCTGAAAGAAAGAAGTGTTACATAAGTTATGACGCTACTAGATATGATTTCGACCTGTATATTTTTTGCACTGTTTGAAAAGGAAGGCGTTGATTGGTTTTCTCAGTGCATCATTTCCACTCGTGTACTTCTATTTCTGGCAACTTTGGTTTTATTACACAGTGAGGATGGGTGACATTACAGTAGATGAGCATCAGCAATTGAATGATGCTCGGAATGTCGGGCTTGAAACATTACTCGTTTTCTGTATTTAGTGCATTATTTTCTCATTATAACTATTGGAGTATTGTGTGTTGTGGGCTAAAACTTATTGGTGCTCACTTGCTGCTGTTGACTAATTAATGTTTTAACTGCAGGTTAGGATGAGAAGAGGGCAAGAAACTTAGGGTTGTCAATGAGGTGCAAAATGCAGAGAGAAAAACTATCTTGTATTGTAGGATCCTTTTTGACAGACAGATCACCAAATGGCAAAGATATTTGTTGAATTAGACCTATGACTTTTAAAGCTTTGGAAAGTTGAGTTTGCATTTTCGTAAACTATTCGACTTTTTTCTACTCATGATGCTGTAAGTTGGTTGGATCTTTCATTCATGTGACAGCTCGTTTAGGCAATTACTTCACTTTGCGTTGAATAACTGGTGAAGTTTGTTTTTAGAGTGGTGATCAAAGCAAGCGTGTAAATTCCTTCCTGCCTTCCATAGTGATATCATGTTAGCAATGTTGACATGGTATTACTAATTAATAATAAAATATCAAGTGGGCAAGGTGAATTTTATTTGGAAATTTATTGTCTTGTACGGATGAAGAGTGGATAGTTTTTTGTTTATATAGAGCGTTGATTATTAATTTTGTGGGGTTTATTTATTTTGATATTATTAGTTGGTAATATCACATAAGTATTGGTGATACACCGTTGTAATGAATATTTTTTCAAGGAATGGGATGCATAGTGGAACTTTCATGTGGACGCATAGGAGGTGAGAGCTGTGGTGTTTGGGCGAGTTCTAATATGAGGGCTGTTTCTTATTTCCACGGGGTTGGGTTTATTAGTATTGACTAGAGGATTGGCCCTCTGCTTGCCAGTGCCAGAGATATGATACTGAAATTTTTAACGATACCGTAGTCAAGTCCTGCATTTAGATATATATCTGATCTGTCAAGGATTTGATAAATAAATGAAGTTCTTCGCTTAATCCAAAAAACTAAATAAATTTTGTGAAAGGACTATGTATGACTTGATAGGGTCGTTAAGCTTCGTGCAAAACACACAATATAGATGTTTTGTTGAAAGATAATAATAAGAAAGATTGCTTTCTGGAATATTATGCACAATAGATGAATTCGTCCAATCAAGAAATCAACTGAATAACAGGAAAAACAAAGCAATGTTGAGAGTGGGATTTGAACCCACGCCCTTTCGGACCAGAACCTTAATCTGGCGCCTTAGACCAACTCGGCCATCTCAACATGTGTCTTTAAGTATGAAATAATTAAACTATAAAACAGATTTCAACGTCCATTGATAAACAAATTTTCATACTTAAAAAATCGTCGACTCATCTCCTGCAGAGAGAGGTGTGGATTTGAAAAGGACTGGCAGGGAAAGACTGACAAAACAATGCAGGCCCCTATGAGTCTATGCATCATTCGTTGGCCAACACTATTAACAGCTACAAAACCAACAAACATAGGTCTATCGTTGGGCCAAATATTTCCTATGGGCCACTATGTCCAGTTATACAACCTCTTACTTTCACTTTCTTAGTTTGGGTTTTATGATATAATTAGGCCTTTTTGGGTTCAATTCATCCAACGAAATTTTGTAAAATTAGGGAGCCCTAAACAGCAGCCATCTAAGTGGCCTAGGCCAAGGGCCAGCGCTGATGCAAGGCCCAAGATTTCGCAAGACAAATAGGATTTCGTGGCCCTCTTCTGATATACTGAAGTCGTAAGACTTCACAAGCGAAGAACTTATTTTACAGCACAATCAGAGAATGGCACTAGCTATGGGTGCCTTGCATGTAGAAACCACACTTGTTAGAAACTTAAAGATAGCAATAGATTGCAATTCATGCTGTACTTTGCAAAATTACAATACTACAACTTTCTGGGAAACTTATGAGAGAGAACTGGATAACACAAGATTAGGGGGCTGATAATTATGAAACCCAGCTACCTTGACCTAAATACAGGTGAAACCTTTCTCCTTACAATATCTTGGATCTGTTCCACTGACAAAACAGAAGCCTCACTGTCAAAATTGGCTTTCTCTATTTGTTGATGCAACTGTACAAAAAAAAAAAGCAAGACCTAGTTACTAGCATATATGTATAGAGATATGTGTGTGGACACATCCACGCGTGCTTTTGTGCGAGTGTATGTGCATGGACAACAAAAAATACTTCTCCGGACCCTAAATACATCTAAATCCCAATAAAGTAACTCAAGAGTCCTAAGCTAATTAGAATACAAGGTCTTCTAGAACAGACAGAGTTTGCACGTTGGAAATCATAGAAATCAAAGGAGCCTCAAAAGCCAACCAGTTGGCTGTGCAATTGAAGAACAAAAAGGCAACCATTTCCCCTAGATTGGTAAGACTAGTGATTACTCTTCTGGTGGAACGTGCTTTCGCAGCCATGAATGTTGTCAAAATTAGGCTTCATAATAGATGGAGTATAATTTTCTCACTCTCTTTAATTTTGTACATAGAAAAGAGGTTGCTAAACAATTCAGTACAGGTTCAATCGTTGATGAATTCCATGATAAAAGGGAACATCAAGTTCCACTTAGATTGACGATCAAGGGGACATATAATACAAAGTTTTTTATTTTGTTCATTTTATTTTTTGTAGCTATCTTTGTTTATATTGAATATTCAATGGTTTTTGATATATTTTTATACATTAAAAATTTGAATACAACAATACAAATATAGTTCAAGTTGTATATATGAGTTTCTATGCATGTGGTTTGGCCCCCTAATGGTAAAATTCTGGTTCCGTCCCTATATGTGTGTGCATGTGCATGTGAGAGGAGTCCAAAGGTCAAAAAAATTTCAAAAGGTCTTGAAATAACTGTACAAGAGAAAACCAAAAAATAAAAGAAAATGCTGCTGTAAAGGCACCCTCTTATGCCCTGTCATGACCCAAGGTCCCATAGTCCAAAGGAACCAACCTGAGCATGCAACATGTGTCTACATAGAATTTCCCATGAAGGTGAAAATTTCTTAGGTAGGACTACCACATAGCTGGACAAGCTGCATGTTAAATGATGAACATGCCAAATAAATTTTGCCAGGTTCTTAAATCATGAAACCGGAAATAACCTTTTAACCAGTGTGACGGCATTGTAATCGGGTTTTGGTTCCAAAACCAAGCAAAGGAATTAATTAGCATACGTATATTCTATTATTTATTTTTTCATTTCAACTAAATTATAGAGCATAACCATTAAGGACAAAGCAAAACTAAGATCCAATCTCCACGTCCAGCATGGCAACATCCAAATAGCTATGCAATGTGAAGTAAAGCAGAAGTAGACAGGTACCATGTCGAGGATTGTGGACTGGTCATCCAGGTGAAAGTTGCGCATGTACTTAAGCATCTCTAGTTGCTGCAAAAAGGTCAACCCTAACATCAGAATTTTACCAGTTCTCCAACAAATTCCTTCAATAAAAACTAAATAAGCTCTACCTGTTCTTGTAACTTTTCTTGCATATGCAGTCTTTCAGCAAATTTTTCTGGTCCAAGCTCAGCTTCCTCACAAGCCATCTCCTCCCTGTCATTTTTTAAAAATGGGACAATAAGCAATTCCTCTACACAAAATATGATCCCAGAATCTGCTATTACCGTTGAAGTTATAGTAAAAAGAAACCAATCAAATAAATATAAATCGTATTCAAAAAGTCCATCCGTGGCCTAGACAAACAGAGGTTGCCAAATTACATTGAAAACGGATTGTTCACAAAGAAACAACAGGAAGGTAAACAAATATATCAAAAAACTTGCTCAAAAAAAAAATAAAGGAACATATGAAGGACATTAAATTAGCCAACTCCAAAAATTATTGGGACAATGCTTTTTTGAGTTGAGTTGTATAAAAGATATTAAATTGTGAGAAATATATGATAACTAGGGTGATGCCGTGCAAAAAACGTTTTTTTAGTGTGGTTAAAAGTTAAAACGTAAGTGAGTGGTTAAAAGGTTTGTCGTGGTTAAAATATAAGGGAGTGATTAAAATATTTCATGTGGTTAAAAGGTTAAATGTAAATAGAAAGAGTTACTATGGTTAAAAATTTAAACGATTTGAGTCATTGTTGTGTTTTTCTAAGTTAGGTGCTTAAATAGGACGTTTTGTTTTATTATAGATCATTTCCAACTTCTTACCTATCTAGCTATGTAGTAACGGGAGTCTCGAAAAATAGGTCCTGTCTTTTTGTCATAAGAGATTGTGAGAATGGAGTAAATTAATGTTGTCAAGCACGCAAATCACTCATAAAAAAGAATGTAGTGTCTGACACTTGAATCAACATATCTTCCGTGTGTGTGTGTGAGAGAGAGAGAGAGAGAGATCTCACTTTGCAAGAAATCCATAGAAGTGGATCATCAAATCTTGATCATTCTCATAAGCCGTGCTTACTTTCCCCAAGCAAGCTATACCAAACCTTGGATCTGTTGTAGAGAGAGGAATTATTCATATATTGCTGTCAAGATGAGTAATTCATCATGTCTACCATGTTGATGTGGTATTGTAATGCCCCAAAATCCACCCTGGAAGGCATTAACTATCTATACGACATCCAACCATGAGAGCATACTAAGTTACAATTAAATAAATAAAATCATTCACAATCTAACATCTGCTTAGACAAATATCCAAAGAAAACATAAATAAATTCTTAACATAAGTAAACCATCAAATATAAACTCTAGAGAATTAAATTCATTCTCAAACTTCCACAGCTAAATCCACATCATGATCCCCCTTAGCATTCCAATCTACCGGCTCATCTAACTCTAGATCTCCTCAACACTAAAATCTGAAAAATGTTATGGTAGGGTGAGCAATAAAACCCAGTAGAAAAACCTTCTCAAACCCAAACAAGGTTTAGAAATCATGAAAACAGGTGAGTTACAATTTATAAAATAATATATATATATATATATATATAATTTTGAAGTAAAACAATGACATTTAATGAGATCCCAAGTTTACGGTATAAAACAATAAAGTTCATAATAAAATAGATTCATTCACAAAAGCCACAATTCATAACATAATATCTTATGTATGTAGATAAACTACTGTGAATCTACACACCGAACTTATCTCGTCCACCCATAACACAAACTAGCTCAAATTAATCCCTGCAGGGCCACAACACTTTAGGAAGGACGTGCACCGACGTATCAGCATTGACATATCCTTTCCTAGGAATAGTAAATTAGGCCCCAGTCTCGAACTTACATGGACAAATAGTAGTTAGCTCTCGTAAGAAACTAAACCCCCTATAAGTGTTAGGCAACCACCAAATCTCTCAAGATAGGAAAACCTCTAATACTCTACGATATGCATTCAAGTGTAACCTATGTTCATCGCACCCATCAATAAAAGGGATAAAAACAACATTTTTCATAAAATTCAACTACAATCAAGAATTATTGATCCATAATTTTTTTCAAAAGAATAATTCAACAAAACATGCAAGAGATCCCACAGAAAATATATTTGAATTGATAGTAATCAAAAACTATATTTTGTAATCAAGGAAGAATAGATCTTGAAAGTAAATCATGTATTTTGTTCAAGAAACGAGTCATGAATTCAAAAGAACGTAAAAATATTGTAAATCAATTATTTATATCATAATAATGATGAAAAGATATATTATATAACTCTAATCATCAATGAATGAATCTGAGAAAGAACCCCTACCTTTAATCCGATGTTTAAAGATAATTCTAGCGTATTTGAATCAATCCCAAAACAAGAATCCTCCTCGTGTCTCCTCTTTCTTCCTCTTAAGCTTTCTAAGGTTTTCTTGGACGAACAATTGCTAAACCTAGGCCTAAGGGTCGTTCCTTAGGTATTTATAATACCAAAAGTGAAAAAAACTCTCAACACAGATCGTCCAACTTCTACCCAATGCGTCCAGAAGCGCGTTTCTCCCGTCTAGACGCATCAGACAGTATACTTCCGACTTCTAGATCAATTTTGACCTATTTAGAAGCCGATTCATGAAATTTTTGTGAAATACACTTTTGTACCCCTTGAAGTCTAGTTTATGCACTCCAAAAATCAGCTCCATTGGATATTAGAGTAAAAAGTTATAGTCAAAATACTAAAGTTGTGTCAAATTCTTTTCTACCCAAATCTTTTCCAAAATAGATTTTAACTTCAAAATACTTTATAACTTCTAATACACCTCATATTACCTCTCCCAAGATTTTTCAACCTTCCAGATTCAATAAAAACCTTATTTTGACCTAAAAATATTTATAAAATTACTTAGCCACACTTTTCAATCCAAACATCTCTAAAACTCAATTTATTTTAACGTAAATACATGTAAAACTCAAACTGTATAATCAATCTTTCAACTATGATTCTAATTTTCTACCATCATTTTATTCATCTTAAGAGAACTCTTAAGATAATATTATCCTTATTTAAATTTTTAATATGGGGTCTTACAGGTATCACATTGTAGCAAAGTATGCTGCAAAGTGACCATAGGAAGAAAACTGCTCATTTTTGTCATCTAAATTTGGCAAATACGATGTCAATAACACTAGCATCAAAACCAAACTGGTTATAGATCTAGCAGCACATTTATCATCAACATTTGCCATCCAAGGTACTCACAAGACAAACTTAAATGGTCGACTTTTTTTTTCTGAAATGTATTAATCACTAAACTGTGCACTACGTTCTAGTTTTTCAAATCCACTTCACGTTAAAAAATTGTGGATCACAACTGTCAGTGTTGTATCTAATGCACATTACAACATATCCACTACCCATGGAATCCTATCTTTTATTATCCAACAAGCACCTTATATACCACCATGTTTATGAGAAAATTCAACGAATACTAACATTTAGGATGCTTGTAGTTCATAAGCCTGTTGTATCAAATAAGGGAAACTTACCAACCCCCATGTCCCCAAAGATCTCCTCTTGGATTGCAGTGGTTACAGCAACTGCTTCCTGCTTATTAGGATTAAACTTAGACAAAGGGAGAAATAGATGACCTATAAGTACAAGCCCTGGACAAGAACAAAGTGCAACTTTTACATTTAATGAAATCTCCACTTGCAAAATCAATTCGTATGTATGGCAAAACATTGAACAAGAAAGGGAGGGAAACGGATACTCAATTTAACCTTTCGAACGAACTGATCATTATGTATGGGAGTATTGACATGAGAAGCTCAGATGCTATAGCACTACAGCCCGAGCATGGTCTTCTATAGATTGGTACCACACGAGACCAGACCCATTGAACATAGTATGTTACATAAACAAACTAATTTAACCTGGAATGTAAAAGAACATAGTACATTTTGCATATCAAGACATGTTGCAATGTCCTTGAATTGAGTGTTTTAACAAATCCAATACCACAAATACTAAACAAACCCAACAGATGCCCAAGTCCAAGTAAAATATTAGGAAAAGAAAAACACTAAAGCAAATAAATGGAAATATTACCATATTCCTGTATCGATGCACAAGAAATACTGTATGTTGAGGCACTTTACAACTACAAAAAAAACGCTAGAAGTACTGGACAGCAGAGATAATCAATGCGTCATAAGAGACAAACTCAGATAGCTTTTATCAGTCCTTTGCTTTTCATGCATTTTCTCCCTTTCCAGAACAAAATGAAGCCTCACAGATTCCATTACTCCACTTATATTCGCCAAAGAACACGATAGCATAAATACTATTGAACCTAATCATCAAACAACTTAAACACATGATTAAGACTCCGAAATGGGCAGGTGTTCTATCCAAATCAAGCAATCCCAACGGTACAGTACATCAGAGATAATGTAGCCACACAATTCTAATAAATCGTCTGAAATGAATGAATTAAAAGTCACTTATTTGGGTTCTTGATATTGGAATTCTGGTAATCAAAAGTGTCTAACTGATTCAGTACATTGGTATTTTACCTGTTTGTCATTCACAGCGTCTGCAATCCGCTTTTTCACATCTTCAAAAAGAGAGAAAGAGAAAGAGCTTTTACGAATCATGCAGATTGAAGAGACAGAAAAATGTAAAAAAAAATACAGAAAAAAGTGAGGGAGAGAGAGGGGAAGTATACCAAGCTGTGAGGTGAGAAAAGCGAAGCGATCGAAGAGATGAAGCAACTGCTCTCTTGATAGCATTCCTGAGTCCTTGTACTCCAAAGCTGAAGCTGACATTTTTGAGGCTACTCAACACACGGTTCCTCTATAGCCCTATAAATAATGTCCGCCGGCAGAACACAGCGGACTCGAATGCGGACCGCTTACCACATGAGACACCGTCTTCTTTAAACCTGTTGGTTAATTACACATTCATCCCACCACTCACGTGACTCTCTTCTCGTCCTTCAACTTTTCTTTTTAGCACATTATTACCACATGAGACACCGTCTTCTTTAAACCTGTTGGTTAATTACACTTTCATCCCACCACTCACGTGACTCTCTTCTCGTCCTTCAACTTTTCTTTTTAGCACATTAGAGAAGTTTATAAGGGATAATAGATGGAAAAATTATTGCACCGATAATAAGAAATTGAAAATAAAAATAAATAAATCACCAAATTTTACATTCCCAAGATCACCCGATCTCCTAATTAGAGTTGATAATTAAGTCGAATTTTACGGACACAAGTTGAATTTATTGTACTTTTTTTTAAAAAGAGCTTAATAAATTATTTAAATTTAGCTAATTTAAGAAATTCGCGGAGCTCGAATAATTCTAACATTTTATATATAAACGATTTGAATTTTCTAAGTTGGAGTAAAATTTTTAAACTCATTTTCTAATTAAGTCTAAAAAATTATTTAAACTCAACTAATTTAATACAAGTCAAACTCAAATAAAATCCTATCAAAATCAAACTTGAACCAAATCCAAATAACTCCACTTAATTATCAGCTCTTCTCGTTACCCGGCACTGCCATCATCCACCCAGTTGGGTCATGTTTGGATGGTGGCGAAGAGCAGGATTGGATTGAAATCTTGTGGCCATTCAAATCCCACCCGTTTGAGGGTGTGCTTGGGTTCACGTGTCTCTCTCATCCCATGTTTGATATACGATGTAAGGAGCATCTAAGACCATCCCATGTTTGATATACGATGTAAGGGGCATCTAAGACCCATAATAGATATTAAATCAATCATAACCATCACCATTTGTTAATATAGAATTAACAAATTTGTTCGTTGTCCAATACAATCTTTTTTTTTTTGTTAGAAGAAAGATGGATGTAAAAAAAAACGCCCAGAGATTATCCTGATAAATCTTCACTAATGAGATCACGAGACTCATGACTATGTTTGTTATACTTCTCAAGAACGAACTTAGTTAGATTAATATAGCAGTTAATCACTGAACTCCAGCGTAGACTCTAAGACTCAAAAAATATAGCGACTTGTTTGATTTGGATTTCAAAAAATAATATCCGAAAACAGTTTTTGGGAAGAGTTTTAAGAAAATAGTTTTGATATTTTTTAAAATAAAAAACTTGTTTGGTAAGATGATTTCAAAAATAATTTTACAATACAGAAAATAGTAAAACCTATTTGGACAGCCTAAATATATATTTGAACAGTAATTCAAGCATTAATAAAAAAATTATTTTTATATTGACAATTTCATAATATATATATATATATACTCATATCTGAACATCCAAAATTGTTCTCCTTTTTCCAAAATTTTCAAAAAAAACTCTGAAATCAAGCTACAATTGTTTTTCGTTTCTTTGACTAGGATATCATTTTTTTTCCAAAATACAAAGAACAAAAATGCTAAATATACAGGTTTTGAGTGTTTTGAAAATTTTGAGAACAAAAAATTATTTTACAGAAGCTAACCAAACACGACATAGAATTTTCCACATACAAATGATTTGACATTTATAACGAGAACAATTTTATTATTCTTACATATTATAGAAAATAAATAAGATTTATTTTTAAATGTATATGAGAAATTGACATCAATATATATTTATAAATAATGTTATATTAGGGATTAGGGATTAGGAATCAGGGATCTAAATAATGCTATATAAATAATGCTATTTTAAAATTTAATTAGGAATTTCATTATGAGTTTCAATATAAGATGAAGTTTACATTTAATCCAACAATTATAGTTGATTAAGTCTTGAAATTATGTTCAAATAATATTTTTTATGGTTATAAAACTATTTTTTTTTATTTAATGATTAGAAGTATTCGAATCAACTTACTTGCATATGGACTAATCTCAGTTCTGATCTAATGGAAGGTCATTCCGACTACGGCATTGACTAGAAAAATCCTGATGGCGTAGCTTAGGGGCTTTTTAAGTCTATGGACCAAACAACTATCAACAGTTAAATACATTTTTTTGGGGGAGGGGGAAGGGGATGGGAAATAGAAAGGGAACTTGAAGCATGCAAGGGGACTGGGATTTAGGGATTTGGAAAAGTTTAACACGGCAGTGTTAGCAAAGCAAGCTTGGAGGTTATATCATCATTCAGATTCCCTATGGGGGTCAAGTGCTGAAGGCAAAGTACTTCCCAAATTCCTCTATATGGCAGGCTCATTCTAAGGCTAATAGCTCATGGATTTGGAAGAGCATTCTCTCGGGGAGGGACTTGTTAGCAAAAGGTATAATAAGACAAGTGGGAAAGTGTGACTGCATTGATTGTTGGGAGGATCATTGGGTTCCTGGTTTCACGAGTGTTATTAATCACACAGGCAGTGCTGTAAGGAAGGTGCAAAATCTCATTAATGTTAGTAAAAGGAGGTGGACGGAGGATGTGATTAGAGAGATTTTTCCAACTGACATGGTCACAACAATTTTGGTCGTCCCATTGTTAGCTTTTTTTTTGGTTAGACCATCCGGTATCCGAAATTCATTTTGAGCTCCGACTAATCCAGATTCGAGTCGGGCAGGACCACAAGGGCGGCAAATTTCTCCCTACCAAACGCAGCTGCGTTCCGAAGACTCGAACTCAAGACCTTGGTTAAGCCAGAACAGTCCCTTACAAACTGACGCTCGGTGGTCCCATCCCATTTTTTAGCTTCTGAGCATGAGGATAAGGCTACATGGGAAGCCCCCACTTCTGGGCATTACTCGGTGAAGAGTGGATACCACTTGGCTGTGGGGTTCAGTGACTCTCAACGAACCAATGGACACGCCTCTTCTTCTTTTTCTCTTCCTGATGGTTTTTGGAAGATGTTATGGATGATTGAAGTAACGCCTAAGATTACTTCTTTTTTATAGAAGGTGGCGGTGGGAGCTATTGCAACTAGACACAGTCTATGGAGAAGGAGAATATGTCATTCTCCTGTTTGTCCGATTTGTGGAATGGAAGAGAAAACAGTGGAATATCTTTTTATGTCCTTGGGTGGTTGAGGTTTGTGGCAATTCTCCACTGCAAATTCAAGTGGATCGATTCAATGTCTCTAGGATTGAGCTTTGATTGATGGAACATTTACAGAATGGTCCTGGGGGAGCCTGGAGTGCGAAAGAGTATAGCACTTTCATTGCCCATATGCGGTGGTTCATATGGAAAAGCAGAAATAATTTGTGTTTTAATGGAAAGTCAGTGGATAGTGTGACAGTCATCAGACAGACAAAGATGACAATTACGGAGTTGCATCCTCTTCGAGCGGATGGGGCTAATACCATGTATATGTAGGTGGTTACAACACCTTGGTCTGCCCCTCCACCTGGATGGGGTGAAGGTTAACTGTGATGGTGCTTTTTCTGCAACAAGGAAGCGAGGTGCGTATGCAGCTGTGACTAGAGATCATACAGGCTAGGTTATTATTACTTCGTCGGGAAAGATGTGTGCTGCCTCTACATCTGAAGCCTAGGCCATTTGGAAGGTGTGCTATTTGGCTCTGACTTAAGGCTGGAGGTTTGTTATTTTTGAAAGTGACTCAAAAGCTCTCATTGATTCTTTGGTGCTGGGACCTGCAAAGTCATTGAGGGAGATTGAACCACTTCAGCGTGATGTATAGCTTCTGTCTTCCCAGCTCACTGCTGTTAATTTTCTTTTTGTCAACAGATCTGCTAATCACTTAGCTCACATGGTTGCTCATCTAACCAATTGTCAGAGTTTTTCTATTGATTGGTTTTTGAATCCTCTATTTCATGTGTTGCAACAGATCCAGAAGGATGTTCGTGTGGGCATAGGATAGTTCCTGTTACTTATTTTTTGTTGTAAGTATATTTTTTGTAAGTCTGTTTTATGAATGACCAAAAAAAAAACCATAATCAACAGTTAAATACATAAACTCCTTGATTTCCCGCCAAAACTTGCCTGTTGTCCTAACCGACTCGGTCGGTAGCTCCACAAAGCCTTTCTTTAACGACAAGCACCAAACAGAGAGAACGAAATTCAAGAAAAAGCTCCAAACAACTCAGCCATGGCGACCTTCAATATCCCCTCTTTCATCATCTTCTTCTCTCTCTTCTCCTTTGCCTTTTTATCTCCGGGAAACACCCTCAATGCCGCCATGGGAACACTCTCAGACTCCGGTCATCTCTCCATGGCCTTAACTCTACAACTCGTCTCCCAAACCCTACTCCTCCGGTCACCAACCGCCACAATCTTCGCTCCTTCCGATGCTGCTTTCGTTCACATAGGCCAACCTTCCCTCAATCAACTCCAATGCCACATCTCTCCAGTTCACTTCCCCACCAAGAACCTCAAAGCCCTTCCGTACGGATCTACCATTCCCACATTACTTCCAAATCACTCACTTATCGTCACTTCTTGGCCCTCCGATTCTCAATTGTCAATCAACAACGTCAAGATTAATGAACCGGCCATGTATGATAATAACCAATCTTTGATCGGACACGGGGTTGCAGAATTCTTTGCTTCTTCTCTCCGTTTATCCCTGAATTTGCATCCAGTGCCTTCCCCTAGTTCAATCGCCGAGCCCAATTATCCAATTCTGAGCAAACGGTTGGCTTATTATGGTAGAGCGTCCGGTTTGCTAAGGTCAAGGGGCTATACTAGAATGGCCACATTTCTTAATATGCAATTGGCAGGGTCCAGCAATGGGACTAAGTTGACGATTTTTGCACCGATAGATAGGGAAATCGATGAATATGTAAAGAATAATTTTAGTGATTACTCAGTGGTGTTTCGGAGGCATGTTGTTCCTGATTGGATCACATGGAGGGATTTGGTCGCGGTTGATGATGGCAAAACGCTGCAGACATGTTTGGAAAGGTTTAATATTGAAGTCAAAAAGTCTGGTGATAATCTTGAGGTTAATGGTCTTCCGGTTATCTTTCCAGATATGTACAACAGCGAATGGCTTCTGGTGCGTGGACTTTGATGATGCAAAAAATTGTCTTCGTGTAAGGTCAACAGTCAAATATGTGTAAAGGTGCAATTAATGAGTGACAAACAAATAATTAATGGCAATTAAGAGTAAAACAATAAATAATAGATTAACATAGGAATTTATAGTGGTCCGGTTCAGATAACCTATTCTATTCTCGGAAACGGCAGCGGTGACCTAGTGTTCTTTATTGATGAATCATGGTTTCCGGAGAGTTACAGTGCTTTTGAGAGAGAGAGATAAGTGCGGAGAGGTTTTGAAGGCTTCAAGGTGTAGAGGTTTCAAGAAGGTCCTTGGAGGCGTTTTCGGCCCTTCATGTTGAGAGGGTTTACATTATATAGCTAGAGTAAGGTAGTAAAGGCGGTGACGTGAGGGAGAAGAATTCTATTACTTTGGCAAGTATTGCTATGGTAGGAGATCTTCTATTTCTATCTCCATATTATCTTCCCTCGTGCTCTTATTCATCTGGAGAAGAACATTAGTTGGACCTGGACCTGGACCTTGACTTGTCTTGAGTAGATTTGGCTTGAACCTGGACCTAGACTTGTCTTGAATAGATTTGGCTTGAACTTGAACCTGGACCTGGACTTGTCTTGAATCTGGACCTGGAGTACCAAGGTGAGGAGGATCAAGGTGAGGAGGATCAAGAGGAGGGGTGCCCATGGGCTCCCTTGTCCTCCTCCTCCTTCAGCCGTTGGCTTTTGGTGATGTCCTTTTGGTGTCCTCCTCGATGGGTCAACAATGGACACTTCTTTGGACTTTCTCAATTTATTTAAATTGGACTTGGTCCAGTAAAATCCGAGCTCATCAGACTTCATGACTTGCTTGTACCATATCCAAGGCAAAAGCTTATTGGAGATTCTTTCTCTGAATTAGACAGGGAAGATGATCAGACTCCACCTCGATATGGCAAAGATTAGGTTGCCATGAGAAACCTTGAGCTCTCTTTGGCAATAGCTTTTGTGAGTTGTTTGCTATCTCCTCAATTTTCTATGGACAGGCACTGAATGTGGGATTTACTTTATCCAGTCTTTAGTTCCTGAAGGTATCAAATTTGTTGGCGCTGACACCATTGTACTTTTGTTTAGTTGGTTTAATGAAGCACTACACAATGTAGTTGTAAACAGTTTTTCATATAATCTTTTCCATCTCAAAGGAATGCTGTTAATTCCTTGCTTCTTACGTTGGCATTCTAATGGAGATTTGACTTTGACATATGTTTCACTATCATTGTTATATGTTGTGGTGTCACTCTAGATCGTGATTCAAATTAGGACTTTTGTTTTCTTCTGGTATGCTGCTCCATCATCTACGATCCAAGTAGAAGTTAAAGTTTAGTTGGAATCCATCTAGTCTAGTAGGGTTTTTTTTTTTAAACCATGAACAGCCCAGCCCCTCTGCTTTTGATAGATAGCTTGAATTTATTTATCCTTTTTTGGTAATATTCCGATGTGTTTTGGCAAAAATGAGTATTTAGCTCGACGTTCTTTGGAGCAGGGAAGTATGGGTTGAATGTATTTTTTTTTTTTTTTTGTGGGGGAAGGGGATCGGGACTTAGGAGTACCATTGTTGAATGTAGAACACTGCGAACAGGTTATATGCAGGTGAAATAGTTTGGTATAAAATCAAGAAGATAGCTGGAAGCATGCTATATCCCAAGGAGAACCCAAAAAAAAAATGTTCCATATGCCAAGACAAAGTTAACATTTGCGCAGTTTGTGAGTGAAAATTTGAATACATTAGATCCTGCTTTTTGGGTATGGTTTGATGTTATCTAGAGAGCTTTTACCTGGAAAACCTTTTACTCTCGCGCCATAGCTAGTAGAGCCTTCTTCATACTTCGCCACCCCTGAGAAACTAGCTTTTGCCAACTCCCTTAGAGTTTTCATCTCACTCTTCGGCTCGGATGTAAGTCCTTTTGGCTGCTTTACTCCCCCTGTTTTCTGTCCATGATCAGCTGTTCCTGCACTTGTGGAACCTGAAACTGGATTAGTACTAAAGCCAGGAGAGCCAGGACTGAGCATAGGAACCACTGTTGCAGACATGGATCCTAATGGGCCAACATGTGGTGCTCTTGCATCTTGTCTTTGAAAGTGTGTTTCTGGACTCAAAGGAGGGACTGCAGAGAGGCCTTCTTTTGGTTTGGAGGATCCAGGGATGACTCTTGACCAATGCCTCCTCGGGAGGAAAGGAATCAGAAGACCTTTAGTGGCATTTTTCAGGCCATGTTTTAGTGAGTTCTTCTGAGGCGGTGAGAATTTTGAAAGACATTTTATCATCGCATACCACTGATTTATGATCTGAGAAACAAAGGTAAGGAAGAGGAAAGCCAGCATAATGTATCCCAAATTGCTATCGCTGACTGGATTGGAGCTACTGCTACTGATAGATAGTCCAAAGAGGCCTGCTTCACACAAGAGAGACACGCTCTCCACAACATGAACTCCCCTAGCGATGTATGGTTTAAGAGTTAACAGATACAACAGTTGCACGACCGTGATTGTTAGCGCTATAAGGCTTTGTCCTGAACCCCTTGACTTGTGAACTCCAGATAGTATCCCCAGACCGGCTCTCCTTATAAGATCAAGATTGATATAGGAGGATCTGGCCGATCCCAGGAATCTCCTGAGCATAGGAATTTTGGTATCCTCAGTACTGTCATCTGAGCTGACTGCTCTCATTCTTCCTACCCCATTTTGGCCACTTTCAATCCACTTGGGTATGCTGTTCGGGTCATTTTGATCAAGTAACACGAAAAATGGAGGACCCTTCCGGTTCTCAAATAGAATCCCAAATCGTGGGAGGAATGATGAAGTCAGCCCTTCTCTATAAAACCACTTTCCAGTGGTAGGCCTCCCGGTGAACAGAAGCCAAAGCTTCATATACCATGGTTCTTTGGTGCCGATCTGCTTAACTTCCTTATACTGAGCAAAGCTGCCAGAGAAGATTGTGATCGTAAGAAAGAGGCACACTGATAGAATAAGACCTGCTGGGATGGCTAGCAACAAAGCCCCAATGAGAATTCCCTTTGTCGTACCACCTGCAACACTCTCGAGTTCATATTACCAGTAAGATAAAACAATTTACTTCAGTACAGTAACTTGTGTCCACTTACCTCTTATAACAAACGCTGAAGATTGAGAGACACAAGGTAGCATGAGAATCAGAAGAAACAGCTCAAACCTTGGTATTGAAAGTGTCCCATGAGCTGACACTTGAGTCCTCCATTTTACAAAAATTAAGGTCAAAGCATGGATTATGAGTAAACTGCCTCCTTCCACACCAAGCCAGAACAAGTTCATCTCTAAGTCCTGCCACCTATTGAGAAAACAAACCAGCATTGTTATTTTCATTGTTTAGTTTATTCAATCCCTTATCTATTTCCAGCAAGTAAAAGCTACCATAGTTTGCAGTGGTTTATTCTATATTTCAAATTCTGAAGCAGGGAAGGAGAAAGTGTAGCTACCCTGTGTAATTCTCCAGCCTCTTAACCACACCACTAGCAGAGAATGGCTCTCCTCGCTGCAAGTACATTGATCAGTAAACTTCTATAACTGTCCAATAAGATAATGTTGAGGAAAAACTCACCAGGAAATAAGTAAAATATTCATTGGAATCTAGGGGTAGACCATAAGCTGAGTTTTTCATGATCATATTTTGCTGTGGATGGAGCCGATTATCATTCGAGTAATTAGTTAGAAATGGTAGCCAATGATTCAAATGGTTGGAGAAATTGGTTAGATTCAAGGCAGTCGGATGTTGAAATTCTTTTGAAGAGGAGAACCAATTGGAGCTGCCACTAACTTTCATTCCAGACCTTGCGCCAGCCAGATGTAAATGGTTGGGCCAAGTTAACGAACTTTCACTTTTCCAAGGGAGTTTCTCGTGAGGAATAAGCCACCTGAGACCTTTAACTGTCTCAGAATATTCTGCAGGTAAGTTAAATGAGAGCCAGTCACAGAGGACGAACACTTGTAGGTGTCCCACCATTCCCTGTGACGGACAAAAGCTCCCATCAAAAGTCAGATAGTCACATCAGCAACGGAACAGAGATTTCAATACATAAAATCAAACGACAGAGTAGGCTTTTATACAAGGATAAGTAGCCACTCTGTAAATACGTTCCTATATGCAATGTAACAGAAGACATGATGTGAAGTGTAAGTTATAATCCAACAAAAGGAATATGATTTCAATCTGTGGCACTTAGGAGCACACATATACTTACATGTAAATTCATTGATGGGTCAGAAAAAATTGTGTTGGCACCTCCAGTAGTTATAGTGCCTATCGCTGCTAGATTTGCATACGAAAATGAAAGAACTGCAGCCGTTAGTGAGGTTGCTAATACTCCCACAGACACAAAGGAGTGAAGTGCAGTTGATATAATAGGAGCTGTGTCTGTTTAAGCACAAGAATCAGAAGTGAATAAGAAAGGCTGGACACTGTAAAGAAGCTTTCAAAAAGTAGTACGTCATTAAAATACGTGACATGCAGCCATAAACAGCTTAAGTTCTTCTAAATCTAAGTGAACAAAGAAACAAAAAAAAGAAAATGTCATAATATCTGTGAAGCTGTGCATACAATGCCCGACTTCAAGTTGGTTTGAAGCTAAATTCAGATTTCCCGAGATATCATACACTTCTCCTGCCGCAACAATGACAGATACATTCTGAGATACTGCCAGGACTGTCAATGAGTATAGAGCTCTTGAAAGTTTTTCAAACCTACATGAAGCAGAAGTCAGAAACCAAGTAAGCATTCACTTCAAATCAACATGGATTTCAAAAAATAAGCACAAAATTTTGCCCTTCTGATATTCTCAAAGTTGTAACTAAAAAAAATTTGTTTCCACTCTCCTCTATTGGAATCAAGCTAATATAACTTGACTATATGTAACGTGATCAACTTAATGCTTCTAAAAAGCATTGCATGCACTTGCCTTATAGGACTTCCTCCTTTGACTTCTACCTTGGAGGCCTCAAAGCCAAAAACTGGTTTTGTAAACTCAATTATCACGTTGATGTTGGACTCTTTTGTAACTCTTGGTGAGCTTGTACTTAGCCATACACCAGGCTGCGTGCAATCTAGGGGGAAAAAATACATGAATAACTTCTTGTTTATAAATCTTTGAAAGCACAAAAGTAAGAAATTTCATACCATAAAGGAATGTAATTGGGGGAACAGGTGACACAGGAGTCCCTGTCCTGGCTATTACTGAAGCTGCTTCTAGTTCCACAGTAACTATTTCAGTCCTAGAAATATTCTTCAGCTACCCAACCAAAAATGAAGCAAAATGTTAAACATGATTTTCTTATTTTCAAAAGTACACGGAAAAAAATGATTCCAATGACAAAGTTGAAGCTTAGTATTTACTTCAAAGGCAAATCTTCGGTTTCCATGACTTCTTGAATGAATAGGTATCATGTTACCCGAGTTCACGTGTAATGCATTCTGGATCTGTTCTATTGAACCTGTAATAGGAATGCTGAAGTCCAAGAAAACTGTCAAGTCCTCCACTTTGTTAGTTGCAATAACAGTTCTTGGGATCCCATTAATCTCCAACTCGTAGGATTGAATTGAAGTCCATAAATCCACTTGCACTGGTCTTCTATCTAAGAGAGCCATTGAAACAGGAGTGCCACGAGTCAAATACATTTTTGAATAGCTACAAAGCCTAGAAAAAAGTTGGCATTGATATGTCCTCACCCAAGTGAACAATAAAAGTTGAACCAGGTGTCCTTGTGAAATTGTTCTCTGCAAGGTCTGTACAAAAATCATTTGCCATTTTAATTACCACATGTGCATAAGTACTTTCTAAGGACAGAATAATATCGAGGCTATATTTGATGTCACGTTTGATTATCCTCAGCGAAGATGCGTCCACTTGGGCAGGACCATCTATGGTGACCTAAAAATTTTGAATTAGGGCGTATATCAAAGTATGAACATACACTTCACGAATCCATACTAAAAATATGAACTTCTGTTATATATATAGTGTTGCGTGTTTGTAAACATGTAACAATTTGAGGAGAGGTGTACTTACATCACAATTAGACATGTTCAAACACTTAAATCCCCCATTTCCAGTGCAAGCTTCACTGAATGTAACATCAATGGATACTTTTTCCGCATTTGTGTAACTCTGTTTGCTGAAAATTGTTGCAGTTGGTGGTATTGTATCTGTTGAGCAGATACATGAAAATAATTTAGATGCATTAATTTGTATCACATTTTGTTTGTGTTTTGCAAGATGAGATTTTAATGCTGGCTGAGATGACAAATGACTTGGTGACGGAAAGAGATTGACATGATCTTATTGCATATTTAAAGGCCCAGCCATCGGAACATACATTTTAAGTTGAGAAACGGCTTATAGGGGAGACAAGTGCTTACCAATGAACCATGAATAAGACGAAGAGTTTCTCTCTCCATCCTTGGTTGTAATGTTGAGGTGGAAAATGTGTTCCTGATTGACAGTCAAGTTTCTCAATATTATGACATCCGCAGGGCATGGTATAAGAGTTTGGCCGTCAAGCTGTTCAAATACCAGTTTGGTCTATCAAATATGAAGCAGCATAAACAACTATAAAAGGTCAAAAATTTTATAGAAAAACAGAGAAAGGGGGGGGAATGGACTTGCTTGATTCGTGGCTCTTCATTATTATTAGGATTGCATAGGTGTTCATTATGATTATTCAAGATTGTTGCTGAGAGAATTATTTACGCACATTGTAGAGAAACATAAATTATTTTGTAAAAGGGACGAGCTTTAAACAGAGCAGAAAGGACTGCAAAAAATGCTGAAATTGTCAATAGGATTAAACATGCACCTATGAAAGTGTCATTACCTAGTGGGATCCATCAGTCAAAGGGGTGCTGAGAGGTTATGGTATCACTGAACTATTAATGACAATGAAATTAAACTGATTCAAGTAGAACTTTGAAGCTTCTGGTAAGTAACATAAAAACATATGAGAAGTAAAGGTATCCACATTACCAATCAACTGTGGAACACGCCAACAAATAGAAAAGATTAGAGGAGAAGTATACCTCGCAGTAAATGGAACACCCAGTATTGTTCGTGCAGGCATTTGAGCCATTTGGCCTTATAACCGAGTACCGGAAAATGGCGGTAGAGAACCTTGATCGAGCCTGTGGAGCTTCATCAAAACGAATAAGAACCACTGATCCAGATGAGTTCAATATACATAAAACCACCACTGCAGTACAAAGATAGACTTGAATAAGCCTGAGTAGACCCATATTAGAAACTGCTTTCAACTTCGCATTAAAGGAATATCAGGACAGGAGAGAAGAGAATAGAGGGAAGATTTGGGACTGTTGGTAACTTTTAGATGTTGTTCAAAATGATTTTATCTATGCAATGGTTGAACATGGCTTTTCAACCTGATCTGAAGAACAGCAAAGGAGCTCAGGGTAACCACCACTTCCAATGTTGTCAGTCTCATAACTGCTGCTATAAATAGTTTCACATACCTTCATTAACTACCTTTGTGCAGCTGGAAACCGCATTGATTTGTTTGGTAGGCTTTCTTTACTTTAGGATGTACACTTGGAGTAATTGAATGCACTCATTGACCTTACTCTGTTCTTCTGGGTGTCCTCGTGTAAGTGAATTTATTACCAACATTATACTGTGTTTCCACTTTGGAGTAATTGGAGGGAAATGTTACGTGAAAATTTTGAATTTATTATATAAATGTGACATTTGTTATTTTGAAAACTTTAATTCATTAATTTAACTGAAAGTTACATAAAACGAAATGCAATATATAAGGTCATATTTTTGCGTGTAGGAAATAATTAGTTCGAAGAAACCTACCATTTCCAAGAAATATTAAAGCTTCGTAATTGCTGAAGATTTCAAGGATGATGGACTTTTCTTCGATTCATGATGGCCCTCTTGCCAGTTTAGCCGGAGGAGGTGCATGATCAATAGATCACACCAGGGGCACGAACTGGGAAGAAAAAATAAAGGATTCGTGGAAGAAGGGAGTGATCCTGTCCAATAACTATGAATTTTCTCCCAAAAAGAAAAGACATTCCATATCAGATAACTAAAATTAGGAAGGAGGGAAAAGGAAAGGGGGGGGGGGGGGGGGGGGGTACTAGCTGAGAAGACGACCAAGAAGAAAGCACAAAGCACCATAGACCATAAAAGTTCCTCTTCTTATTTCATTTACTGACAAAATTTTACAAAACAATGCACAACTTCCTTTCCCTTTGCTTGAAGTGGTGGTGCTAGTCCACCCAAAAATATGTTGTCAAACCA
>CAUOFW020001958.1:0-62866 GCA_963454935.2 Ilex paraguariensis
AACTCACTCGTCCATATGATCAATATCCCTGAAGGGTTTTTGAAAAACCATAAGGATACCATATATAGAATTCTTGAAAACCTATTGGGAAATAGGGTAAATTCTGAAAAGTGAGGGGGGGGGGGAATAGGGTAAATTCTAAAAACCTACATGGGAGAGAAGATTATTTATTGAGTGAGTTCTTGTAGCAGAACTCACTCTATAAATAATCTTCTCTCCCATGTTGTTCCGTCATTGCATGTGTGTGTGTTTTTGTGATTGTGCGTTTTGGTGCAGTTTGAATGCCTGGGAGAGAAGATTATTTATAGAGCGTAATAACAAACATTTAGGAGCCTAATGATTAGCTGTACCTTTTCCTTTTGTGTGCATGTCTTACATAGTTGCATATGACTTTTCAAACTCGTTAGCCACAATCTTGAGCTTTTTCTATAACCCATTCATAAATGTGATTAATTGGATCAATTTGTATCAAATTCACGTTATTTTATGTCGTGTTTAGTCACATCCATATCGTGTTTAGCCAAAGATGTGTTTACCCCATTAATTTGACTTATGTAAAAGTCCACTGTGTATTCACCAAACTCAACTAAAATTAAACCAAAACCAGTTAACCTTAATAGATTTCATATCGGTTTATGGGTTATGTCTAGAATTACTAGTCTTACTTTTGGCTTGATTCTTTATTTGTAGTATTGACGGTGCATCCTTATTAAAATGACATATCTGCTTGTACGATCAACATTAAAGACAATATCTAAGTATAATTTTCTTTAAGGTTTGCTTTGATGTGGTCTCCTTTTAAAAGTTGAGTACCAATTTAATGTGTTTTTTTCCATATTTTACTCATTTAAACTTCTCAAACTTTTTTATTTCACTACTTTTTGGATCAAAATTGCAGGCATGAATCAAAATTTATTCAGAAAATTGTTGAGCAGGTTTTGTCTGAAGTGAATCACACATATCTAGATGTTGCCAAGCATCCAGTTGGAATGGATTCCCGTGTTAGTGACATAAATTTGTTATTAACCAATGGATCAAGTGATGTCCGCATAATTGGGATATATGGCATGGGTGGTATAGGCAAAACGACCCTCGCCAAAGCTGTTTATAATCTAATTTTTCAGCAGTTTGAAAGTTCCAGTTTTCTTGCTAATGTTAGAGAAGCTTCTGAACAGCTAAATGGTCTTGTTCATTTACAAGAGCAACTTCTTTCTGAAATTCTAAAGAAGAAGGATATTAAGATTAGCAATATTGATAGAGGAATCAATTGGATGAAAGAAAGATTGTGTTCTAAAAGAATTCTTATCGTTCTTGATGATGTGGATCAAATTAGCCAGTTAAATTCATTAGCAAGGAACCGTGATTGGTTTGGTTCCGGAAGTAGAGTCATTATCACAACAAGAGACAAGCATTTGTTGAATGTGATTAAAGCAGATGACAAATACGAAGTTAAGGAATTGAACTACACCGAGTCTCTAAACCTCTTCAGTTGGCATGCCTTTGGACAAACCATGCCAATAGACGATTATCTGGAGCTTTCACAGGACATAATAAGCTATGCCGGAGGAATTCCATTAGCCCTTGAAGTTTTGGGTTCGTATTTGTTTGGAAGAACAAGGCCAGAATGGATAAGTGCATTTGAGAAATTAAATATATTCCTCACAATCAAATTCAAAAAAAGCTTAGAATAAGCTTTGATGCACTAGATGATGAAGAAGTAAAAGAAATATTCCTTGATATTGCATGCTTCTTTATCGGAATAGATAAAGAATATGCAATTACTATACTGAATGGTTGTGGTTTCTTCTCAGAAATTGGAATTGATATTCTAATTAATAGATGTTTACTAACAACCAATGAACATAATGAAATGTGGATGCACGATTTGCTTCGGGATATGGGGAGGGAAATTGTTCGCGAAGAATCCCAAAAGAGCCAGGAAAGCGTAGTAGATTGTGGCATCATAAAGATGTATGTGATGTACTCGAAAAACACAAGGTAAGAGAGAATTACTTGTCTTTCTTTGACTATATATAGTTTCCCCGTTGGACATAATTTTTTTAGTTTAGGTTTATATAAATTGATAATCGTACACATCTCTATCTTGTCTCTACTTTCTATATATATATTGATATAATATAGACGCACATAACATGCTCTCTCTCTCTCTCTCCCCTCTTGCATATATCTATAGGTTCACTTAAAATATTTTGATTATTCAAAATCAGGGAACAGATAGTTGTCTTAGCCCTTCCGTTTTTAAAGGATGTAAATCTGAGGACTAAAGCATTTGTAAGGATGAAGAAATTGAGACTGCTTCAAATTAATTACGTGCATCTTGCTGGAAGCTTTGAACATATATTTGGAGATTTAAGGTGGCTTTGCTGGCATTACTGCCCTTTGAAATATTTACCATCCATTTTCACCTAGAAAATCTTGTTGCTCTAGACATGCAACATAGTAATATCAAACAACTTGGGTCAGATATCAAGGTATTGAAATTTTCCCAACCTTGTTGTTTCTTTAATGTTGGGACAATTTGCATGGTTTGTCACGAAGGAAACTCTTATACAATCTTATTTTTCTTGGATGTCTCAGAGTCTGAAAAATTTGAAAATCCTCAATATTAGTCACTCTAAGTTCCTCACAACAACCCCCGACTTCACTGGGGTATCAAGGCTGGAGACATTATTGCTTGAAGGCTGTTCAACTTTGTTCGAGGTTCACCCATCAATTGGACTTTTGTATAGACTGACTTTTTTGAGTTTGAAAGATTGCGAGAACCTTTGTGATCTTCCAAGTAGCATTTGCAAGTTAAGATCACTTGGACATCTAAATATTACTGGCTGCTCAAATCTGAAGGAATTGCCTGAGCATTTGGGGAATATGCAATGCCTCACCGAGCTTCTTGCAGAAGGAACTGCTATTAAACAATTGCCTTTTTCATGCGGACTTCTGAAGAACCTTACTACCTTATCTCTACAAGGGTGTAACAAAAATTTGCCATCCAAATCTTGGTTTTCTCTCATTTCATCTTGGGTATCACCAAGAAGACATCTTGATTCCATCAGATTTCTACCACTTTCTATTTCAGGTTTGTGTTCCTTAAGAACATTAAATCTGAGTGACTGCAATTTGTATGAAGGAGATATTCCAGCTGATCTCGGAAGTTTACCCTCACTGAAAATATTGTATTTAGCAAGGAATAACTTTCGTGGCCTACCATCCAGCCTTTGTCACCTATCCAAGCTAGAAACTCTTTGGTTAGATAACTGCAAGGGCCTTCAATTACTTACAGAGCTTCCTCCAAATCTACAGACACTATATGCTAATAATTGCACATCAATGGAGAAGCTACCAAATCTATCAAACTACAAAAGATTGGTATACTTGATTCTTTCTGATTGCCCTAGGTTATTTGAGATTGAGGGATTGAAGAACCTTGATTCTATGCGAATGATTCACCTGGACAGAAGCACCAATCTGGCAAATACTTTCAAGGATAGTTTTTTTAAGGTTTGTCTCTCTAGTTTTTTTAAGGTATCTCTCTCTCTCTCTCTCTCTCTCTCTCTCATGTCACCATTTCCATGTAACAGGGATGTTCTGAACCTAATGGCTCCAACATTTTCCTTCCAAGTGGGAAGATTCCAAAATGGTTTAGCTATCGAATGATGGGATCTTCAATATTTTTCGATATGCCATTAGATGTGGAGAATAAGTTCTTAGGGATGACTCTTTGGGCTGTTTATGCAGCCAGCGAAGAAGGTAACTTGACCTCTGCCCCTTTTGCTATGATTTTTGACAAAACCAATGGTGGCGAATGGACCCATCGGTCGACCTTTCGTGGCATTGAAATAACCAGGCAAGAGCATTCGTGGGTGAGCTATGTACCAAAAATTTATTTTGAATACCCAATAAAAGGTGGAGAAAGAATTGAAATTTGTTTCCAAGTAAGCTCACCTGTAGAGGTGAAGAAGTGTGGTGTGCATCCAATATACAATCCAGATATTCAAGAACATAATGAGCCACAATCGTTATACATCGCCGAGTATGTTGACACACATGATTTTCTGGATTGCATAAATGGTAAGAGAAGTCGTAACATTGATGGAGCTGAAAAAAGCAACAACTTGGAAGACAGATGCAGTAAAAGGTTGAGGATGAAGCCTGATTCAACATGAAGGCAACACAGTTTTGCCAGGTATTATTCAGAAAAGGAATAGTTATCTTGGTATTTTTTGTGGGTTGTGACGTGATTATTTTGGTTGGAATGGTCTTTTATCTTCCATATATTCATAAGAAAATAGTTGTCTTTTAAGTAGTGGAGTTTCTTGGATGAAATTTGACTTTCATTTGCTGAGATGAAGAGAGTATGGGTTTCTATATATATATATATATTTTGTATCTTACTCGATTATATGGATTTAATTGTGAGTTTTGGATAATTTTTTGGGGTGTTGTGTATGAGGCATGAATATTTCGTTAAAGTCTATGTATTCATATTCGTATATTGAGGATATATATATCATATATACCAGATGTATCCTACCATAGTAAAAGATTTCGGTACTTCATCGACATGTATCCACAATGCTTATACTTCAGGCATAAAAGTGCATCGCATTGTAATATGTATAATTTTTATTTTTTTTATTAGTCTTTTTCTCTTGGATTCACATAAAATACAAAATATAAATAAACAAATAAATTAGGCGACTTTTAAGGGATATGCCTATTTTTCAAATATTATCTACTATCACATAGTGTGCAACTTAGGTGGGTTAACCTGCACCCAACATGAAAAAAATCATTGTGTGGATTGAGTGTTTTAAAATTTGAGTTGGACACGGGCAAAAAATGTTCAACTTGAATTGAATTTGAGTTAAGCTCAAGTTGAGGCTTCCAGTTCAACAAGCCCAGACCAAATTACTAAAAATTGGGTTCGAAGTATTAAAAAATAATGTGTGTTATTTCAGCACTATAATACTTCTAAACAGTAATGCTACACTGACCAAATTTTGAAACTAAATTTAGAGCTCAAATGACATGACATCAATCAAAGAAGTTCAAGTCAACTGTCATGTCATTTGGACTCTAAATTTAATCTCAAAATTTGGTCAATCTAGCCTTATTGACTTCTAAAAGACTGTTAAATCAAAAACATATTTTTCTACCATAATTATCCATAAATAATTGTATAAAGTTAGATTCGTGCCACATTAATTACCATCAAACAATCTATCTATGTATATCTATCTATACTACTCCTAAAAGCCCATTAACCCAAAAAAAATTTAATTTCCTTTTGACCCTCCATCTATACTATAATCACGATAAAGTCATTTTGTAACTTGTTTCACTCAATAGTCTCAACTTCTTCGCTTCTTAGCCTCTTTGTTTCCCTTGGAACTACTGCTCTTTTGCTTTCTCTAATCCCCAAACAACATTGCTTAGTTTCCTAACCAAGCCCACAATGTATAATGTCTTGAATTAGAAATATCACTTTGAAGCTCCTGCACCTCCCTCAGGTATTTTCTACTTTGTCTTTTTCCTCACCTCTTTTTTCTTTCTCATTCACACATGAAACATATGTTTTGCGTTACATGACCAACGTCACAGCTGTATTGGTATTGATTCAACAACACTTTTTATTGTTTCATCTATATGAAATTTCTATATTTTTGTTAGATTTTCTATTTTATTCTTCCTAGAATACATCTCTTTTACTGTTAGGTTTGTTAGGAAATCAACCCTTGCCATCACGATATGTATAACCTTAGTTCTTTGTTCGAAATCAACAACTTTGTTAAATCATCTCTTAATGATTGACACCCTCACTCTTTTTAAATTCACACACCTTCATGGATCACTTTCATTCGTCACCATTATTTTTGTTTTGTTGGGTTATGACTGGAATTTTTGTGAATGTATTGTTGGCCAGGGTTTCTGTTGGTAAATTCATTTAACTATTTGTTTGGAGATTAATTAAGATGCACTAAATTTTGGGGTTGTGTGTGTATTTGCAGATGTGCCTATCCATGTCTCAGGGAATGAGAGCCTCAATTTGAGTGTCATTGTGCAAGTGTGTGTGTATGTAAGTAATTCAACTATGGATGTTTCTTTATGTGAATTACTGTATATGGTTATTGGGGTGCTTAGATTTTTTCCCACGTATAGTTATTTGGAATCTCTCATCTTTGGCGTCTGAGATTTGAAATATACTATAATAAGAAGTACATAAAAATTTAGTACAGGACTTTTCTGGTCCTAACTATTGGAAATTTTATGATGATTACTCAAAATTTTATTCGAAGATTTTGTAAACTTGATCAAATAGTTGGGAAGATTTGTGACGTTATATTGAAGAATTTGTTTTGTTTGGATCATGGTGATATTCTAAAAGAAGGCCCTAGCTGTGCCATCAAGTTGATCTCATTAACCAAATAGTTTTCCTTGGTTATCTCTACACTTTCCTATTTATGCTGCCGTCAACCGCATCCTATGCAGCTATACCATCAATCTCTCTCTCTTGACCCTTGTTACTTCAAATTCTTGGGTATGAATAGTTCGACTTCTGTTCAAACTTTACAATGTGCGTAATAGTATAAGGGTATTTTCATTAACATTTTTTAGTATGGCCATTTATTTATTCTATCTCGAGGTTCTAAGCTCTCTAATTTTGTATTATTAGACCAACTAGTAATTTATTCCAAAAGTTATAAAATTATAAGTATATATTCATCATCATATTTCATCTTTCTTTTTGCTCAATGCGGGGTGTGGGCCCATCTCTTCATTCTCACGAATTCATCATCAAAAAAATTGTTCCATTGCAACACAGAAGACTGATATTAGTTTGTTGTGACATGATATACAACTTGAATTTTTATATACTTTGACCAACTTGAATCACTAATTATTGACGCAAATAATCAAGCTTTTGCATCGGCAAATTTGTAGACGCCAAAAAGTGTCAAATTCACCTTTTTTTTCCATCGACAAACACATTTGCGGATGAAAAAATTCTTTACTACACCTGGTTTGCGGATGAAAAAAAGAGGTGAATTCGTGTAGTAATATTGGCTCTAAAGTTGTGTTTCAGAATTTACCCTATCCCCCACCCCCCAACCCCATTTTTCAGAATTTACCCTATTCCCCAATAGGTTTTTAAGAATTCTATATATGTATCCTTATAGGTTTTCAAAAACCCTTTAGGGATATTGATCATATGGACGAGTGGGTTCTTGTAGCAGGAAAAAAAAGTGATAACCCACAGGAAAAAAAAAAAAGGAAAGATGTTGCAAAATAAAATTACAAAATGTGACATACAACATGAATAATGCACTAAATCACGACTAATATTAGGTGGAACTAATATTTATGATAGTATGTAATTTAAAATTGTTACATCATGTCATAAATAATTTTTGGATGACATCATGTCATAAAAATTGTTACAAATATTTATGATAGTATGTGATTTCCTAATGTAAGTAACTAAGAAATTTTTGGATTTTATGAACTATATTTTTACTAGATATATAGTATCATATAATACTAGGGTCTTTATGATTAAGAATATAATACTAATAGTAACTTCTCGAATGACCTCATTTAATAAAATTCTTCACTATGTTATTGTTTTTGTTTGACCTCTTCATGATAAAATTTTAATTTCACCCCCAACAAGGTAATTATAACAAATAGAGATAAGCCCACAAGGAATAGAAATAGAGATTACCCATTTGCAACATTCTGCAAATCCCACCCTGATAAATTTGCAACTTCAGTAAGTGCTGCTCTCCACCTCTCCACCACCACAAGTTTGCTTGCAAAGTGCTCTACATGCCTTGCAAACGCTTCAGCAACGCTCCCCGTTTGCTTGCGTACTTGGGATGGATCGACATCATAAATTACAGGAAGAATCAATTGCCCTATCATTTTTCTGCATTCGAGAATCTCTACAAGCTCATCCAGACACCATCGGGAAGAAACATAGTTCTTCGAGAACACGATAATAGAAATATTTGACTCTCGAATTGCTTTCAATAGTTCCACTGAAATTTCTTTTCCTTGTGGTAGTTCATCATCATCCCTAAAGATGTGAATACCAACTTCAACCAAAGCAGTGTAAAGACGATCGGTGAAATTTTTTCATGTATCTTCACCTCTAAAACTCAGGAAGACATCATACTTCCAGTGAGGTGTTGAAGATGAAGATGAAAAAGAAGAAGAAGGGTGATCTTGAGTGCAATTACCAGCCATGGACAAACACAAGACCTTATCAGATGGATGAAGATTGGTTGAGCAGCGACCTTCAATTATCATGTTATTCACATTGCACCTATAATTATGTCATCTTTCGTCCAAAAGACAAGGGCCAAATTTGCTTTTGGGGCAGTGTGAAACTTAGTTAGGTAATTGAAGATATACTGTGAGAAATACAATAGTTTAAGGGACAGAGTGAGATAAATATCACAGTTGAGGGGTCAAAATACAATTTACCCAAATGAAATTGTAAGGTTGAGGCCATCGTGTATCTAGCTCACATGGACATTCAATGCCCCCTTGAAGTGGTGGATCAGGCTTTTAAAGGAATCTAATGACCACAGTTCTGAACCTATCCTGGTACCGAGGGAATAGAATTTGTGGCCAAGGTAATGAATTCTTTCAATTAATTGGACCACCATGTCTGCCATGATTTAGATGTTCCAGACCTGCGTGGTAACTTTGACTTGTAGTTCAGGAAATGCTATGGCACCCAAGGTGGTTTTTCTTTCTTTCTTTTTTTTTATTTTTTTATTTTAAGTTATAATTTTTTGGATTCTAAAATATTATGATCAATTATAAAAATTATAATTTTTAAAGGTCAAATTACAACTGGCAAAAGAAAAATTAGGACTTGTAAAGAATAAGTTACAAATCATTCAAGTAATTAATGATAAATCTTAATATTTCATGATCGATTATGAATTATCTCAATTAATTATAATTTATTTTTTAAAAATAATAATTTTTATTACGATACTGATTTTTTTTTTGAAACTCTAAAATTACCATATTGCTAAACCAAGTTTTAAGATCCATTTTTAAACTAATATTTTTCTAGCTTTATTACTTTTTTATAGTAATTTTTAACTTATTTTTAATTTATAGGACTTTCTATAAAAGCATAGTATAAAATCTTCAATGCAAAAGCATGAATTCAAAACACTTACGTGTTCTACAAAAAGTTTGTTTTGCAAACACATTTTTATTTTTTATTTTTAAAAATGATTACAACATGCTTTTATGATTGTGGGTGGTTGAATCAATAGAGTTCATTGACTCCACCAACCATTCAATACATATGATTTTAACACATCATTTGGGATATTGGATTTAGTAAATAAATTTGGACAACACAGTTTTATCCTTAATATTACAGTTAGAAAATTAAATTCTTAACTTATAAAACCATAACATTATCATAATTGATTTAATTTTCATCTATTTTGATCTAATAGCATAAAATTCATTCTAAATATTTTTTTTTGCTCAAAAATATTATTTTCTATATTGGATAACTCAACCAACACACTTCTAAATACCAGACAATCTCAATAATCCACATTTATCTCTCACTTATTTTCTTTTTATTCACTTTAATTTAAAATTATGTAATTAAAAAAATAAAATATAAATTATTATTTAAAATAAAAATATTATACTATCAATGCTCGATTTTTAGTATTGTAAAATGTTTTAAGCAAATATTATTGCTAATAAAGTTATAAAATCACTATTTTGACAAAAAGATTCCAACTTTAATTGGTGCCAATGCCAACTTGGAGCAAGTGTGAGTGGAAAAGTGAAAGCGTCTTTAATTATCAAAGGATCTACAACTTGTTGGCAATCTTGGGAGCTAACCATTAGCATGGTCCAGTGACTTTGCAATCAGATTGTTACTGAAGTACAATAGGTGGCAGCTAATTAGTTGGAGCAGAAAGACCTTCATCCGTCTAACGTCTAAAGAAAAGTACAAAAGTGATAGTAAACATAAAATAGTTTGGACTCGAAATTAATTGAGACTATTAGTTTTTGATCCTGATCAGGCCAACGATCAAAATTCTTCGTTTTGTCGTGAACTCTTTCAGTTTTGGGCCAAATTCTATCGTTTAAGCCTTCAAAATCTCATTTTTGCCGTTGTATGAAAAAATTTAAAAATTAATAATAAATCATAAAAAATTTCAAATTCAGTGCCGTCAGTTTTGTTGGATTTCAAACTACAAGTACTTTTGTATTAATTTGTTATATTGTAATTTTTTATTTTTTGTAATTTTCATATAATTAAGAATTTTACCTCTATTATGGGGACTATTAGAGTTTTGGTCATTCTTGTATATATTCTCTTATGTACTATGAGCAAGAGTCATTCTCTTCTTTTTCTCTATGAATTCAGAGTATTTTTATTCTTTATACTTATAGACAGTGATCTATTTATATCTCCCGTCATCCACTACATCATTGTTAGAGGACTCTTTTTTAAAAAAAAAACAAGAATCAATTCAATTGCATATCTTTTTTAAATGTAAATAGGAATTTGTACATGTTAAATTTCATATAATAAATGAGGCTTGGTTAGAGATTGTTGAGAAACAGACTTATGTTTAATCAAGAAACGACCAAAATAGTGATGAGCCCAAATTTCACTGGACCAAGTCCAATCTAAATGAATTGAGAAGGCCCAATAAAAATTCAATCGAGGCTAGATCAACTGAGGAGTCCAAGTCACGAGAGCCCAAAGGGAGTTGGACCTGCTCGTAAATCAACAAGGAGTCATGAGGCCGTAAATCAACAAGGAGTCAAGTGGAGCCAAGACACCAAAGGCCAATGCCCAAGGGGGCGCCGCCCATGGCCAGACCCTCCTGGTTCTTCCTCTTTTGTCCTCTTAACTCCAACGCAAGCCCAAGCTTACTCCGATTCAAATTCAAGGACCAGCTCAGGATCATCCTCCGACGGAATAGGGACACGAGTGAGAAAATATCGAGATACAGAGATCTAATCCTACTAAGATTGTACTTACCAAAATTGTGGAAGACCTCTCACTCCCGTCACTGTCTTACCATAACTATATAATGAACACCCTCTCAATATTGAGGGTATGCCTCTGAAACCTCCACACCTCCCCTTATACACATCATCTCTCTCCCTCTCCAAAAATATTGTAATACATCCAGAGTTACTCTCTCGATTACATTATTCATTAATAAAGACTCCTAGCCCCTGCTGTCATTCTTGAAAGTGAAGTAGGTCACCTGGACCGAATCACTATAAATCCCTGTGTTAACTCTTTCTTTACTGTTTTACAATTACTTGTCTGTGTTAGTGTTCATTGATTGCTTCTATTCATATTCTTGATTGTTGATTTTGCACGAGACCGATTTGTGCATCATCAAATAGCATTTGCCAAAGTTTTTTAGTGCACAGATTACAAGTTATTTTTGTACACAAATTGAGGAACGCAACTCCATATTACATGACAACGGTTAACTAAACATTTTCATCGGGTAAACAACTGCAGTTTTCAAGTCATTCCAATGCTAAATTGTCAAGCACCAATATTTCTTATGAGTGCTCAATTAATAGCCCTTTCATATAGAACAAATTTCATAATTCACAATTAAAATTGAAACTGTTCAACGGTTTTATGTGAAGTTCTATGCCCAGAAAAATTGAAACTGTTCATTCTCATGCACCCAGACTCATAAATATCTTATATAATAAAATAGTTTACAATTCAAATTTTAAAAATAAACAAAATGACTTTTAATCCCATCAAAAACAAGGACTACACAAATAACCAAATTTTCAACAAACCGACTAATCAAGGGATATCAGAAAATTAAGAATAAGAATAATTTCATTAAACTCTATCCCCAAAAAGTTTCAGGCCAATGATTTTGCTCTATCTGTACTGTCCTGTCAAGAAACTATTAAAACTCTAATGACCCACCACTGACACTATCAATATAAATATGAGAATAGGAAAAGGCGAGAAGTGATTGAACTTTCGATAGATAACTGATATATATTGCAGATTAAATATTCTCACTTGTTTCGTGATTGACACAAGTGATTGAACTTCGAATAGATAACTGACACAAGGAGCGTTAATTAAGCTGAATTTTGTGAACTCAAATACCTCCTTAGATATAGATTTCAAGAAAATCTCAGAAGGCCTAACGCCAGCCAAGAGGCGTGATCCCAACCTAACAAAGGAATTAGATTAGATTCGGTAATGGTAAATACAGTAACATTAAGACCTATTCCACGTTCAAACATTTTCAGGGGTAACTAATATGAAGTGAAATTTACCCATGAATCTTGTTTTTGAAACATCCAGGTGGTGCTTTTTCAAGACCAGTCCAGGCCCTATTCATCTACATATTAAATGTCGAAATATCTGAACATCAGAATATGAAAATATAGAACGAACCAAACGTCCCACGTATTTTTGCATTACAAAAACATACGGTAACAAGAGAAGATAATGAAGGACACAGTGTGTGACCTTATTAGCAACGAAATCAATAAGCAGCTCGGCATTGGAGTCGGTGGCTTTCTCAGAGGATGAGATCTTCATCCAGAGTTGTTTGAACGTGGAAGGAGTTTGGGAATACTGAGAGTCCAAAACGGACTGGTCAATCGATCTGCTAAAGCACCAGTTCCTCCCTCTGATCGGAAACACTATCAACCTAGCTCTCATGATACAATCTCTCAACCACAGTACAGTCAATCTTATATGCGTAGTATGTTGTTTTACTTGTCTTGAATAACCACAAAATGAAGAATTTGAAGGCAGTTGCAAAACCCTAAAATAAATAAGTGATTGTTCGATTTCCAATAAACAAACAACCAAAAAAACCACAGTCGTGATTGAATGATATGAAATCTATTCAAAAAAGATCAGTTCATATTCGCAGTTCGTCAACTCTGAGGATGATTTTGTAGAGGCAAAAAAAATTGGTAATACCTCTTAACAGTGAATTTGTGTTGCGATTTCTGGAAAAGAATCCTACCTATCTCTCAATCTTTTTCTTGCAAAAAGGAACAAATTATTCAAGATCGAAGTGTTTCGATTGAAGATACTCCGATACTTAAGTCAGTAATAGAACAAATACTCCGATACTTAAATCAGTAATAAAACAAAAAGAATTACACGAAAACCAAGAGTGTTCAGCGTAACTTTTCCCTTAGATCTCTTCTGCGCTTTTTATAGGTTATTATCCCCTTAGGGTTTCCACGATTTTAAATTCAAGGTGGCGCACTTTCCTTTAATTCAGTAGTTGAGGCACACTTTCCTTTAATTCAATAGTTGAGTTTTGGAAGTTACTGAAACTTCTCCAACAATTTCTCTTGATATCTTCAATCTCTTCAATTTCGTTTATCCGATTGCCTAGATTTTAGGCAACTATTTAACTTTTCATCCATTGTTTTAAACAACTCAAACATATCGAGTGCCGAGCATACTTGGTCTTTGCCAAATAGTTTGGAGACTTGATTCGGCACAAATCAATCTTTTTAATTGCTTTCCCGAACACTCTATAGAACTTAGCTTGGTACAAGCGGAGCACTTCCCTTGCTAAGTTGCCAGATTTATGAGCTCGGTAATAAAGAGGGCCGAACTCTTTCTTTATTTGCCGAATCCTTTGATCAGTTCGGCTTGGATCACAAGACTAGGTGAATGACTTCTTTGTCATGAGACTAGTTTTGTCAATCTCACGTGCGCTTATTTAATGCTCTAACACGTGTCATCGTGAGGGCTAACTCCTTCAGATTTTATGAAGAAGTCGTGGTGAAATTTGGAACCATGGACGAACTTTGCGTGTAGATCAAAGAGGAGAAGAAGAAGACGAAGAACTACCAATATTGCCACGAGACCATCCTATCGGCGCACATTTGAAGGCAAGCGAGAGAGTGACACAGAGATACACTAATATTGAAGGTAACTGTTTATCCTAATCGTGTTGAGTGGACCGATTTCGTATTGGAGTATTAGTAGTGTCAAATGAAAAAATACTCTATTTAAATAAATTTATTTATTAATTTGTGATAAACGGTTTTTTTATATTGTATGAATTATGTATTACTATTATATAAACATGAAAATACTATCAAGAAAACATCCCAGCCCAAACGATAAGAAAAAGAAAAAACACAAAAAAACAAAAAAAACAAAAGATCATCTATGTGAGCTATTATGAGAGACTAATTTCACAAGCACCAATCCATAAGGCAAATAACATTCAAACGTGCCTCGAGAGAGTGAAAAAAAAAAAAAAAGAGGTATATATGACATACTAATAAGAAAGATTCCTATGCTATAAACATACACAAGAATACAGGCCAAATTAGCCATCTTCAGCAATGAAAAAATCTTGGAGCAAAGGTGGACCAGGACAAGGGCCACAAGTGGCCAAAACTATCTCCCTCATTTGTCATCTGTAATAAAATTCGGCACTTCACCCCGAGAGAGGTACTCATCACAGGGTGATGCTGATCCCCAGTCCTTCCGAAGCCGCAAAATGTCTTCTGTGAAAGTTGATCCGGATGATCTAATGAACACGGTAGACAAGGCACAGATGGTCTTATCCACCATAGCTTCCACCTTCAAAATGAAAGTGAATACACTTTGAGTTAAGAGTGGCATCTTGTTGAAACTAGGGTAAAAATCTATGGACAAGAAGTTCTGCAAAGAACAGAAGTAAGACAACCCCATAATGTTTATGGTAGCTTGGGAGGCAAGACTTTTATAATTTATTTGGTCATGGTCTCAAGTCCGACTTGCTAGAGAACTCTGATTTACCCAATGTGTATGGTTTGAAGATGTGTATGAGCATATCCCAAATTTGCGGTGCAGTCATAAGTCCAAAGAACACATGGTTGGCATGATCATCCGTTATTGAAAAAAAAAAACAGGAAAACACCAATGGATCTGAGTGAAAATGCAGCCTGAAATATTGCAACGTCATGGGCCTCAAGTTTTTACTAATCAGCCTCGATCCTTTACCGTAGTCCTACTAGTATACAACAGAGCTCTGGTACCCTGACTTCTCCTAGAAAGTGTTTGTAGGGTGGGGAGGGGATTTTTGAAGGACCATATAACACTACATTAATATTGGTATCTGGCAATAATTCTTACTCTGAAGATTACGAAGTGCTCAAGATGTCACTCCACAAAATTCTCAAGTTAATTTTTTACGTGCAAAATACTCTTAACACATTAACACCCACCCTGGGAAAAATGGTTTCCACTTTGGCAATTCTTGGCTTAAAGTTTTCACATGAGGAATCCACTAGCATGCTTATTGTTGAAGTTCTATGAGTATTTTGACCCAAAACAACATAATGCCAAAGACCTTCATTCATTCACCAAAGATCATCCATCATAAGACCGACTTGTGTCACTGGGTGTTTTTGGGGTATTCAACCCATAAAATTAGTTTTCTTAGTTCTCTTCCCTAAACAACAAAGGGAAAAATTATTCTCCTACTTTCCATGCCATTAACTCCACACTCATTCACAGAAACAAAAGGGAAGAAATCAGCTCCTGTTTTCCATGTCATTAACTCCACACCCTTTTTGAGTAGGCAAGGTTGAAGCATGACTATCATCATTATCCTTCAGGCACCCACTATAGTGCCACAAGCTATGAAGCACGGACACTATGAAAAAGGTGACGTATCAATGTCGGACACCGACATTTCTCAGACGTTTGTCCGATACTCTTTTATCTGTTTTTATAATTAATGACAAATTTTAATTTCAGACATTTGTCCGACACTTTTTTAAATCGTATCTACTACTAAACAACAAATATGTGATTAACAAGCTTAAAAATTTGACTATTAAGTTTCTTATATTATGAGAGAACATATAATTACCAAGAGTAAACATATTAAAGTAGTACTCAAAATATAATAATAAAAGTAAAATATACATAAAAGATTTGAAAAAGAGCAACTGAGATGAAAACAATCATTTAAATTATATATGTATACTACGCGTCTACGAAAAAATTGATAATTATTTATTATTATGAAGTTAGTCTAAATATTCACACTATATGATTAGAGACTATGAAGTACGGATATTTCGTCGAGGTCGGCGTATCCGTATCGGTTATCGCATCGAATACGATACTCGTCGGATACGTATCGACTACACCTCCAACGTATCCGATAATAATTAAATATTAGGATACTTAACGGATAATTTTGTGTTAAATCAACATATATAATTTTTGAGTTGAATTTTTAACATTTCCTTTCAAATTCACATACCATACAATATATTAATAAATATTCATACTACTTCAAAAACAAATGAGTATTTTTTAAGTATTATCTACAATTATAAGTCAAGAGAGTATAAAATAAATCTATTACATTATAGTTTTAGCAAAAATTACTTCAAAATAAAACAAATCGATAAATATTAGTTTTGATTCTTTTAATTAATCACTTCACCTTGTGAATATACCATAGTGATAGGATATATATTCACTACAACAAAAATCATTTTTTGTGACTTTTTTTTTAGTCACAAAAAATATACTTTCCGCGATGATTAAATATTTTTGTTGTAAATAGTGTTTTTGGCATATTTTTTTGTGACGTTTTTTAGAAAACGTCGCGAAAATGTGATTCCCACCAAATTTTTTTGGTGCTAGAAAAATGACGGGAATTGATATTTTTTGCAACAAAATTTTTTTGTGTGCGAATAGTTTTAATTCGTTACAAAAAAAAATAATATAAAATTAAAATAAAAATAAAGTTAAAATATTTAATTCGCGACCTTTAATATTATTGTCGCAGAATATAAATTTTAATTAATATTAATTACCAACGTTTTTTATTATTTTGTCAGGAATAATTATTTTTTTGCGATGTTTTAATACTCGTCGCAAATTAGAATTTAATTTGTAATTTTAAATTAGAATTAGAATAATAATTGCGACATTTTTTTTTGTCGCAAAAAATGAACTTTCCCCGATGATTTAATATTTTGTCGCAAATAGTGTTTTTGGCAATTTTTTTGCGACATTTTCTGAAAAACGTCGCGAAAAAGGTGATTCCCACCAAATTGTTTTGGCGCGAGAACAATGGTGGGAGTTAATAATTTTTGCGACAAAATTTTTTTGTCATGGATAGTTTCAATTCGTCCCAAAAACAATATATAAAATCAAAATCAAAATAAAGTCAAAATATTTAATTTGCGAAATTTAATATTATCGTCGTAGAATATAAATTTTAATTAATATTAATTAGCAACATTTTTTATTATTTTGTCAAGAATAGGTATTTTTTTGCGACGTTTTTAAAAATTCGACGCTGAATATAAATTTTATTTTTTATTAAATAAAATTATTATTTCGCAACGTTTTAATATTCATCGCAAATTAGAATTTAATTTGTAATTTTAAATTATAATTAGAATATTAATTGCGACGTTTTTTTTTTGTCGCAAAAAATGAACTTTCCGCGACAATTTAATATTTTTGTCGCAAATAGTATTTTTGGCAATTTTTTTGGCGACATTTTTTAAAAAACGTTGCGAAAAGGTAATTCAAAATCAAATATTTGTTGGCGCGAGAAAAATGGAGGAAGTTGATATTTTTTGCGACAAAATATTTTTGTCGCGAATAGTTTTAATTCGTCACAAAAAAAATAATATAAAATATAAATAAAAATAAAGTCAAAATATTTAATTCGCGACATTTAATATTATCGTCACAGAATATAAATATTAATTAGCGACGTTTTTTATTATTTTGTCGGGAATATTTATTTTTTAGCAACGTTTTTAAAAATTTGTAGCAGAATATAATTTGTATAATTCGTGTTCATAGTAATTTTGTATCATTTTTCTCGAATACTTAGATTTAGATTATTTAGTAAATATTGTTGTTTTGTGTTGTTCACTAAATATTGAATTTGTATGATTTGTGTTTGTATATGAATTTAATCTTGTATATTTTAAATGTTAAACATATTTTCTTTAATATATTTCTTGTTATCTGAGTTGTCCAATAACTTAAATTTAATCTCGTATATTTTACATGTTAATCATATTTTCTTTGTTAAATTAGATTTTTTGTAAGTTCTACTTTTTTTTATTGATTTTGGAAAAAAATAAAATTGACTATTGAATTTGTATGATTTTAATTTATAATACTACTTTTAATTTTATATCATTTTTCTTGGTTATTTATATTCTTAGTATATTTTTTTAAACCAAACGTTATTTAGTATTAGATTATTTAGTAAAAATTGTTGTTCTGTGTTGTTCACTAAATATTGAATTTGTATGATTCGTATTCATTTTATTTCACTAAATAGTGTTTCGTGTTATTCACTAAACATTAATCTCGTTTAAATTGCGACGTTTTTATTTTTGTCGCTGAATATAAATTATAACCACATTTAAAGTTAAAATAAAATAAAAATATTAAATTGCGACGTTTTTATGTTCGTCGTAGAATATAATTTTTAAAAAATTCAAAATGACATCGTTTTGGACATTAAAAAAAAAACTACCTATATAAATCGAGATCCATTGCCCATCCTTTTTTCCTCTCTTTCTCACTTTCCCAATATCTCCCTCTTTGCTTATTTCAGTCGACACACACAATACTGCCTTTCTCTCATCCTCGCTATTCACTTTGTTCCCCTCCCCCTGCAAATCGAGGTATTTCTTGCCCTCACTCTTGAACCAGATTGTTTCCTACCCTCCCATTGTTGAGGTAAAGATCCTATTGGAAAATTACTAGGTGAATTTTTGCATCTCCACATGAAAAGTGCAGACTCTGTATGATTCTTGTGAATCTCATATTTTTTGTGTTTTTTTTAACTTCTTAAATATTTGCAATGACTTTGTTAAGTTATTTGGATTAGTGGTTTTGGGTGACTAATTTCTTGTTCCTTAACTATTACTCTGTGGATTTGGAAAACTATTTTGTCTTGAGTGTCAGTTTGGTAGCTGTCGGCAGAGAAAATAGGGGTTTTCCCTGAATTTTTTTTCTTCTTTTTTTCACTTTTTTGCTTTTCAAATTGACCTAATCCCAAGTGAAAATATGGTAGAGGTATTGGACAAGTCGTGGGAGGGACAAATTTTACTGATTTTCTATACTCTTTGTATTCGATATACATAAACGTGGCATAATGTGGAAAAGGGGAAAAAAGTAATGTTGGTATGTGAAAATATTTTTAGGGAAAATATTTTGCGTCGTAGAATGTTAATTTTAGTTATTAAAGTAAAAATAAAATAAAAATATTAATTCGTGACGTTTTTTATAATTTTGTCCAGAATATTTATAAGTTTATCGAAAAAATTTATAAGTTTGTCGGAAATATTAAAAATAAAACAAAATTTTAATTTGTGACATTTTTTATTTTCGTTCAGAATATAAATTATAACTACATTTAAAGTTGAAATAAAATAAAAAAAAATTTAAATCGCGACGTATTTATTTTCGTAGCCGAATATAATTTTTTTAAAAAACAAAACGACGTTTTGAGCATTTTTTGCCTTTTTTTTTTTTGATTTTTTTCCATTACCCAACTCTTTTTCCATCTTTCCCTCTTTTTTCCCCATCTTTCCCTCTTCGTTTTCAGTCGACACACACTCTCTACCTCTCACTGCGTCTCTCTCCCTCCATCGATTGCACTCAAAGCCACACACACACACACACACTCTGCCTCTCACTGCCTCTCTCCCTCTCCATCGATTACACTCAAAGCCACAAGCACCATCGATCGTAACCGCCTCCTCTCTCTCTCTCTCTCTCTCTCCATCGATTCACTCCACTCTCGCCACCTCCTCTCTCTCTGCCTCTCCATCGATTGAACTCGAAGCCACAAGCCAGTGAAGCCACAAGCACCATCGATCGTCCCCGCCTCCATCGATTCAGTCCACGGTTGGTTTCACCCACCAGGTTCATCGTTTACATCTCTCTCTTATCTCTCTTTGTAACTAAGACGAATTAGAATTTCTATCTTGTTTTCCCCCACAAATTCAGCTCTTATTGTATTTGGTTGGTTTGTAGTTGTAAAATTGATCGCAAATTTTAGTGGCAAGAAGCTTCTGTGTATTCGTTTTTAGTTTTTCCTTTATTTGTCTTTTGGTGACTTTGATGGGTATTGAGTAAACATTGGATCTTTGTTGTGTAAAGGCTGTTTGTTATATTTTTATCCTTTTTGGGGGTGATTTGCATTTCTGTGAATTTGTACCTGCTCTATTTTGGAGAGTTCCTGGGATTTGCTTTAATTTTATTGTTCTATGTGACTATATTTATTTATCTATTTACTGCCTTTGTTATGTAAAAAAGGGGACACCAATGGAGTATTTTTTGGGTATTCAATTGTGGCTTATTTGTTGGGATACATGAGATTTCCTTGTGTGGCTTCCTTAAAAATTATTACGGGTGGGAAGGGATTGTTAGAGTTTATCATATAAAGATTTTCACAAAATCATGGACTTACATTTACCGTGTTGATAAGTCTTTACCTCAAAGGTCTCCTCTAAATAAAGAATCTTTTTCAAGGGCAGAAAAATCCGAAATCTCCTCCATAATGGATTTTTGACACTGATCATTCTAGAAATTAGGTTTCTTTGAAATTTGAAAATTTGCTTAAAATTGTAATTTAACCAAATAAAGGATAAAGACCGAAAGTGCAACCTCCCCCCCCCCCAAAAAAAAAAAAAAAAAAAAAAAACTAGATCTCCAAATTCTGATTTTATTCAAAAACTCCTCCTTGCATAGCCGAGGTTTAAATTAAAAAAATGGCGTGTTCAAATCAAGTAACAATAAAAATGATGAAATAAAACTCATAGCAGTACACACTTGTAACATGTTTTTTAAAAAAAATATTATAGTCAATTAGGGCGAAACTTTATTAACAATATCTGAAAGTTACATGCGGCAAAGGGAGGAAGACATCAAACCTTGCCTCTTATTTTGTGTCGAAGATGTCAGTCTAATTGACTTTTTAATCTAAAGACATTTGTTGGACCGATATTTTTAAAATTATTTTTAGAACTGTTCTAGAATTTTTTTTCCCAAACCACACGGGTTTGGTAAAAAACTCTTCCTCCCTCCTACCAAATGAAAAAGACATGAGCTGACTAAGCCTTTTGCTGTAGTGTCACCGTCCAAACACACAGCACCATCTTTTTCATGATGGAATTTACATTGCCCTGTGGTGGTTTTCTATCTAAATCTTTCTTGGAATGGTGATGAGAGTGGGAGGAAGAAATGGGTTCTTGCTGTTTCAGAATATCTTGCAAACATACAGTAGATTCTGATACGTTCCTTATTTTGAGAATGAGTTATGTGCGTATGAACCGGAAAGGAGAAGGGATCTACCATCAACAAAAAATTTGTTGCGAGGTACAGGGACCATCATATAATGTACAAGTTTGTACAAGACAGTTAAACCATCATATGTTGGAATGGGATTTGGGTGTTAGTTCCAGTGGATTTTCTGAATATCAGTGTACCTAAGTTTATGTGTGTGTTTTTGCATTTTGAATTACATGGATGTCAATTCACATAAATTTGTCTGTGTATTTGCATAACGTGCTTGTCCGTATAACTCTCCAGTTATCTAATCTGGTGAACGTGCCTTGTTTACATGTGGGTTGGGAATTGGGCTATGGCAAAAAAGGAAACTTCTCGTTTCCAAATGTTCCTCCCATGGCAGATATTTTATATGAGGTTGAGCTTATTGGTTTTGATGAAATTAAAGAGGTGAGTTACCAGTTGATTACTTCCACTGAATTTATTCATTCAATCTCAAAATATTTTAGTTTGGTCTTTAGTAGGGTGCTAACAGTTTAGAGCGATCAATGAAATTTTTTGCAGGGGAAAGCTGGTAGTGACATGACAGTAGAGGAAAGGATTTTATTGGCTTATTTTGATAAACTGTAAAGGGCAGCTTATCATTTGATTTCCATGTTTCAGGCAGAATTAATTGAGCCTGCTGTGAAGGGAACACTTAATGTCCTGACATCCTGTGCAAAAGTTTCATCTATCAAAAGGGTGGTAGTAACATCCTCCATGGCTTCCGTTAAATACAATGGAAAACCTCTAAAGCCCGATACATGCTCAATACAGATATAACATGTGTTTGTGCACGCGTGTTTGTATGTTCCCTTCGGTTTATTTGTTCAATCGAAATGGTCGGTGAATCTCTCTCTGACTTTCTCTCTCTCTCTCTCTTTTTTGGTAAAGTTTTGAGATTGATTATAATTGAAATTTGAACTGAAAGAAGGAAGATGGAAAATGGAGGTGGTGGAGGATATGAAGGGAGTTTGGCGGATAAGTTTTCTGGCTTGGCTGTGATTAGTAGTGATGTCAACAACAAGAAGGATGGGTTGTTTCAGGTCATGAAAGCAATCGAAGCCGCGGAGGTCACAATCAAACTATACTCAAATCTTGCATTTTTCTGCTCGATTGTATCATTATATACCTGTTCTTTGATTACTAACTTTTGGATTTGGTTCTCAAATTTGAAAACGTTATCATTAAGTGACTGGTGTATCAGTGTACTGAAGTGAGCTTGAATTTTATTTTATTTTGACCAGAAAGTGAGCTTGAATATAGACATAAGGTATGTATGTAGTTTGGAGTCTGATATTAGTGTTGGACTCAAGATCAAAATGTAGCTTCATTTCTGCTGCTACAATTTTCTTTCTTTCTTTATGTTCTTTTTAGAATTTCTGAAGTTGTATCAATTGCATCCTCGTTAGGTGATGTGGAGTTATTTCACAAAAAACAAAATAAAGCGGGAAGACAATCATATGAACGAGAATGGATATGAAAGCAATCAATTTTTTGCAGTCAACTAATAAAGGCCCAAACAGAAATTAATTACAAGTTCTTTTCCCTTTCCGACAAAGGATAATTTTAAATTAGAAATTGTGGCAGTTGCGGAAGCCACAATCAAACAACTGGACTTTATTATTATGTACTAAAATTTGGCATTTGTGCTCATTTACATCATTGTATGACTGTTCTTTCATTACAACCTTTTGGATGTTGTGCTTAGCTTTGGATTTATTAGCATTAGCTGATACATGAACCATTGAGTTCACCATGACTCTTGTATTTCTTTGTTTATTGCCATGGCTAAAGAAATATGTTAGCAGAAGACCTGTCTTCGTAAGTTGAAGACCTGTCATCCTGTGTACTGTGGTGTGGAGTATGCATGGTTTTCTGTTTCTTGTATTTGCTTGTAAATCAATGGGTATACTTGGTATACATGTAATTTCTTTCTGTTCATGCAGTCATTACTTACCGAAAAAAAAACATTGGCTGAATCATCTAGTGTTATACAATGTCCATCAAGATGGTTCTTTTTAGTTTAAGGCCAGAAAGAGATCTTGAAAATACAGATGGGAAAAGGCCACAAAGGCTGTTTTCTTTCAGAAGAAATTAGAATTCGGACAGCAAAAACATTGAAGCTTATTTTGTGGTTACGTGTGTTGTCATTTAAAAATATAGCTGGAGAGAAGTTAACTTGATTTAATACCCTTCATTTTTTGCTAATTAAACTTTGGTTCATTTATCAGCTGTGGTAAATGGTATCGAAAACCTTGGCCGAGGAAGCTGCATGGAAATTTGCAAAACAGAATGGGATTGACTTGGTGACGATACATCCAGGCTATGTGACTGGTCCTCTCTTGCAGCCAACTCTCAATATTTCTGCTGAGGGGATTCTGAACTTCATAAATTATGGTATGCTTTTGTAGCAAATGAGGATGCTGTATACGAAAGTATCTTTCTACTTGACACGTTTTCATTCTTCATCTCAATTCTTTTCATATGTTTTACTTAACTAATCAGGTTACAAATAGAATATAATCTAGTTTGGAGATAATCCTTCTGAAAACTCTTTATCTCATCCATTCTGTCATTTGAAGTTTAAAAGGCAGCCAAGTCAGTGCTGCTATCTCAATTTGTTCTTGTTTGTAAGAAGTCTAAATTCATTATTCATTACAAAATTCAATTATTTTGTGAGGCACAGGAGATGCTATCTTCTCTGAAGTTTGCTCATTGTTTCCCCTTCTCTTTTTCTTTTTTAGTTCTGATGAGATGCCTATTTGTTGAGAACAATGGCCCCCAAGGATAATTTCTCTTTCCCAGGGATATTTGTCGCAGAACATCATTCTCTTTGGATTTTGCCATCGTAAATTAGTTATATCTGTTTGTATTTGCTTTTTGTACATTTTATAGTGTTAGGTATTCATATCGTTGAATGAATTGCACACAGCAAAAGCATTCCTCTTCTCCAGTCAGCTCCTGTTAAGTCGGCCAGCCCAGTACCAGCTTAAACTTCCAGCAGCAGACTTTGACAGTCAGCCACATCAGCTCAGCACTACAAACCCAGCTCCTGCCTTCCCAGCTCAGCTCCTGCTGCAACAGCATTACAGATCAGCTCCTTCTCAGCACATATCAGCTCAGCAAGTACCAGCAGCAACACAGGAATACTGCATAAGCAGCATAGCACACAATCTCCCACACCACTGCTCCATTATCAGCAGCAGAAAAGTTAAAGAGAACAGCAGAAATAAGACCATTCTGTTTTTGTTGCATCTGCAGGTTTGGATCCTCACCTGAGATGCTGACGATGTAAGAATTTGGTACCCCCCTCAGTATTAGTTTCGAGTTGCTCCATTAATTTATACTTCTGGACTCATGCTATAAGTTGCCATGTCATGCCAAATATCTGTTGTGGTCTATGGACATCCTGCGTAAGTGGGCACATATTGACTTGCTTACTCTTGCAATTATTCTTCCTCTACTTGTATGCTTCTATCATTTTGCCCCTTCTGCGAGGGGGTGGGGACCTGCAGATGAGAATTTGAGTCTCCCTGTTTCTTTATACTTGAAGCATTTACTTCCTGTTATTCCTTTTCCATCCTCCTCTTTTCCCTTGTAAATAAAAAATTGGCTGATATTTTTCTGTTTTATTTACGCAGGGCACTAGTGTTTATATGGGAGCTACTCCAGTTGTTGAATGTATGGAAAGGTACAAACCCAATGTTATTGTTACTTCTCGGGTTGCAGATGCTTCATTATTCTTAGCTCCAATGGTAAGAACTACAACTTCCTGATTCAATTAGTACATATCAACATGCTTCTTTCTGATTCTAAGTCAGTGTTTACGCACCAGGTGTCTGGTGGCCTTTTTTACGAATACTAGTCTGTGCCATGGGTTGGGCACGTGGTAATTCATAGGATTCTACTTTTGTAGAAAATGTCAGTGCACCTCTTGTGTTACCACTATAACAAAAATTAGAATGATTCGGTGGATCAAGGGCACTATATGGATGATTTGTTTCAAAACTTGTCAAACAATCAAAAATTTTAAACTGTTCACGTGTATGTAAATTATAATTCAAACGTGCTGCCTATCCAACCAATCAAAATTTGAATGATTCCTCGTATTGGTTGTAGCAGCAGGTTTTTCTGTTTGTTATACCGATGCTTAAATTTCAGGGCTACTTATGGTATAATTTAATTCTGAGGGGTATTGGTGTAAATCAGTACTGTGACATTTATGAGTGTAGTAATTGACGCAGAAGCTCTAGAGAATTTTGTAGGGGACAAAATGAGGCGGCTAATATTCTTTTATTGGTTGTAAGAGGCGGTGGCACTCTTGTTTGTGCATAGGTAGTGGATATAACTAATTAACCATAGGATACCCTACTCTTTACAGATCTGTGAGTCCTAACGCCATCAGTAGTAAGTCATGAGCTAATCCAGCTATACTTATAGCCATGGTTCTATCTAAATTTATTGACAAGTTGAATGACACTTAAAACAAACATATTCTCACCGTCTATATTCATGAATATGTATGTACCTATAATCTTTCCATGTGTTCGTTTTATACAATATTTTCTCTAGATCAATTTATTTTGGATATCATCTGATAGATTTGTTTTGTTAAATGATAGAGCTTACTTTGAATTCTCTTGATGGCCTATAAATTTTAAGTTCTAATATTTTCCATGTATTTGATAGATTTATTTTAATGGACTGGTTGTGTGTGGTGGTCAGCTTGATTATGCAGATCCTGGATAGTGTTGAGCTTGGAGATGATTATTATTTTTTACATTTTTATTTATGAAAAAATTATTCACGACGATTTTTTTACATTGCAAAAAATTAATTAAATTATTATTTTTTATTTTCTATATATGTAAAAAATTATTCGTGACAATTTTTTTGCGTCGCGAAAAATTAATTAAATTATTATTTTTTATTTTCTAACTCTGGTGGAATATATTTTAGCGACAATTTTATTTCGTCGCAAATTTTTTTTTTTTTCGATGAAAATAAATTTACGTCGCAAAATATTTTATGCGACGAGGCTATTGTGACGAACACGAGGAGAAAAAAAAACGTTGCAAAAAACAATTGGCGATGATTTTTTTTAATTTAGCGACGAAAAAAATCATCGCAAAAAACGATTTTTGTTGTAGTGATTTTTTTGAAATTAAAAAAAAATTATTAATTTTTCTTATTGTGTTAAAGAACTACCAAAATATATAAATATTAAAAATAATAAAAATATTAAATATATTTTATTATATTCGTATCTTGACCGTACCCGCATCCTACTTTTTTAGATTTTGTCGTATCTGTATCGTACCCGTATCCGTGCTTCATAGATTAGAGATAACATATACTTATCATAAAATACTAAATTTTGTATAAATAATATATCATTAACACTATATTTTTGATAAATTATATAATTTTATATATAAAACACAATTATATATAACGTGTTTGTGTCCTATGTTTTTGAAAAATATCGTGTTTGCATGTCCGTGTCGCATCGTATCCGCGTCTGGACTTCTTAGACAACAAGTTTACTCAAATTGCACAACATAAAATGCAAAAAATTCCATCTCTTGAAAGAAGCAATGATCCAAAATAAAATTTTTGTTTTTATTTTAACAGCCTATGGATTCGTATAAGCTAATAAAATGAAAAACCAAAGATTCAATCCTTTTACATTAACACCAACATATATGGTCATTATAGGTGCAGTGGAAAGATTGCCTCGTAACCTCACAAATATAATGGTTAGATCTGATTTAATAAGATATAGCAGCCTATTATACATGCTTTGCATCAAATTTGAAAAGAGAGCAACAAAGGCCCAACATTTAAGGCGCCCTATATACTAGATGGAAAATTCTAGAAGCAAATCTATACTACTAATAAAAATAAATTAAGTGAAAAACTTTTGATTTCATTATTTACCTTTCAATAATTTTATAATGTTTATTTTAACCTTTTTAAAGTGGCTTAAGAGAAAACTTTTGATTTTTTTATTTATCCTTCAAAAATTCTATAATGTCTATTATATCATTTTTTGAGGAATTTTTTATTTTTTTATTAGTTGTATTAGTTGAACTAATAAATTCATTATTTGACTTTTGATTATCTTTTTTCCAAACAATATAAAATGATTCAAATCTGATTTAAACAATGTGATTCGAATCCAATTCAATTGTTCAATAAATTTTATTTTTCACAGTGCATATATGAGTCCGTTAAAATAGATATTTGTTCTGATTCGAATAAATTAATTAGAGACGATTTTAACATTTAACACTTGAATTTCTACTCAATTTTATTAAATAATCACCAAATTACATCATATATTTGTATATGTTTGTAGGTACATAGTGCATATCCAAATTCGCTAAAAAATAAATATTTGAATATATCTAATAATCTATATACTACTTTTGAATGTCAATACTTGTCAAAAAAAAAACTTAATTGATAATACTATCCTTAAAAAGCTAAAAAGACAATAATAACCTATTGTAGTAACTTCTTATTAGTCCAAAAAATCAGTAATCATCCATCTATTAATCACTTACTGAAGTAAAACATTACAATTTTTAAATGCAATGCAATTCATTTTTCTTTTTTGAACCTTATGCAATTCAGTTCATATAACTCAAAATACGAGAAAAATCTTGAGAGTCCCAAGTACCCCATGTTAACAGTGCCACTTTCTGTAACTGTCCACTAACAAGTGGACAAGTGAACCCATAAAATTCAATAACCATCATGTAATATATAATTATCTCTATATACAAAGAAAATTTGTTCAATTTATCTATTTTTTTTACAAAAATTCAAAATATTTGGCATTCAACGCACGTGCACCAACTAGTTGAACTAAATGCATTCTAACCCCAACATACTTCCCAAATAATTGACAATATATTTAAAACGGGTTGTAAATGTTAGGTTTATTGATGGTATGCATCCAATGAAAAGAACAAAGACATGTATATGTAATATTGGATAATGGCTTGTTATGTATATTTGAACTAAAAAAATAGAAAAGAAATCATGTTTACCTGAGGATCTCCATCAAGGCTGTGTCTATATAACAGAGCATTCCATTTTGCAACTGAATTTCGAGCTGGCCTCTTCACAAGTGGTACAATCTTCCCATTTAGCACAACAAGGGACTGCGATAAATCAGTTTCACTTTCTGCAGCGTCTGTAGAAAGATAAATTACTGGAGTATTGGCCCTTTCAACTGCTTGATTAATGCAAGCAGCAGCTTGAGGAATGGGATAAAAGCAACTTAGACTTTTGGCATTGCTGACAAAATAAAGTAAGAATTGTCAGGGGCATTGTGATGCATATCTCTATGAATGCGAATATACAGAAATATAATTGGTATAAGAGTAAAACGAGATAGAAATACCTAAGAATGACTACAAGGATTAAAACCCACAAGCATTACCTGGTAATGCATATTTAAAGTTTTACATGTTTCAAAACTGTTGATCAGAAGATGGTAGAAGCAAGCCTGTTAAACATGGAAGCAATAAATAAAGGGAAAGAACACCATACCAAAACTTCAAGAACCCATGACGCCGAAAATGAAGTGCTATAAAGCTCCCTCCCATGAATGTTTGGATGAATCGCTGGGCAGTGAGCATGATAAGACGACTTGGTTCAATCAGAGTCTTACTTTTGTGTGCAATAGGACCACCTGGCTGCATCACCCACTCTTTCTCAACATCAGCAAAGAATACATCTCCAATTGCAACAACATCATCATCAATAGAAAACTTTGCCATGACATCTTGAACTGTCCTCTTTCTTGGCTTCTTAACATCCTCAACCCAAGCAGACTCAAGTTTATTCATTGAAATCCCCTACCCCTGTTGGTTTTTTTTATGGAGTCTAGTTTGTATATGTGATCCGGATGATGACCCGACCCGAAATAATGTTGTGTGGTTTTTTGGGCCCGTTATACAGCCCAGTGCGTAGGACATATAAACCCTGTTGTTTTGGTAATTAGTGTGAATCGTGGATGTACAGCCGCTCTCTGTATTCAACTCTCTCAATAGTGAAATCCCTGCAGCTTCGTGGACGTAGGCAAATTGCCGAACCACGTAAAATCTGTGTCTTGTTCTTTCTTGTTTCTTATTGCTTTATATTCTTGATTTGTTCTTCGATTGTGTGTGTTTGTTAGTGAATTTAAATCGGGAGAAATCCCAACAACCCCTTCAACTTCTTAACGCGCTCATCATCCATAAAACAAGGTTGTGGCAAGGAGAAATAGCATTTAAATCGATCTATGTGCAAATGTTTCTTTTTATTCTCTGCAAACTCTTCAAATGTAACAACAACTTTGCTCCCCAAGCATTTATTTATGTGATTGATATCTAAGACACGACTGAACTCATAATCAACTTTGGAGCTCGGAATAACTAAAACACGACTAAGTACCGCAGCGAAAAACATATGCTTCTCTAAACAAATCAAATGATTCGACATTTGCCCAGATGTGCAAATTGCAAACAAGAACTTATTCGATCTCGGCTTCCACTCAATTGTTCTCCTTTGGGAAGGGTTCTGATCAACTTTTCGGCAACTATTCACGCCCACATAAAGACTCGGATCCGTAACATTATCAGCTACATCCAAGAAATTTCCGGATTGATGCGATGACAACAAAACTTGCTGAATTTGTTTATTCAAATTGATCTGATTAAGCACCACAGATTTGAGATCCTCTAGCAATGCAGGAGATGATAAAGGCGAAAAAAGATCATGTAATGCCGGACTCGAGTCAGTACTATTGGCACTAGAGTTCATAGAATTTGGTGCGGTAAAATTTGATTGGGTACCAAATGTATAATTCCATAAATTGAAAAGCCCAAATTGCTGTTCTCTCAGCAAATACAAAGCGCGTAATTCAGACTCGCGCATGCGATTTATGGAAGCATCGAATTTGAGGTCGGAAACTCTGGTTTGGAATAGATTTTTAATGTCAGTGGAGAAGTAAACTATGATGATGAAAAGTGGGAGAAAAATGGCAAAAAGAAACCTCTAATTGGAGCTAAACCGACGGTTTTCGGTGATCCTGTTCTTGAAATCGTCAACGTGGAAAGTCGAGTGTTTGGGGGGAGACTTACCTGGTCTTTCATTTTGGTCGATTAGGTTCTCTTGATCTTCATATTCGTCCGAAGATTCTCTCTCCATCATCCTCTTACAGAAAACTAGCAAGACTGTATCACAGAAAGATTATAATCCTGTGCACATTATAGCTCAGAGTTTTGATACGAGTGTTCCCAAATACGTCAAGCTTCCGTATATAATATTATATATAACTATCAAAATATATAATTTTCATATAAAATTTTTGATAATTATCCAAATATTTAATAAACGATTTTCATATATAACTTAATAAAGACATATATACCTCAATAATCTGAGTGAAAGAGACGGTAAGTCAGACATCGATTATTATTTTTCTAATGAATAAGAGTACAATAGTAAACTTGATAAAAAATGAACTTAAAACCAAATGAATTTCTTTACTGAACTTATCTCCAAATATATCTATATAATAAAGTAACTTACAATTCAAATTTTAAAAGATAAACAAAATGATTTTTGTTATTCGCAATTGAGATCGCTTTAAATTTTACCTTAAAATTAATCTAACGGCTAATATTAACACCCTAAATTTAATAGAAAAAAATAGATTTTTAATAGTGTGTTTGGAGTGATTTTGTAAAAATATTTTTAAAAATTATTTCTCATAAGTACTTTAAAAAAAAATAGTGTTTGAAACCGCTTCACTAGTACCTTTATTGTCGTCATTGCCGCTGCCACTGTCGCCACCACTGCCGTTGCCGCCACCCCCACCCCCACCCCCATCATCACCAGTACCAGCACCACCACCATCGCCCCTGCCACGGTCATTGCCGCCCACTACAACTATCACCGTCTCCTACCACCACCACTATCGCCTACCACCCCTCAACCCTGCTACAACCAATACTTAAATTTATTTTTCTCTTCTTTGTGATTTGATTTTGAATATGAATATAAATATATTTATTATTTACCATTTTTTATTACTCTGTGCCTTCAGACACAGACAATAACTAGTATATAATAAAATAATTTATAATTCAAATTTCAAAAGATAAACAAAATGATTTTTGTTATTTGCGGTTGAGATCGCTTTAAATTTTAATTTAAAGTTAATCTAACGACTAATATTAACACCCTAAATTTAATAGAAAAAAATAGGGCCTTAAGGGTGTGTTTGGAGTAACTTTTTTAAAATACTTCTAGAAATTATTTCTCATAAATACTTTAAAAAAAAATAGTATTTGAAACCGCCTCACCACTATTTCTACCACCACTATCCCCACCGCCATCACCACCACCATCCCCACTGCCGCCACCACTATCGCCACTGTTGCCGTTGCCACTGCCACCATCATCGCCGCCACCACCACCAAAGTCATTGCCATCCACTACAAGCATGACCGTCTCCTACCACCACTATTGCCGCCCACCACCTTTCACCGTCACTACAAATCGATACTTAAATTTATTTATCTATTTTTTATGTTTGTGATTTGATTTTTGATATAAATACGAATATATTTATTCTTTACCATTTTTTATTATTCTGTGCCTTCAGGCACAAAAAATAATTAATAAGTCTATATAAGAGGACCGACTTCCAAATTTCTCGATAAATAACTTATGGTGTATATTTTCACAATTTTTTCATAAATTTTCTTATGGAGTAAGCTCATTGTAAGTCCTTCAGGAGTCAATCCAATTTTCACGTTCAAAAACCTCACGGGCCGTCGAGTCGAGTCAGGCCCAATTTAATAGCGACCCAAAACCCAAATGACCCATAAGACTTGTTCTCTGGCCTCTGGAACTGAACACTGAAGCTCAGAGAGAAGTGAGCAATGGAGGCAAAACCATCAGAAATCCAAACATTTCGTCTCTTCTCTTCATCAGATGACAAAGCTCGTTCAGGATTAGGTTTTCTCGATTCCCCAGAAAAGCCTCTCCCTCTTCCACCACCTTGCCTTGAAGTATTTCCCTCAGAGGTATCATACAAATACACACAGAATAACTCATATATGCATGGAAAGAATATATGTATATGTGTTCTAATTGGCTCTTTTGATGTGGCATAGGTTTCATCATCTGTGAAATACACTGTGGAGCCCGTGAGTTTAGATGGGCTTACTTTGCTCAAGGTAATTATTATCTGAAACCTATTGTTTGGATGCTGAGAAAGCACAGGAAAGTGAATGAGAACAGATGAAAGTTTTGTATTTTATGGGTCATGTTGCTTTGGCTTTAAAACTGATGAAGACCCATCTTAATCTATCCATATGGTTGTATAATTTGTTTTATTTCGACAGTAAAAATCAGAGATAAGTAATGTTCTTGGCAACCAAACAGATGATTCTTTTGTAAAATCGAGAATGTATGGGTTTCAGTAATTCTAGGTTGATTAACTTAAACTAAATGTGGCATTTTCTTTAGGGACGAGTGAGTACTCAAGAGGTTTTTTCACTGTCCAACTCAGATTTAGTTCCGGGAAAATATGAAGGTATGTTAAAATTTGCTTGGAAAATGAGAACAAAGTGTGTTACTGAATTGATGTAGATTGAACATGAATGCACATATTAAAAGGGTTTGTTTTTTGCCGCAGGTGGACTGAAACTGTGGGAAGGTTCACTAGATTTAGTTAGAAGTCTTTGCTCAGAAGTCCAAGTTGGGCAATTATCATTTACTGGAAGGCGAGTTTTAGAGGTGGGACTGTACAATTGAGGTATTTTGTGATTCATTTAGGCACAAATTTGTTGATACAACATGTTAAATTCTCACTGCTGTTTGTCTTTGACCTCCTTTGTGTACTTGCATACTAGCTCTATCTGGCTAACCTGTTCAGCAATTTCCAAAAGTTTTCTGTTGATATTATAGTTATGCAATACGAGTAGGATTTATCTCGTCTATTATCTCTGTAAAGATTTAGTTACCTGTATGGTTACCTATGTTTTAGTAAAGTCATTATTTGGAGCCAGTTTCCTTGCGCTGAGATGTTGATTCAGCTGTTTAGGATCATGATGTTTTTGATAGGATATGTAGTGTGACGTAAAAGTAAATGTGTACAAAGATCATGATTAAGCTTGAACTTTTTTTATCAATGGAGGCTTTATGTTAAGTATGATTTGCACTTGTCAAAACTGAGTTAAGTTAATGATGTTTGATGTTGGGAAGGTCTCCAATTGGATCGGTTTTTGAAATGTAGGATTGGGTCTTACTTGCTGCAATAACTTGCAGAGTTCTAGAAGGTGTGCGGATATGCATTAGAAGAGAAATTCAAAGTAAATGGTTTGATCAAACAAAATTTTTAAAAATATTTTTGTCGAATCCTTTAAATATTAATGTGCTTGAATGCATATTATGCAAAGATAATGCCAAACGTATGGCAGCTAGCTTTCTCTTCTCAGCTGGCGATGAGTCGCTGTAGACCTTTAACAGAATCACTATTGATCTGCGATCCTAAAATAACCTTCACAATTTGTACCACATAGAATGGAGTAAAGCTTAGTTGCAGAACAAAGCATCACTTCACCACCCCTACGCCTATATCGCACCATTTGCAAGCCTACTTTCCCACAAAACTCTTTTAAGTGTTTCTTTGAGCCTTCCATTCTTGGACTCGTCTTCTCTGCGTTAATGCTGCTCTTGATTCAGTCATCCTAGAAGGTTGTGATTTACTAGAATTCAGACAAGGAAATGTTTCAAATCAGTGTTTTGAAAAACTCGCCTAGGCGAGAAGCGAAGCGAGGGTCTCTCGCCTTGAGCACCCCAGATAAAGCGAATGTGACTGAAGCGAGAAAAAAGCAAGAAAAGCGAGCGTCTTGTGCTTAAGCGAAAGGTGAGAAAGCGAGCGCCTTAGTCATGCGAGGCAAAATTGTCTTGGATTGTTTTATTTTTATTATGGACCGTTGGATTGGACAATTAGAAAAAAAATTATTAGATGTCCATACACAAAATTTATCCCCTTATCCCATAAATACAACCCCCGAACCTTAATTTTGCTAAGATGATTAGAAACGATTGCTGGTTTCTGCTGCTCCTTCCTCGCTGAATACAGACGACGACGACTACTGTTGGTCAGACACACAAGTTAGTCTCCTTCTCTTTTTCTTTTCTCTTCTATTTCTCCTCTTGTTCTCTGGTTCTTCTTCTTTTCTCTCTTCTGTTTCTCTGCTTATTCTCTGGTTCTTCTTCTCTCTTCTAGTTCTAGTTCTGATTTTTTTTTTCTACTTCTGCTGATTGTCTGATGTTGAGATTTTTTTTCTGCTTCTGTTTTTTTTTTTTCTGATTTAGCTTCTGTTTTTTTCTGCTTCTGTTGTTTTGCTGTATTGTTTCTACTGTTATGATAGTGCTGTTCTGTATCTGCTATTCTATCATATAGTCACTCTTTGTTTTGATTATCCAAGCTTGAACATCAGTCAATATGAAATTGTTTACAACTCTGTTATGAAATGTGATTTAGTATGTGTACAAGTCCACGACTGTACATAAAAATAGATTTACAAAAACAGCTGTGGTTGATATACTTTAACAATAATACAACACCTTATTAGTGTTTTTTTTAATTTAAATGTTATATGGTTTTACTTGCATTTAAATATTTAGTATATATAAAATTAGAATTTGGATGTTTAGAAGTAATTAAACTAAAATATTTATTTTTTTATTAACTGTTCGCTTCGTTTTGGTAAAGCATTTCACTTTGCTTCGGTAAAACAATTCACTTCGCTTCTCACTTCTTGCCTAGGCTTTAAGAGCCTTGGTTGCTTCGGTTTGCTTTACGCCTTAAATAATACTGTTTCAAATAAATGGATGATTTCTATTATTTTTAAAAAAATTCCCTCATTTTGTTTTAGTCTAACTGATTGAAACAATTTTTTCTTTGTTGTTGGCTGAGTCGGAATGGATTATAAGAAAAGGAAGCATTCAGGAGATGTCATGGGATGTAGGTTTACCAAAATGCTGCAGATGTAGCACGAAAGATTAAAAATACCTAATACTAAATGGAAAGGATGATGGTTGTAATGAATCTCTAGGGGAGCTCATGGCTATTCAAGGGGGAAAATCTTTAAGGTTCCATGCCAAGATCAAAATTTCTTTTTGGTGCATGGTTTTGGTTACCTAGAAAACGGATACAAATTAGGAATTTATTTCTAAAACATTTCGAAACATTGGTAAAAATATACCAAAATATTTTCAAATATCTCGAAATATTTCAAAACATGCCACCTCGAAACACCTTATAATATTCTGAAACAACTTGAGGCAATAAAATTTCAATTCAATTTCGGTCCCCTCGGATATGAAAACATTTTGGTTGTTTGGAATCTTTCGAAACAAAATTTTGATCATTGTTTTCATGTTTGTACTTCAAATGTAAAGTGTTTGTTCTGTCAATGGACACTCTTGTGTTATTCAGTGTTTTGAAAAGCGCGCCTAGGCACTCGTCTAGGCGAGAAGCGAGGCGAAGCGAAAGCCTCTCGCCTTGAGCACACCAGGCGAAACGAAGATGGCTGAAGCGAGAAAAAAGCAAGAAAAGCAAGTGCTTTTCACTTAAGCGAAAGGCGAAAAAGCGAACGCCTTAGTCATGTGAGGCGAAATAGTTTTTTATTTTTATTGTGCACCGTTGGATTGGGGCAATTGGAAAAAAAATTATAAGATGCCAATACACGCAATTACCCCCTTATCCCATAAATATAAAACCCAACCCTAATTTTCTGATCAAACCATCGCTGCTGCTCTGCTTCCCCGACGATCGCTGCTGCTGCTCCTTCCCAGTCATCGCTGCTGCTCCTCCTTCCTAGGCAATTGATAGTGCAGATCTTCCTGGTTAATCGCTATTGCTGCTGCTCCTTCCCAGACGATCGTTGCTGCTGCTCCAGATTTGTCTCCTCTTTTTCTTTTCTCTTCTGTATCTCTCCTTCCTCTCTGCTTCTTCTTTCTGATTTTGATTTTTTTTTTTTTTGCTTCTGTTTTTTTTTCTTCTGCTTCTTTTTGTTGTTTTTCTTCTTTTTCTTCCTCTTTTTGCACCTTCTTTCTGCTGCTGCTTCTTCGTTTTTTTCCTGCTTCTTCTTTCATTTTTATCCTGCTTCTTCTTCTCTCTACTGCTACTGCTGCTTTTCTTGTCTCGTTTTTTTGCTTCTATTTTTTTTTCTTCTTTCTGGTGCTGCTGCTTCTTTTTTTTTCGTTTCTTTGCTTCTATTTTTTTTTCTTCTTTCTGGTGCTAGTGCTCTTTCCTAGACATTCTAATTGGTTTTTTTTTTTGCTTTATGTTTTTTTTTCCTTCTTCTTTGATAATGAATGTTGCTGTTTCTTTAATGTTTATATAGCTAATTTTAATGTTGATGCTTCTTCTGAATGCTGCAATGCATAGTGTTGATTTTTGCTGAATGCTGATTTTTGTTGAATGTTGTAATGCATAGTGCTAATTTTTGCTGAATGTTGTAATGCATAGTTCTAATTTTTGCTAAATGTTGTAATGCATAATGCTGATTTTTGCTTCTCAGTGTTTGTTTTAATTTAAATGTTTATGGTTTTACTTACATTTAAATATTTAGTATATATAAAATTAGAACTTAGATGTGTAAGTAATTAAACTAAAATATTTACTTTTTTTTTTAACTGTTCGCTTCGTTTCGATAAAGCGTTTCGCTTCGCTTCTCGCTTCTCGTTTCTCGCCTAGGCGTTAGGAGCCTTGGTCGTTTCGGTTCGCTTTACACCTTAAATAACACTGGTGCTATTGATATGGGATCTAATGGTGGACTAATTCAAAATTTTAAACATAGAGGCTAAGGAAAGTACAATCCTGTAGGATGGTTCTTGGTATCTCAGAATACTGTTTTTACAATGACTTTTGTGGTAAGATATGGCTCAAATAAGTGGAGTTTTTATGTCTTAGATGGCAAAATCACTAATGCTTGTCAGTGGACTTGGTTGAGAATCAATGAGGTTTGATGGCAAAAGGTTAAAGTTGGTGTAAAGGTAGAACTATTTAAGAAAAATCCAAACTAATCAAAATGTTGTATAATAGGTCTTAATTAAGTCTCTGGCCATCTCTGCAACGAGCAAGAGACAACAGTGGACGAACGTTTTAGGAACGAGGAAGAGAAAACAGAAGAGTGGCGTGGAACCAAAGATGTCTTAGTTTACCCAACCAACGCCGTATGAATAAGGGCTTATGGGTTGGGCCTTCATTTATAAAACATATAGTCAGCTCTAATTTACTGGACTGATTTGGGTTGGGTTCTTTTTTTAAGCCAAAACTGGGTTGGACTAAATTAATTTTGGATCGAGATCCCACGATCCTATGGGATCAGGACCTCAATCTACCAGTGATTTTGCCATGGTGCTATTTTTTGCGGGTTTTGAGTCATTTTGCGATCATAGGAGCTGGATCAGGAGTTTGATAACCAAGAATCTTAAATTAACTTAAAGCTGGAGTTTTTGAGAGACAATTAATTCCAAGACAAGCTGGAGTCCAAACAAAGGAGGCATTTCTGGTTGGACTTATATAGCCATAACCTCAAGGAAATGTAGGTCAAAGATTGGAAAGTTCCTAATAAGAAACTATATCAGCAAAGAAGAACATCTAGATTTAAATAGTAGAGAACTTTTCTTTGACAAGAATGTGACTGTATGGGCACCATGGCAAAAATGACTAGTAACTAGATGTCCAACAAGTTTTATCATTCAAATTGACCTGAGTACTTGATGCACTAGATTTCTACAAATCAGGAATAAATGACTTGAACAACTCCATGTACACTTCCCATCAGAGAAGGAAGGCTTGTGGCATTTGGTCAGGAAAGTGGAACTAATCATTTTTTCTCTTTGGAAGTGAGGTGGAACTAATTTTTGACTTCATCATGTCAGTGAAGTTTGATTTGCCTGCCCTCCAATTATAGTTACTGAGTGGTGAAATAATTTTTTGAATTTTAAAAGTTTAAACTTTATTAATCAAAACTTATGATACAACATTTTGACATTTGTATTTGGGTTAAAAGTATAGAGATTTGACATCCATGGTAGGGAGTTGATTCTCAAAATGAATAATCACTAGAGTACTATGGTGATAAAGAATTTATGTTGTCCTTAGAGAAGTAAGTTTGTATGTATGCAATAGGTAAGTGTGATGTGTGTATATATGTTTGAAATACACCCTCGACATGACTGCAGAAGTCTGGATGTATGGAGAATGTCTCCACTATTTTTCTCTTCTCATTCCCACTCTAATGGTTTTCAGCTTGGATGTGGTCATGGACTTCCTGGGATTTTTGCTTGCCTTAAGGTATATGTGCATTTCTAGAACAATCAATCTGTAAGACTTCAATCATGATGTGCTTTAAACTGTTTGGTGTATTTACCGTCTGTTTTGTTGTATCAGGGTGCCGCTGTCATTCATTTCCAGGATTTTAATGCCGAGGTCCTCGAATGTCTGACTATTCCCAATGTGAATGCTAATTGTCTAAAGAAGTCTCAAAATTTGGCTACAGATGTGGCAGATCAAGCAGAACTCCGTTTTTTTGCTGGTGACTGGAGTGAAGTCCATCAAATTCTCCCTCATATAGTTACAAATGGAAAGGACACAAATTATAGTCCAGGGCCGGATCAATCTGCTGGCTATGATATTATTTTTATGGCAGAGACAGTTTACTCAATCTCTGCTCTCCCTAGCCTCTATAAACTTATAAAGAAGGTACCTGTTCCTGTTGTCTAGTTTTTCTATTTGCTATACTTCTTGGTGGGTGAATTCAAAAATTATTCTCGTGTTGAATTTCAACATTATCTTTTTCAGTGCATGAGTCGCCCTCATGGAGTCATATACATGGCAGCAAAGAAGCATTATTTTGGAGTAGGAGGGGGATCTAGGCGGTTCCTATCTGTGGTAGAGAAAGATGGTGAGCTACACCTCTTTTGATTTTTGTCATATTTGCATATCTTGAAAGTTTCTGCTTCTTTTGGCTTTAATTGCATCCAAAACCATGTTGATGCATGAAAGTAGACTAGCTAGTCGTAGTTAATTTCGTTTATCTTCTCTGCTTATGTCTTGTTTTTAGAAGATGATTATTGCTGCCATGTAGTGTATAGTCATCAATATTGTTGGTGTCGGAGATATAGATGTTGCTTATCCACATTTAATAAGCTACATAATCTATGACCCTGAGGTCAAATTCATGGTAAAATGCAATACACGGTAAAGCAACAATACATAGTTAACTACTAATTTTGTCGTCCCCAGTGGAGATTTCTTAGTCAAACTTTTAAGATGGTTAGTGTGACAACACATTTATGCCTATGGGGAGGCGTGCAAGGCAAAGGCATAAGCCATCCATGTTTGTGTTTATGCTCAAAAGCATGTACATGTAGTTTTGGAATAGGGTCAAAATAATTTATTAATTACCTTAGAGGTCTTTTCTATTTTCTGTCTTCCCTCTTTATAATTACATTGTTGCTCAACAAAATCTGATTTTTCAATCAAAGAGAAAGAGAGCTGCTCATATTTGAGCTCCACGACCATGAAACATGATTCTGCAAAAGATGAGCAGGCCTCTGCTTGCCAAGGGTGTCAAATAGGTGGGTTGGGTTCTCATACCAACACATGTGCATTGTCTGAACCCAGCCGTTTTAATTTTTATACAAATACAAATAAAAATATTTTTCTAAAGCAAATAGAGTGACTATTATGCATTAATATAACATTTTTGTTTTTATAAAAGAATAAAATAGTGGCCAATACCAAACCCGAACCCCATTCCTATCCATTTATAAACACCTATTTGCCTGGTCTGTACCTAGCCAGACTTTTTGTTTTGGGTTTCAACAAGTCAAATTTGGAACCGGCCCATTTTGGTTAAATGGGTTAAAAATCACAACCCATATCCTTAAAAATGGCTGTGGGTTGTAGAAAAATTGCCATCCCTGGTTGTAGGGCATAAGCATTCTGGACTCCTATCCTGTTAGCCTCATTGAGGTGCAAAAACTGTTATACATTCTCCATCTTGCATCTTTCTTGCTCCACCTTGGTCCCCAGCCCAATGGCAAAATTCCCTCCAAGCTCGGTGCTTGATTTCGTCTGAGGCAAGTCTTGAGGTAAGCCATGAGGCATGCATGGTGTGTGAAGTATGCTTGCAAGTTTTATATGGTGTGTTGAGTACATGATCCACATTTTACAGGTGTTATGGCTGCTAGCCTAATTACTGAAGTTGCAGATGGCTCCTCTAACGTTCGAGAGGTTTGGAAACTTTCATTTAAGTAGATTTTCTCACCATAAAACTGGTTTATGTCCAATATAATTGTAGTCAATCATCTTTAAGCTATGCTTTTGGAGAAATCTTCAGCTTGTGTTACTTTCTTGTGTACAAAAATGGATGTACTGGTTCCATGATCAGATCACATATCTCCAAAACAGTTTTTTTCTACTGATTCAGATTCAGAGTTAGTGGATCATGGTTCATGTGGTTATGTTATGAGTTACTTTGATGGTTAATCGAATTTTGGAATAACCATTTTTCTTTGTATTTCAATTTTATGTCATATTGACACATTGTCGACCCCAAAAACATTGGGATAATGTTTTGTTGAGTTGAGTATGTCATATTGAAGTATCTAGGATTTGGGTTGCGTCCCTGTTTGGATTTGGGTCTTTATTTCCCACTGTCTCGTTGGAAATACATAATCTAACTCTTTTTTATTATCCAAGGCTTTGATTCATTTCGAAATCAGGTGATCTCCCATTTAGGAATGATATTAAAACAATCCCATTTTGGTATAATTAGATCATATTGAATTGTAACTTCATGAGAGAGAGAGAGAGAGAGCAAAATACAAATATAAGAGCACATGTGATGAACATAAAGAGAGATTATGATCATGAATCACTCCTACAACGATAATACTTGGAACAACCTCTATTATAAGGGTTAGACTGGGGAGGGAGACACCCTTCACTTTTCGAATAAGCTTCACCACCTCCTCCACCATTACACACCGGCTCATCCTTCTTCAAAGCTCCTGACGAGATATACTTCCTCTGTTCAAGAAACCTCCGACTAATCTCCGACTCCATCAAATTCTCCACGGCTTCCTCACACTCCGAGATTGATCCGTTGCATGGCGTGTGGGCATGGGCATGTGCATGTGCATGGCTTGCCCAGAAGGGTTCGCTGTAGAGACACAGGATGAGAAGTAGGAAATAGAAGATGGGGAGGGGAAGCTTGATGAAGCTTGTTTCCATTTTTCCTTTGTGGATGTTCTTTCTTTCCACCGTGAAGAGACATTATGAAGTATTTAGCTTTTTAGAGTTGTTAGTGGAAGACACTACTAGGAAAGTAGAGGAGGGACCGCACTTCACCTAACTCAAGATGATGCTACAGTTTACTAAATTATTATGTTTTTCTCTCCCCTTCTTTCTTTCAAATATCTGCTGAGGATTAGGACCAACAATAATGTTATGTGCTTTATATCGTGTTAAAATTAAACATAAAAAATCAAATAAATTAACACGACTAATGTATCATATTGAAAAAATCTCTAAACCGAACTTGACTAATTTATTTATGTTGATGATATTACATGACTCATTGAATATTTGTAATAGATACTTCGTATCAAGTTATACGATTTCAATAACAACTAGTTTTGTATTGCAAAAAAATATAAAAAAGATACCAAGTTTTTTAACAAATACCAGGGGCGATTCAATGTAATTTGAGGTCTAAATCAGAAACACTAAATGAGATATTTTTATTTTTAGTATTAATTTAAAAAAAATTAATTTATTTTAAATTATTTATGTCAAAGAGACAGAAGAAGGATGCTAGTAGAGGTTTGAATTTTTATTTTTGTCTTTTATTGGAGAGAGAGTTTTGATTTCAACTTTTATTTCTATTTTTTAATTTTTTTTAAAAGAGAGAGGAGTGGGATAAATATAAGTTGACTTTGAGCAATTTTTTATATTTTTTTAACTTCTGGTTTTGAAGATCTTAATGTTATAGATTAGATGATGGACCCAAATTATTACAATAAGAATTTCAATTGGAATTAATTTTTTGGGACTTTTTTTAAGGCTTAAAATTTAATGCATTTAATTTTTTTTTTTTGTGAATTAGTAATGTATCTAAAATTATGAGACCTTCTAAAAATTTGAATTCTATAACCTAAGCTTTATTTTTTAAACTGTCGGGCCGCCCCGACAAATATACATGTTACATGGGTTCCATGGTCATATTTGTACCATGGGTAATATTTAGTACAAATGGTCAAATTCGTCACCGTGTCGTATTTAGCTTACGAGAATATTATTGAGGGTAAGTATTATAATTGGTCTCTAAATTTTATTTTTAGTTTCAATTTTATCTCTGAACTTTTAATTGTCGCAATTTTATTTTTCTACTATCAATTCCGTCTCAATTAAGTCTTTCCATATATTTCTACAATTCGATCAACCAGAATCTAGCCCTCTGATCCATTTCAAGAATTAAATTACATGTTTCCCATTTTGATTAGATTTTATTGTATTTAGTGCACCTTAGTTATTTATGTGTGGATCAATATGGGGTTGCTATGAATGTGTGGCCCCAAGTATTGGTTCCCTGTAGGAGTAAATATTCAATATAACGGTTACACCGCGTTATTATTGTCATGTGGTATAATCGTCTAATATTAAATAAACAAGTGAATAAGGTGACCTCATTTTTTTAACATAGATGATTACTATTTCACATGGATGGGTAGTTGTTTGAATAAGTGGGGTCCATTTTTTTATTTAAGTAGTTATCATTAGACGATTACACCACATGGTAATATTTGATTATAGAGTCCTAATTATATCATTAGTGCTGATGCTTGTGGAAAAGTTATAAATATTGTTGTTGGGGTCCAATTCTTGAATTAATAATAGAATTTGATAGAATTAAAAAATAAAAAGATAATGGAAGAAAGAAAGAAAAAGAATGATGATTAAGTTTTTAAAAATAATAATAAATAAAAACTAAGGAGAATGATGATTAAGTTTGAAGAAAAAATTAAGAAAGAGAAAAAAATATGTATAGCGTGGTCTAGAAGGTGTGTTTCTGCTTTCCTCGAAGCCCATGATTAGAGGTGGACATAATTGGATTATATGTCTAATCATGATTGAATCAAATGATGTCCCACTACAAACATTGCAGCCCAATTATTTTTTTTGGTCTTTGAGCTGAGTTCTTGAAGAAATAAGAGTTGCAAGTGGGAAATTTTGTACCAGTTGAACTTGAACCAATTATAAAAATGTTGTGGTTCATCCCTTTATTTGTAAATATCAATCCGTCCGAGAGTTGCAAGATCGACAAATGGTTAGAGGTCTCTCGTCGTGGAGCAGAGCAAAAAATAAGTCTTTTGATACTTAAGTCAGTATTAATTTATGCTAGTAACACAGGGAGATGAGAGAGTTCATACTTTTATTAGTAGTTATTAATAGTTAGAATAATGGTAATTAAATGATAACTTTTCAAAAAAAATAAAATAAGAAAATACATATAACTTCTCACTCCGGTATGTCTCTTTTCTTTAATTCTCTCTCTCTCACGCATTCATGACAACACTTAACCATCACTCTCTTTCTTCAATTGGACCATGAGGTCCATGACTCTGTTTTATTGCAGACCAATACTTCTTGACAGTCTCTCCCATTAATTATCGACACTTTCTCAATTGTCATTCTCATGTATGATTAAAATTTCCTTCAAAATATATTATGCACACATTAATTTAAAGATACATCGTATTTGTCGTTAAATCTTTTTTTTATTTTATTTTACTATGTCTTTGATGAGTCTCTCTGAAGCCCACTAACGGGCTTCTATGGATCCGATCGATACTCAATGAGACTACAAGTAATGATCGATAATTTTCTTTCATCGAAATTGAAGATCCAACTTTCCTATGTATTAAAAAAAACGAAATTAAAATTGATGATTTTATATCACTGGTATATTAAATATTTATTCCTAAGTTTATGCATGGTCTATTATAAGGCTGACACGAGAAATATGGTTGGTTCAATTCTAGAAAAGGAGAAAAAACTTTGGAATTTTAGAATTTTTTTGCGGATTAGATCAGACGTTAGGAAGATAATGTGATGTGGGTATTTAATGTCAATGGAGTTAGATTAAAGTGAGATTACTTATAGTTAAAAGTTCATAGTACAACAGTCAAGTGGTCGTGCCGGAGTGGTTATCGGGCATGACTAGAAATCATGTGGGCTTTGCCCGCGCAGGTTCGAATCCTGCCGACCACGTCTTTTTCCCATTTTTTACAATCAAGGTGTGGCCCCTTATATTTTATTTTCCATTAATAGGAAATTCTTTGTGAAATTTATTTATTAGTTTTATTAAATTCAACTTAATTCAGTCTTGTCCTTATATTTTTGAGAGGTATATTTTCGTTCAGAGTAATAGAAATTTTTGAATCATTTTGTTATCCAATGAAGATTCAAGTGCATTGGTTTGGATTGATTTTTATTTTTTAGACGGTAGTCTTTTATTGTCGATTTTTATCTTTTTTTTTTTTTTGTTAATAACTAGGATCCATTATTTTTTTCATTTTTTTCGGTCAACTACTATCCATTCTGAAATCTAAACATTTATTTTTTGTAGGATCCATTCTAAACACATATTTTTTCTACTTAGTGGTTATAACGCTAACTTAGAGACTTACAAATCATATTTAATCATATCGTATATTGTAAGACACAAGTTTAAAAACCCGAAATATTAATTCATTAATGTATTTCATCAAACTACTTTGAAAATAATGTTTTATCATCTTGAATGTCACTTTTTTCAAGTGAGATTTTTTCTAAAGCTAAAAGTCTAGTCTTTATGACTTTTATGTCTTCTTTGACCTTAGCAATTTCTTTCCTTAAATCTTGAACCGTAGTAGGCAAAGTTTCCTTTATTTGGGATAAATTTTCAAAAATGTTATTTTGAAAAAACTACTCAGTCAGTCCGTGGTGTTGATGGTTCAAAAATTACAAAGTTTCACTTTGATGTCTCTATTGCAATGCTATGAAAGATCAAATTGATCATATACCTATCTTTTTATTAGGAATTGCAAGACGTCAAAAAGAATCTTTAAAAGTAGGTTTAAAGTTTCATCTTCTCAATTCTTTATATTCAAGAAGATAAAATTCTTCATTACAAGTGTCCTTTAGCATCTGGAATTCCCTTGGGTCTAATTCCATAAAAACTATATATACTTATATATACATACACACACACACAATATATATATACACATTTATATTATATATATATATATATATATAATATAAATATATATAATTAATGATGAAGACCTTAAAGAAAAAATCTTTAAAATTGTTTTAAACTCCGAAAGTGAGTTAGAAAATAATTCTGATAATTTTTCTGGAGACTATAATATTAATGAAATTAGTAATCCTTCTTCAGGAACATAATCTTTAAGACAAGATAAACAAAATTTTCTTAAGTGATTAGAGTTCAATTGTTTACTGTTGTTACCTTAACTGCATTTAAAACTTCATTTTGTTGAACATGAGTTAAATAGTTATCCCATCATCCTCTTAGTTGGCCTGTAAAGCCAGTGGTTATAAATTTAGCAGTAGCATGATCAAAATTTTGATTAGCTTTGCATATTGATGCATACATTAAAATTTTATGTAAAACTTGGTGAATTAAATATTCTGAAATTAAATCATAAAGACTTTAAATTTTGACTATGCACTCCAAAAAAATGCAAAAGAAAAAAAAAATGTGAACTTCTCAGTTTATAATAATCAGTGTAGAGAAAGCTAGTTTTATTTTCATTGATAACACAGAAATTGGGGGACAGAGGAAGAGAAAATGTTGATAGTAATATTACTAGTATATACAGATAAACCATTTATCCAAATATAATTTTCTTCATACAACACACCACCATTAGCTAGTTAATGCTCAAAATTTATGAGTCAAAATTCTGAGAAAGGTATAATGCTCGAGATTTGAAAAGCCGGTTTTGTTAATAAAAGAAAATATTTTTATTTTTATTTTTATTTTCTCTTTTGAAATTATCTTATTCAAATCCTTTACTTCTAAGAAATTGGTTGGTGATAAACTTATTCAGATCTTTAATTTTGAGGAATTTGATTGGTCAAATATTGACTTTTTGTCAACATTTGGTAATTGTTGTTTTTTTTCGTACGTGGATGGTGGATGTTGAACAGGCTAAGAATCAGAGCTATCATCATCAAATACTGTCATCCACCACCAGCGCCCACCATTGTCACCTATCTCCATTGTATTTACTATCACTAACTCCATTTGCCACCGCTCACCATCACCATCACCATTATCACTTACAAACACTCATCGTTGTCCACTATTACTCACTCCCACCACCACTATCATTACCGCCACCACCATCCCATCATCACCATTGTCAACCACCATAATTTTCACCCACCACCACCCACACACAAACACAACTACTGCCGTCACTCATGACTGTTAATATCACTATTGTCACCAAAAATCCACAATTCCAATTGCTATTCACAGCTGCCACCACCATCACAGTCGTCGCTGCCCCACTACAAGTATTACCATCTCCCACCATCATTACTATCGCTCATCATCACTACCACCGCTCGCCCCTATTACAACTTGTGCTTAAATTTCTTACATTACAACTTGTGCATTTAGTATTTATTCATGTTTTATTGATCAGACTGTTTTAAAATATTCAAAAGCTTTATAAAACTAAATCTTTGAGTAACATCAAAGATTTTTATAATGCATCATCTTCCAGTGACTTCCACTAACTTTGCACACTCCACAATCTTTTTCAATGTAGCGTGTTTCAATCTTCTCTAACAAACGTCGAACCTCTGGACCAATTCCGCTTTGTCACCTTTCGATAGAGCCAAAAAATTCCCTCCACTGATTGGAGTATGCCCGTTACCCTCACTGATTTTTTTTGGTAAGAACCCTCCCTGAATGGAGTGCACCAAAAAAAAAAAAAAAAAAAAATTGGAGTACGCCCATTAAGGTGACAATCGAGTCGTGTTGCGTCGAGTTCATATCGTGTTGAACATTAATCAATCATAACTCAACTCATTTAACAAATCGTGTCGTGTCAAGTTTGCCTGTTTATTTTCGTGTCGTGTTCGTATTCGTATTCGTGTTGACCTACATAAACTTTGAATAAAAAATTTAACGCTAAGATTTTTTTTTCCACTTAATTGAATCTCTCCTCATACTTTTTCTACAAACTAAAAATTAACTTAATAATAATAATAATAATGAGTAATAATATCTTTTTTATACAATAATTATGTCAGTGTTTGATATACAGTTATAAATAATTAATATTTTATTTCTATAATAATAATTAAATATGTTAATCGAATATCGCACAACCAAATTAAACATCAAAAGTAATGAAAAAAACAAGTTATCAAAACATGAAAACTCATATATGCAACAAAAAGGTCAGGCCAATTTCTTTCGAGTTAAAAATTTTGTGTTGACGGGTCAAATCGAGTTAAATGAGTTGAACCCAAACACGACTCATTAACACTTCGTGTTGACGAGTCGTGTCATACACGGGTTTGTACAAAAAAATAGTCAATTCAAACTCATTTATTCGTGTCGTATTCGTATCGAATTATCGTATCGTGTCAAAAATTATCATCCCTAACACCCATTACCCTCTAACCTAAAGGATAGTTACCGCTTATCATACAGCTTTTTAATTTCACTACTTTTTTTTTGTTCCGTCGATGGATAGTACAACAAAAATATGGCTACTGAGTATGATGTCAGAGAGTCGATAAAAATACCCCTAGGCAAGGCCAGCTCAACCATTAGGCCTATAAAATTTAGGCTTTAAATCCCACTTTAAGAAAATTTTTATAATTTATTGGTGTGTAGTAATAATAAAAACAAAAAATCTAAATTAACAAAAAATAGGTCTCACAAAGATTTTAAATTTAAGTCCAAACAAAAGATTTCAACTTTGATACATTGAGCCTATTAATTCACCCCATGAAATTTATAGGCAATAAAATTTAATTTTTTAAAAAAATAAAAAAGAAAAAATTTAATAGAAAAATTAAAACTATTAAAAAATCAAGACTTTAACCTTCCAAATAAAAGTTAATTAAGACACATATCATGTATTTAGTTCATACTAAACAAATAGATATAAAACATACATGAGATGCATCAATGTATATGCAAGAGAAAAGAAAACCTTAACTCAAAACTCAATAACCCAAGTTTCACCTTGAAATCTTCAAGTGAATTTAAGAATCTCAAATAATGTTCCTAAGTGATAAGTCCAAAATCAACTGGGTCAAATCCAATAAATTAACTGAGCACAAGTCAGCTAAAAGGTAGCCCAAGCCCACTTCACCGATCCGACCTAGTCCAGTATCCAAGGAGTCGAGGAAGATAGGAATGCGTGGGAGAGAGAATATCAAGATATGCACTTATGGAAATCAAATCATACCTTAATTGTACTTACCAAAGAACTAGTGTCCCTCTCTCTCACGTTATCGCCTCACCAAACCTATATATTGAAAGCTTTCTCCACAAGGAAAGACACATCTCTACACCTTACAACATCTCTCCCAACACACATTCTTGCATCGTGAGTTGTGCCTCTTTATAAACTTGTTTTCTCTTTGTTTGTTACAGTAACTTTCCAAGTTACTTTATTCATTAATAAAAACTTTTTGTCACTGCTGCCGTTTTTCTAGAGTGGAGTAAGTCACCCAAATCAAATCACTATATATCCGCGCGTTTACTTTTATTTACTGTTTTGTCATTGATTATCTTATTTACTGTTTATTAATTACACCTATTTATATACTTGACTGTTGATCTTGCACGAGACCAATGTGTGCATCATTACTAAGTTTTCAAGCAAAAGTCCAAGCTCGAATGACCTTCTTCTCTCTTCCTCTCTCTAATTCTAAGGTTTATTGAGTAGTATTGGGTAAGAGGTGTGAGAAAAGTGAGAGAAATGGAGGTGAAAATAGGGTTATAAGGGTTGAAATTAGCGCCGGGTATTGTTTATTGTACTAAAAAAAATGTATTTTTTCCAAAATTACAGTTTTGCTCCAAAACTTCTCCAATTTGATCTATATGACTATCCTAAGATTTTTCAACGTTCCGGATTCATTTTTAATGTTATTTTTAATCTATATGACAATGTTTTTAATACTTTTAAAACTATCATAATACCTCAACATTTTTAACCGATTCGATCTACTCTATATTTTTCTTTGATTTTCCAATAAGATTTATTGCCAAACATTGTCTTCGAATGTTTGGCCGTCACCTAATGTCTATTTTAATTTAAAAGTCATTATTATCTTCCAAGAGTTAGATGTCTAATGCCGTTATGATAAAAAGAAAGCGCCTCAAGTAATAACCCGTAGCGAAATATTATAACTTCCTTACGTCTAAGATTACAACACATTTTACGGAACTCTTAAGTCCTCATGATTCAATCTAGTACTTTAATATTTCTTGAACTTTAAAATATAACCAATATAAAGTTACTAGTAATACCCCCCGTGACTGAAGTCACTAAATATTAAACTATGACACTATGTGTGTATTGGAGTGTGTGTGTACAGCTGGAGTGTATATATAATGTGTGTGTGTGTGTGTATATGTGTAGTGAGTGTGTACTGGAGTATGTGTAACTATGTGTTGTGAAATATTTGTGTTGGGTTTGTGAAATTTGGGAGGGAAAGTGTGTGAAATTTGGGGGGAAAAATATACCCCCATAAGTTCAAACACCTAACTATCTTATTATATAGATATTTTTAAGGGTCCAAATCATTCTTCAATTACACACCACTAATCACCATAACCTTAAAAATTTCTCATGATCCACGAGATGATAACCATTCGCGGGCAAATAGAGTAATTTCGTACTTTAATTGAAACTTAATTAATCATTCGTCTGTTAATATCAAAACCACCATGTATAAATTTCAACATCGATCTACCATATTAAAACTTTTTAACATCACAACCACTGCAAAGATTTTTTTCAAAAATCTATGATCTTCAATATCAAAAGATCTAGAGATAAACTTTCATATTTCTACAATATTTAACTTCCAAAGATATTAAAAGATCTCACACCACGATAATAGTTTATGTCGAATATTGAACATAATCATTGTTCTATTAGTTATTCAATATAAATGATCTCAAATTTTTAAATATCTATGCTCCACAGTCCAACAATATTAAGGGCAAAAAATTTATTAAACTTTGTAAGTTTCCATGGCACAGGACTTCAAATTTTAGTCTACACCCTTGATCTCTATTTTTATTTAAAGTCCATGAGTACAACTTAACTATCAACCCCACACTCAATTAAGGGATTCTCAATTATCACTAATTGTAGATGGTTTAAATGTTGTGAACTACAAACACCACAAAATACAATCACATAAGAACTGAACTAGTTCATGCTCTGTCCCCAAAGATAACACATTTTATGTACTTTAGAGAGTTATTGTCCTATAACATTCACACGTAGTTTAATCCCTCCTACCTTTTTAAGTCATTACTAATAGGTAGCTAATGGTCACCTATGCGTTTGTAATTTGAGATGAATTTGGTAGGGATAATATTTGATGGTCGCAAAAAATTATGATGGTGATTTAGGGATGAAATTGATAGACTTCTAACTCTCGACTAAGATAATAGTTAAGGAACAATTACTTTATTCGAGGTAGGAACTCTTAAAGAGTCAAAAAATTGTATATAAAATAACAAATACTTATTTTATAAAGGTCTACATTTTGAAATATTTGATACTTAAAATGGGCTAATGAGTTACACGTAGTATATATTTTAGGAAAAAAATTCATTCACACTCCCTCTAGATAGGTATATCTTTAATGAGACATTTCTCTATTTTTAAAATTTTTGTACTTATTAAAATTTGAGCCGATTAAAATTCTATTCGAGACTCAAATTAAATTTTAATCAACTCGCATTAAATTTTAATCTGTCCGATTTTTGATACATAAAGAATATTAAATTTTAATTAACTCAAATTTTAATCAAGTTGAATCGAATTTTAATAAATAAAAAAATATAAATTTTAATATTTTAATTGGGCTAACAGTTCAAGTAGAGTTCATATTGACCCGAATTTTAATACGTAAAAGAATTTTAGGCTCAAATTTAATACATAAAAAAATAAAATTTAATTAGTTTGAATCAAATTTTAATTGACTCAAATCCCAATATGTAGAAAAAAGAATTTTAGTAAACTTGAATTTTAATATGTAAAAAATAAATTTTAATCGGCTCGAACTTTAATCGAATTTTATGTAGAAAGATTGTTTGGAGTTTATGTAGAGATAATTTATTTTTATTATAAATGGTTATTTAATGACAGTGGTGTCAGTGATGTTTAAATATAAATTAGAAGGGGTGTCAATGATGTTTAAATATAAATTAGAAGGGGTGTCAATGATATTTTTGATAATAATGAAGGCATTCTTAAAATATGATAAAATAGAAGGGGTATGGCTGACAATTTCTTAATCTATATAACCCCCCCCCCCCCCCCCCCAAAAAAAAAAAAAAAAAAAAAACCATCCCAACCAACCCAACCAAACCCAACGGCTCCGTAGCCTTTTGATGGAAGTTGGCGTCTTGCACATAGTTGGAGTTGATGAAGAAGGTTTGACCAATGCATTCATCAGCCTTAGAGCATCTCCAACAGGTTATGTAAAAGAGCCTTGTTAGCTATTTTAGATAGTCAGTCCACAAATTTTGGCTCCAACGGACTAGGTATCTCGCTCGCTATTATCCATAAGCCAATATTGGCTCGCTGGATTTAGCGACTGTACAGGCTAGGTATTTCCTCCAAAATCGTTGGATTTGCGCCAAAATCCTCAATGCACAAACCTCCACACAAGCTCAGTCCACATAAGGCATCGTCTTCATCATCGCAGATCAGTCCACAAAAGCTCCCAGAAGGCTCTCTCAACAGAAGACATCGTTTTCATCGCCAAGCACAATCCACAGCATCGTCTTCATCATAGATACTCCATCTCTAGTAGGCTCTCTCTCTCTCTCGCTCTCTTTTACAATTGATCTCACTCTCTCTATCTCTCAATCGGCTCTGAAGCTCTGTGAATCGGGAGCCCTAAAGCTCTGAAGGGGATTTTGATGAAGCTCTGTAGATCCATGATATTTACTCGTGTAGCCATCTTATGATATTTATTCTTAATAGCCCATATTTACTCTTATAGTCCATCTTTTATGATATTTGTTCTTATAACTCATAATTGATTAAATTTATACATGTATAGTTGAATTTCTATTTTTTGAATTTTATTACTGAAAGTTAGTTAAAGTTAATTAGTTAAAATAGATAACGTTATTGGAGTGAATTTGAAAAAATGGTTAGCTAATGTAGATAATATAATATTTAAATATATTTTGAATATTTTGTTGTGATAACATCGTTGTAACAAGTATTTTCTCCTCCAAAGAGGACTTGGGGGCATTTTGTCAATTATTTAAGATACATTTTTTAATAAATATAATTGACTATAAAATTATAAACAAAAATATAATTTGTATTTTAATGGGAATGATAAAATTGGAACAAAATAACCCATTAATGGAGTTTAAGACTTCTTAGAAATAAATTATCAAAAGTATGACCCTAAGATAAATATGATAAGACTTAATGGTTCTTTTGAAGGAAAAATAGGACTTATTGGTGTTTTTTCCATTAAGAAATGAATTTCACACAACTTAGAGCAATGCTACATGGACTTAAAATGTTGAGTTGATTAATCACTATCATTGATTTAACTGTGGGCTTCAGTATTTATTGAAACTCACTACCTATTCAATAGTTGTGATTGATCAAGTCAATAAATCAAGTCAATTTTTTAAGTTCAAGCAACATTTTTTTATAAATTAATAACTATCTCTCCATGTAAGCTAATAAGTACTCACTCTCTTTCCATGTAATCCAATAATTATTTAAATAGAGTTCACCTTACTCCAGGGGTGGCCCAATAAATCTAGAGGCCCTAAGCGATAATATGAAAGTGGGCCTTATTAATATATAATAATTATTAAAATATATTCATTTAAAAGATATTTTTCCAGTTTTTTTAGATTCAAAAATATTGATTAAATTTTTATTGTAGTTTGTTTATCACTAATAACAAATTTATTGAGTGCTCCTTTTTGAGATTCAATAAATTCTTCTTGTTTTCTCTTCTTTTTACATTTTTCACATCTAAAATCATATTTTTGAATAGACATACTAATTATATAACTTACAGTTACAACAATGAAAAATTATAGTAGAAAATTTATAAAAATTAAATTAAAAGTTAAAGAACAACACAATCTGGTACTGTGAGAGAGCAAAACATTTGGCTTTATCACAAAACTCACAACATCAAAATTCAAGGGCAGAAATCAACTATCAAGATTCAAGCATTTAAGTTTTTGTACAAAAGAGACATTCTAAATAAACCATAATATCAAAAATATGAAATCAACATATTAAAATTCTAAGCACACTAAACTTCTAAAAATTTATATTAAATTTTTAATAAAAAATGAGAGAACAATTAAACAAACTAGTTTAATATAGTAGATTGAGCCTAAAAAATTCTGACCCTTGAATCTTGATCACTATCAATTAATTGATAGTTTGTTGAATTACAAGAGATTATAGAATAGAGAGCTTTTGTATTTTTTCTTTGTTTAGATTCAACCTTCACGGAAATAGGAAAGAGAGAGAGAGAGAGAGAGAGAGAGAGAGAGAGTGACGTTAATTCTGTGAGTGAATCCTGTAATTTGTGCTAGAGAGGTAGAGTGATATAGAGAGATTTGCTTAATTCCATCACAGACAGAGAGAGAGAGAGACATTATCTGTCCTTGTTGTGGAAGTCTAATAGTCTATTACAGTCGGCAAATGTAGCAATTTTCTAGGTAAATTGTTGAAGTGTGGACCTATCAATAAAATTTGGGCCTCTCTCAAACCAGCCTATTCAAAATATATATACCTATGACTAAAACTCTTAACAAGGGGTCTCAAAATTTTGTAAAAATTGGGGCTCTAGGCGGCCAACTAAGTGGCCTAGGCCTTGGGTCGGCCCTGTCTTACTCATTTGATGTTTTATTATTGGTTAGCGAAATCTTATAACAATGTTGACATATATTACTGTTACAATGAATATTTAATCTGGAGGAGACATCCTTAGTTGCATTCTCACTTTTCATTTTCCAACTTTCACCTTTGGGATCTGACTTTGGTACCACAAGTTTTTATTCAATACTATATTTTTGTAAATAACATGACGTGTAATTATTATCTGTTTTGTTATTTTATTTTATTATAATAGCCGGCATCTCCCGTAAAATGCACGGAATTTATATCCCCCGCTATCACCTTACTGCCTTCCCTGCAATTTATCTTCCTGTAATCAATTAGCCAGAACTCTTGCCCTGGACATGCTAGTTTATGCTATGCAATCCTTTTTATGCTACCAAAACCCGTTTGCCCACACACTTGACAGTGAAAATCAACTCCGAGCCTATCCAAGAGAGGACTAAATGGCATGGATACCAAGCAAAACAAGCAACTTTGATTCCAAAACACCTCGACAAAGTCACAGAGATGACTCCTAAATCAAAGTGACAGGAAGAAACTATGGCAGACACATAGTAATGCTGTGGAAAATGGTTACAGATAGAATACAAACCAAAGGCCTCCTAGCAACAAGAATGCCAATCCCAAATATATTCTGCCCACTTTGCCATCAAAGCTTTGAAACAGATGTTCATCTAGTCTTCTCATGTCCACTCACTAGAAATGTGGATTTTACAGAGACTTCTGCCCTCAACCTGACAATGGAGGAATGAATGCACAACATCCTAAACCCTACACTGCTCTTTATCCAAAACACATTCAACACTGTTAGGAATGAATGGGATGCACTTATCTGATGGTAGAGAATGTGTCACATCAATCGGTGAGGAGAATTCGGGGTACAAATTTGGTGAAAGTAGCATCTCTTGAGTCTAGTATTGCGGAATAATTTCAAAGTCGATGTTGCGAAGAAATTGGAGAAAGTAGCATTACTCGAGTCAAGCAATGATTCCAAATTGCATCAATTTAGACGATTTGCTATTTAAGATGTTGGCCTCATACGCTCGACTAGCAGCTAGTAGCCTCCAAGGAGGAAGTTGTGACTACTTGAATCATGTTTTTGCTATATGGAACTTGCAGTAATGCTTGGATAAAATAATAACACTGCCACAATAAAAAGAAATCTCAACAACTATTAGCAGAAGTATCATTTATTAAAATGCGCTTGTAATTCTACAGCGTCTTGCTTCCTGGTGGCAAAATCAGAGCACTCAAGAACTACTCAAATATAAATCACGCCAAGGAGCAACTTTTCCTGAACATTTGGGTTTCCAAAATATTTGAACTTTCTTCTGCAATCATACAAAAAATGATAAACCTGGTCAATAAAAAAGTGCAGTAACAAATGCATAATCTCCATCTCACCAATTATCTCCTTATCCTACACTATTGTTCCTTTTCTATTTTTCACCTTTTAGCTTGCAGTCAAAACTACATGGTATAGAACCCCCTTTTATTATATTGTGGGGTCATCTTATAAACTTCATCCATCAAGGACACATTCTTTAAAAACTTTACCAAACAGAATCTGAGGTGGGCCACAAAAATCTTACTTGCCATTTGGCACATACAAGGCGCCAATTTCAATTAAACCTGCCAAATGTTGTTTTTGTCTCCTTTCTATAAGTTGGATTAGTTTGCCCTTCCCTACTCTGTTGCACTTCCTCACTGAAGAAGTTATTTGGAGTTCTCAATACATATCAGTTCTCTCTCTCTCTCTCTCCCTCTCTACATATAAATAAATAAATATGTATGTATATATATATATATACACACACACCCAACAAACAGAAACAAATATGACTGGAAAACTGATGCAGCAGTGGCTCTGCTGGTGGCTTCTTGATTTGCCATGATTCATTGGCAGCAGCACTATCAAACCCTATGAATGGGCAAACTCATAAAACCGGCAAATAGGTGTGTTTGGCAAACTGGTGTGGGATGGATTACTTTATCTGATTCGGCAACATGCGTGTAAACATCCGATAGGAAAGCAAATATCCTGTTATGTAATATAATTCAGTTGCACGAAAATGGCAATATCGTTTAGCTGATTTATTTTTATTTAGAAGAACATTATCAAAAACCAGCAGCAGTAAACTAGAATACATTTAGACAGTATCTGGTTCTAGTATCATCACCAAGTAGCACCAACTTTCCCAATACCCCAAACTGCTTTTTCTAATCTTTTAAAAGGCCCAAGCTCTAGTTTGAAACTTCAAGACCATAATTTACCTACCAATAATACTTCATATGAGTTAGAAGCAAAAAAATACAATCTTGCAAAGGCTTGAGGAACTGGAAGTCTTACCATTTCCTCAGCTCGTCATACAACAGCGTAGACATTTTTTCCTTGCTAAGTTCAGAGGCATCAGAATCCAAGACAGACAACTGTTTTGCAGCCACTAAAGTCTCTTCTTTGTTCGGAACAATTATAGCCCCAAGTCGTCTTTGATCCTACAAGTGATTGATGCCATCACCCCACAGAAGTATAAGTTAAATTTCAGCTTGGCAGTGGACGCATATTAGTGAGCACGCTTTAAGGAAACAAGGAGTTGGAAAAACCCAATTAAAAAGAATGGCTCAATTTTCACCTGGCCAATGGCAACAATATGTTGAATCAGACTACTTCTCATGGCAGCTTCTTCAAGCTGATGGTTCAACATTTTCACCTATTTTTCCCACATATGAAATCAGTTAGTAGTTTTTGGACAAATAAACAAGGAGGATAAAGAACATCTTGATGGCTGCAATGAAAATTGTAAGTCAAAGGAATGTACCTCCCATTGAAGAAACACAAGAAAATTAGTAGATTAGCCAGACCGCAATAATTAACTCAAAAGAAACAAAACAGTGTTCTCTATAAACTGTCAATTGCCCAGATAAGAATATTGCTCCTATCGAGTAAAATACCAGATTGCCAAAGAAACACCGGAAAAATTATCCTAAGCCTATAGCAAGAGAGATATGATTTCAGTGAAATTAATGACTACATAAATGGCAAGTAAGATGCTAGACAAAATGGATAATTTGTCACTGTTAGAGTGCTATTTTCCTATTGTTCGACTTCCCTATTATGTTACTGTCCTATTGTGTTGGTAACACATACCCTACACAATATTGTTTCATACTCTCTTTCTTCCTCTCTTCTTCTTCTATTTCTTTTCCTTGACCCTAACATACAATTAATCAAGTTTCAAGGGTCACCTACAATGAATCAATTTCAGAATAAAAAGACTTTTCAACCTTGCTAATGTACAACAATTGATGCATGTGCAGATAATTGCCATCTTATTGTTACGCATGGCTCAGTAATTGCTGTCTTTGCGGTTTTTCCTCTATTTGCTTTTTTTTTTTTCCATGCAAATATGCAAAGAAGAGAACAAATAAAACAAGCTGAAAAAAAAGGAAAAGGCTATCACAGTTACTGCCAAGTGTCATTTGAAAGACAGACAACATTACAAAAGTTCAGCTTCTAGAATACCGTTCAAAAGAACTATAGTTAGGGGTGATAATTGAGTTGAACTCGAGCCTAAAAGTTCGACTACTAAATGGTGAGGTGCAATCCAACCAATATCACCAGTGTTTAGCCAACCGTCCTTATCTATGGATTGTTCTGTTGCCAGTGGATTCTAGTGCCACATTTAGAAAGAAATAATTATCATTACAAATCAAAGGCACGTTAAGGACTCAATCCTACACTTGTGATCATTTGTAAAACTACTAATAAAACAAAGATGAAAGTGATAATCCACAGCTAATCAAGAAAACATCCCAACCCAAACGATAAGAAAAAGAAAAAAAAAAAAAAACAAAAGATCATCTATGTGAGCTATTATGAGAGGCTAATTTCACAAGCACCAGACCATTAGACAAATAACATTCAAACGTGCCTCGAGAAAGTGAAAAAAAAGAGGTATACTAATAAGAAAGATTCCTATGCTATAAACATACACAAGAATACAGGCCAAATTAGCCATTTTCAGCAATGAAAAAATTTTGGAGCAAAGGTGACCCAGGACAAGGGCCAGAAGTGGGCAAATCTATCTCCCTCATTCGTCATCTGCAATAAAATTCGGCACTTCACCCCGACAGAGGTACTCATCACAGGGTGATGCTAATCCCCAGTCCTTCCGAAGCCGCAAAATGTCTTCTGTGAAAGTTGATCCGGATGATCCAATGAACACAGTAGACAAGGCACAGATGGTCTTATCCAGCATAGCTTCCACCTTCAAAATGAAAGTGAATACACTTTGAGTTGAGAGTGGCATCTTGTTGAAACTAGGGTAAAAATCAATGGACAAGAAGTTCTGCAAAGAATAGAAGTAAGACAACCCCATAATGTTTATGGTAGCTTGGGAGGTAAGACTTTTAAAATTTATTTGGTCATGGTCTCAAGTTCAACTTGCTAGAGAACTCTGATTTACCCAATGTGTATGGTTTCAAGATGTGTATGAGCATATCCCAATTTGCGGTGCAGTCATAAGCCCAAAGAACACATGGTTGGCATGATCATCCGTTATTGATAAAAAAAAACCAGGAAAACACCAATGGGTCTGAGTGAAAATGCAGCCTGAAATATTGCAACTTCATGGGCCTCAAGTTTTTACTAATCAGCCCCAATCCTTTACCGTAGTCCTACTAGTATATCACAGAGCCCTGGTACCCTGACTTCTCCCAAAAAGTGTTTGTAGGGTGGGGACGGGATTTTTGAAGGACCATATAACACTACATTAATATTGGTATCTGGCAATAATTCTTACTCTGAAGATTACAAAGTGCTCAAGATGTCACTCCACAAAATTCTCAAGTTAATTTTTTACATGCAAAATACTCTTAACACATTAACACCCACCCTGTTTGAAGTGGAAAAATGGTTTCCACTTTGGCAATTCTTGGCTTAAAGTTTTCACATGAGGAATCCACTAGCATGCTTATTGTTGAAGTTCTATGAGTATTTTGACCCAAAACAACATAATGCCAAAGGCCTTCATTCATTCATTCACCAAATATCATCCATCATAAGACCGACTTGTGTCACTGGGTGTTTTTGGGGTATTCAACCCATAAAATTAGTTTTCTTAGTTCTCTTCCCCAAACAACAAAGGGAAAAATTATTCTCCTACTTTCCATGCCATTAACTCCACACTCTTTCACAGAAACAAAAGGGAAGAAATCAGCTCCTGTTTTCCATGTCATTAACTCCACACCCTTTTTGAGTAGGCAAGGTTGAAGCATGACTATCATCATTTATCCTTCAGGCACCCACTATAGTACCACAAGCTATGAAGCACGGACACTATCAAAAAGGTGACGTATCCGTGTCGGACACCGATACTCTTCGGACGCTTGTCCGATACTCTTTTACCTGTGTCCATAATTAAATGATAAATTTTAATTTCAGACATTTGTCCGACACTTTTTTGGTGATGCGTCTGACACTTCTTTAAATCGTGTCTACTACTAAACAACAAATATCTGTTGACATGTGATTAACAAACTTAAAAATTTGACTATTAAGTATCTTATACTATGAGAGAACATATAATTACCAAGAGTAGACATATTAAAGTGGTACTCAAAATATAATAATAAAAGTAAAATATGCAAAAAAAATTTGAAAAAGAGCAATTGAGATGAAAACAATCATTTAAATTATATATGTATACTACACGTCTACAAAAAAATTGATAATTATTTATTATGATGAAGTTAGTCTAAATATTCACACTATATGATTAGAGATAACATATAATTATCATAAAATACTGAATTTTTTATAAATAATATATTATTAACACTATATTTGTGATAAATTATATAATTTTATATATAAAACACAATTATATATAACGTGTTTGTGTCCTATGTTTTTGGAAAATGTCGTGTCTGCATGTCCGTATCGTATCGTATCCGTGTCCGTACTTCTTAGACCACAAGTTTACTCAAATTGCACAAAATAAAATGCAAAAATTCCATCTCTTGAAAGAAGCAATGATCCAAAATAAAATTTTTGGTTTTATTTTAACAGCCTATGGATTGGTATAAGCTAATAAAATGAAAAACCTAAGATTCAATCCTTTTACATTAACACCAGCATATATGGTCATTGTAGGTGCAGTGGAAAGATTGTCTCGTAACCTCACAAATATAATGGTGAGATCTGATTTAATAAGATATAGCAGCCTATTATACATGCTTTGCATCAAATTTGAAAAGAGAGCAACAAAGGCTCAACATTTAAGGCGCGCCTTACATACTATGTGGACAATTCTAGAAGCAAATCTATACTACTAATAAAAATGGATTAAGTGAAAAACTTTTGATTTCATTATTTATCCTTCAAAAATTCTATAATGTCTACTATATCATTTTTTGAGAAATTTTTTTATTTTTTTATTAGTTGTATTAATTGAACTAATAAATTCATTATTTGACTTTTGATTAACTTCTTTCCAAACAATATAAAATGATCCAAATCCGATTTGAACAATGTGATCCGAATCCAATTCAATTGTCCAAAAAATTTTATTTTCTATAGTGCATATATGAGTCCGTTAAAATAAATATTCGTTATGATCTGAATAAATTAATTATAGATGATTTTAATATTTAACACATGAATTTATACTCAATTTTATTAAATAATCACCAAATTACATCATATATTTGTATACGTTTGTAGGTACACAGTGCATATCCAAATTCGCTAAAAAATAAATATTCGAATATATCTAATAATCTATATACTACTTTTGAATGTCAATACTTGTCCAAAAAAAAAAACCTTAATTGATAATACTATCCTTAAAAAGCTAAAAAGACAATAATAACCTATTGTAGTAACTTCTTATAAGTCAAAGAAATCAGTAGTCATCCATCTATTAATCACTTACTGAAGTAAAACATTACAGTTTTTAAATGCAATGCAATTCAATTTTCCTTTTTGAACTTTATGCAATTCAGTTCATATAACCCAAAATACGAGAAAAATCTTAAGCGTCACAATTACCCCATGTTAACAGTGCCACTTTCTGTAACTGTCCACTAACAAGGGAACAAGTGAGCCCATAAAATTCAATAACCATCATGTATTTTTTTTACAAAATTCAAAATATTTGACATACAACGCACGTGTGCACCAACTAATTGAACTAAATGCATTCTAACCCCAACATACTTCCCAAATAATTGAAAAAAAAATTAAAACGGGTTGTAAATGTTAGGTTAATTGATGGTATGCATCCAATGAAAAGAACAAAGACATGTATATGTAATATTAGATAATGGCTTGTTATGTATATTTGAACTAAAAAAATAGAAAAGAAATCATGTTTACCTGAGGATCTCCATCAAGGTTGTGTCTATATAATAGAGCATTCCATTTTTCAGCTGAATTTCGAGCTGGCCTCTTCACAAGTGGTACAATCTTCCAATTTAGCACAACAAGGGACTGCAATAAATCAGTTTCACTTTCTGCAGCGTCTGTAGAAAGATAAATTACTGGAGTATTGGCCCTTTCAACTGCTCGATTAATGCAATCAGCAGCTTGAGGAATGGGATAAAAGCAACTTAGACTTTTGGCATTGCTGACAAAATAAAGTAAGAATTGTCAGGGACATTGTGATGCATATCTCTATGAATGCGAATATACAGAAACATACCATACTTGCTCATATGATAGTCCCACATTCATGAAATAAACTTTACTCGTATGACCATTGATGATGTATGCCTTATACACAAGCATTACATCTTATTTGAGTGGAGTAGTCAAGGCTCAACACTCATTGCCAACAATAAAAAAGAAAGAAAAAAAAAAAACCTAAATAAAATTTTGATTGAACCACAAACAAAGGCATGTACCACGTTACCAAGATTATATCCCAACTGCACCTTCTTGGTGTATGCGAATACTTCATATAATTGGCATGAGAGTAAAACGAGATAGAAATACCTAAGAATGACTACAAGGATTAAAACCAACAAGAATTACCTGGTAATGCATATTTAAAGTTTAAACAGTTTAAATTCAAAACTGTTGATCAGAAGATGGTAGAAGCAAGCCTGTTAACATGGAAGCAATAAATAAAGGGAAAGAACACCATACCAAAACTTCAAGAACCCATGACGCCGAAAATGAAGTGCTATAAAGTT
>CAUOFW020001959.1:0-33962 GCA_963454935.2 Ilex paraguariensis
TCTTTTACTTCCATTGCTTGAGCTTCCTTCTTCCCTTAGAGGAGTGAAACTCTTCCACTTTTCTAGAGCTTTACCAAAGCCGTGAAGGGTGGAACATGATTCACTCATTCTTTGTCGAAGATCGGCTCCTTGTGTAAAATGTGTTACCTTGTAACTCCTCTACTTGGAGGGATGAGCATCACTCACTTTTCTAGTTTTAACAAAGCCATGAAGAGTGAGTAGTTTCTCATCCAATCTTTAGTAAGAGGTGGTTATCCGAAAGTTAAATTTATGCAATTCGTTTATGCTTAGCTTTAGTCTTTATTTTTTCATAATGTCTTCTCATCATATTGTTGTCTTTATTTTAAGCATGAATAGCTAAATCTCTTAGTTGGCAAAACCAAGAGGAACCTCCACTTGGGTATACCATTTCAACTCATTCTCTTCCCCTCTTTTCAGAGTTCAATGGTTCGGTTTGATTGGGTTGAGGGTGGATAACTTGGTGAGTCTTTGATATTCCGTAGGCCTAGTCACGGTTTATGCTTAGCTACTCACCAATCTTACCCCTAGCTTCCCACGAATCAATCGTTCATTCATGCTCTATTGGAGGAGGGTTTTGAGTTGAGACGGTATTCCTATTGGAGTGACCTCTTGGATTTGCCAACATTTGTTTCTCATTTTACTAGCATCAAAACAACTTCACCAAACAACTTCCAACAATCAAAGATTTTACACTTTCTTTCTCCCAAAATCAGCTTCCCCTCGGTTTACTTCCTTCTCCATGGAAACGACCTTGGAATACCACCAAGTAAAACACGATCCGTGAAAGTCTCCTTGCGCTTGGGGAGCACTTTTGTTCACAGATACTCACATTTGAAATCTCATTCATCCACCATTCCGTTGCCCTTTCTTTTGACATCATCCCTAGGAGAGTGACACTCCCCTTTATTCATATACTATACATTCTAAAAGGTGATGTTTATAGGTTAGGAAACAACACGGAAATTTGTCAAGCATTTTTGGCGCCGTTGCCGGGGAAGGCAAGTGTCAAACCAAGAAGGTGATTTTCGGACGACGGAGGTAAGTCCCCTGATCTTCATCATGGGCTGAGGTACGTTGTTCCGTGTACATAATCTTGTTTGTGTATAACTTTGTTTGTATATATTTTGTTTTATGTGGAGGCGGAATGACCGAAACCGACTTGTTAGACAAAACTTGGCCCCTACCATGAATATTGACCAAGAACAACCCGAGGATGCGGGTGACAATTTTGACAATATAGATGCAAATCCAAATATCCAAAGGGGTGGGGGACCACAAGAACCCCAAATACCCAATCCGAGAATGAATTTTCCCCCTCCCGTGAATGAGGGGAATAATTTTCAAATGAATCCCCCGGTGAGGTCAATGAGAGATTTCCTACAACCAACATGAAGCACCACACCATCATGCATCCTCCTTCCAGTCCAAGCTCATCTTTTCATAGTTAAGCCAGGGATGTTGCAACTAATTCTCACGTTCAACGGATTTGAAATTCAGAGCCCCTATTCACACATAAGGGATTTTGAGGAAATGGTTGCAACTTTCCTCCCCAATCATGGGATGGAAGAGATAGCTAGAATGAAATTGTTTCCCTTTTCCCTAAAAGACAAGGCAAAAACGTGGCTTATTTCCTTAAGGCCTCGAACCATCACATCGTGGAGCCAAATGATTTCTGTGTTTTTGAACAAATTCTTTTCGGTGCATAAAACCACTACCCTAAAAAAGCAAATTCAAAACTTTTCGGAAAAGCCCAATGAGCAATTCTATCAATGTTGGGAGAGGTACAAGGAATTGCTACAATCCCTTCCACATCATGGCTTTGAACCATGACAATTGGTGAGTTTCTTTTATGAAGGAATCACACCGGGCCATCGACAGTTCATTGACATGATGTGTAATGGAGAGTTTTTGAACAAAGACCCTGATGAGGCCTTAGATTACTTTGATACATTGGCACAAAATGCACAATCATGGGATATTACAGATCCTACCGATGTACCAAGGTCTTCTCCTCAAAAGACTGGCCAAACTCAAGGGGGAGGAATTTATGATTTGAGAGACCGGGAAGACTTGTTTTCAAAAATTGCTAAATTGTCAAGGAAAGTTGAGAGTCTTGAAGTCAATAAGAGACACGAGGTGTCTAATATGTCACGAACCGAGGAGGGTTGTTCAATTTGCGAATGTATGGAGCATTCCCTATCGAATTGCCCAAATATTCTGACCCTTAAAGAAGCGTACCATGAACAAGTCCATGCATTCAACCAAACGAGGCAATCATTTTCTCCCAATTCAAATACTTACAATCCGGGTTGGAGTAATCACCCAAATTTTAGTTGGAGAAATGAAAATCTCATTCCTCATGGTTCAAGTGTATATGCATCTCACATGCCTCCCAAGCAAAACCAATACCATGGCCAAGGGCAAGCATCTAGCTCTCAATGCCCCTGGACCAATCCACAAGGGTATTTGTCAAACCCACCACCACAGAATTTTTTACCAAATCCACCTCCACAAAGTTTTTCTCAAGGACCATCCAATCCATCCACATACCAACCTCCTCACAAAAGGAATTTGGAGGATATGGTTCATTCCTTCATTCAAAGTCAAACCGCCATCAATAACCAAAATGCCACAGCCATCAATGATGTAAGAGCCCAACTCACAAAGTTGACAAACTCTATAGGGGCATCTCAACAAGAAAAGGGGAAGTTCCCCACTCAACCACAAGAGAACCCTAGGGGTCAACTCCTTGTTGAGTCATCGGAACCTTCGAAAGAGAGTTGCGAGCAACTCAGAGCTGTCACCACCCTCCGCAGTGGCAAAGAAATTGACAAAACCATTTTGCCAATGGTCTCACCCAAGACCACATTGCCAAAAGAAAAAGATCTCTTGGGTGACGCCGACAAGAGTGAGGTGCATGAAAAGAAAGAAAGAGAGGTTGTTGAGAAAGGAAAATTAATTGATGATTGTGTGTTTATTCCTCCCTTGCCTGCCCCTTTCCCAAGTCGTTTGAAGCCACCTGTCAAGGTGGCTAATTATGCTGATATTTTGGAAATGTTTAAGCAGGTGAAGATTAACATTCCACTCCTCGACGCCATCAAGCAAATTCCATCATGTGCTAAGATTTTGAAGGACTTATGCACGGTGAAGAGAAAACTGAATGTCCATAAGAAAGCATTCCTCACCGAGCAAGTGAGCTCAATTTTGAGGACTAACACTCCTCCCAAATTCAAAGACCCTGGTTGTCCAACCATAGCCATCACCATTGGAAATTATCGAGTGGAGCAAGCACTCCTCGATTTGGGGGCAAGTGTGAATCTTCTTCCCTACTCGGTGTACCAACAGCTGCAGCTGGAGGAGTTGAAGCCCACCTCAATCACACTTCAATTGGCGGATCGTAGTATCCGTACACCAAGGGGAGTAGTTGAGGATGTCTTAGTTCAAATTAATAAATTTTACTTCCCTGTCGATTTCATTGTGCTTGATACACATCCCGTAATGCTTGGAACCCTTCCTTGCTACATCTAATGCCGTGATAAATTGCAGAAACGGTCTAATGAAGTTGGCATTTGGGAATATGACAATGGAGCACAATGTATTCAACTTGGCAAAACAACCAGGTGATGATGAGGAAGTAAGTGAGGTCAATAGAATCGACACTTTGGTTGAGGAGCACTTGGAGCTGGAGGGGATATTGAAATTTAAGGAAGAAGGAATTGTGGATCTTGAGAATTATGATGAACAAGAGGAGGTAGAAGATTTGAAAGGGATGGAAAGGTGGATCCCTACATTCGAAGAGTTACCCCATCGAGAAAAGAAAATTTTTCCGTCGGATGAACAAAAGCCCAACTTGGAGTTGAAGCCCTTGCCCACCCATTTGAAGTACGCCTATCTTGGGGAAGGTGAAACATTTCTGGTGGTCATTAGCTCTACATTAAACATGGAACAAGAAAAAGAACTCTTGGAGGTGTTGAGAAAACATAAAGGAGCAATTGGGTGGACCATTGCGGATATCAAGGGGATAAGCCCTCTCATTTGCACCCACCGCATATATCTTGAGGAGGATTCCAAACCTTCCCGACAACCACAAAGGCGGTTGAATCCCATCATGAAGGAGGTGGTAAGGGATGAGGTTCTGAAACTACTTGATGTGGGGATCATTTTTTCAATTGCCGATAGTAAGTGGGTTAGCCCCACACAAGTAGTACCTAAGAAATCCGGAGTTACGGTGGTTGAGAATGATGAGAATGAGCTTATTCCTACAAGAGTAATCACCGGATGGAGGGTGTGCATTGATTACCAAAAGTTGAACGCTTGCACAAGGAAAGACCACTTCCCATTGCCATTCCTCGATCAAGTTCTAGAACGAGTAGCGGGGCATCTATTCTACTGTTTTTTAGATGGATACTCCGGCTACAATCAGATTGAGATTGCTTTGGAGGATCAAGAGAAGACCACTTTCACATGCCCCTATGGTACCTTTGCCTACCGCCGCATGCCATTTGGACTGTGCAATGCTCCGGGGACTTTCCAACGCTGTATGATGGGAATTTTCAGTGACATGGTGGAAAAGATAGTGGAGGTCTTTATGGATGACTTTTCGGTGTTTGGGGATTCATTCGAGGGATGTTTGGCAAACTTGGAGAAAGTTCTAACAAGATGTGAGGAGAAGAATCTAGTCTTGAATTGGGAAAAGTGTCACTTTATGGTGACAGAAGGAATTGTGCTTGGCCATATAGTTTTGGCAAGGGGTATTGAAGTCGATAAATCCAAGGTGGAGGCCATCTCCAACCTCCCTACGCCAAGAGCCATCAAAGGCATCCGGTCATTTTTGGGCCATGCAGGTTTTTATCGTCGATTCATAAAGAATTTCAGTGCATTGGCCCGACCCTTGACCAACCTGCTGTCTAAGGAGGTCCCATTTGAGTGGTCGGATGATTGTGAGGCATCTTTTAAAAAACTTAAAAGCATGCTAGTCACACCTCCGATCATGCGACCACCCAATTGGGATCTACCTTTTGAGCTCATGTGCGACGCAAGTGATTACGCGGTCGGCGCAGTGCTCGGTCAAAGGGAGGAAAATAGACCATATGTGATACACTATGCTAGCAAAACACTTAATGAGGCTCAGATGAATTACACTACCACCGAAAAGAATTGCTAGCAGTAGTGTTTGCCTTAGATAAATTCCGTGCTTACATCATTGGTTCGCCTATTGTTGTCTTTACTGATCACTCTGCTTTAAAGTATTTGTTGTCTAAGCAAGATGCAAAACCGAGACTCATTAGGTGGATACTCCTCCTACAAGAATTCGACTTGACGATCAAGGACAAGAAAGGAGTTGAGAACGTGGTGGCGGATCATTTATCCCGGCTTGTGGTGCAAGAGGCCGATGAGCACATTCCTATCCCTGATTTTTTTCCTGATGAGCATTTGCTGTCAATTCACTCTGTATGTCCTTGGTATGCTGATATATGTAACTATCTTGCAACAGGACAGATACCACCGCAATGGAGCCCAGAAGATCGAAGACGATTTATGGCAGATGTGAAGTACTTCTACTTCGACAACCCGTATTTGTTCAAGTATTGCCCCGACCAAATCATGAGGAGATGCGTACCTGAAAATGAACAGCGGGATGTCCTTGCATTTTGCCATTCACAAGCTTGCGGTGGACATTTCTCAGCGAAAAAGACTTCGGCCAAAATTCTTCAATCAGGTTTTTACTGGCCCTCTCTTATCAAAGATTGTGTTTCATTTTGTAAGGGATGCGACAAATGCCAACGGTTGGGTAGTGTGACCCAAAGAAACATGATGCCCCTTTCACCAATACTTGTCATAGAAATATTCGACTGTTGGGGCATCGACTTCATGGGTCCTTTCCCTATGTCATTTGGTTATTTGTACATCCTCCTGGCAGTGGACTATGTGTCCAAATGGGTGGAAGCTATCCGACCAACTAATGACCATCGAGTCGTAGTCAAGTTTCTCAAGGAGAATATCTTTTCAAGGTTTGGGATGCCTCATTCAATAATAAGTGATGGTGGATCACATTTCTGTAATAGGCCATTTGCATCTCTAATGTTCAAATATGGCGTCACTCACAAAGTATCCACTACGTATCACCCACAAACAAATGGTCAAGCCGAACTTGCCAATAGGGAGATAAAGAACATTCTAGAAAAAATGGTTAACCCAAACAGGAAGGATTGGTCCGATAGATTGATCGATGCCCTCTGGGCATACCGCACTGCCTTTAAAACTATTTTGGGCATGTCTCCCTACCGGCTTGTCTATGGAAAGGCTTGCCACCTGCCAGTCGAAATGGAACACAAGGCCTATTGGGCCATTAAGACTTTAAATTTTAATTTGAGAATGGCCGGTGATCATAGGAAGTTAGAGCTGAATGAGTTGGAAGAGATTCGACGAGATGCGTATGAGAGCTCCAAAATCTCAAAAGAAAGGGCCAAAATCTTTCATGATAACTCCATTGTGAGGAAATCATTTGAGCCCGGGCAAAAAGTACTCTTATACAATTCTCGCCTCTCTATTTTCCAAGGCAAACTCCGATCCCGTTGGGATGGCCCTATCTTGTCAAGGTGGCCTACCCCAACGGAGCTGTGGATGTTCAAAACCCCGAAAATGGCCAGACATTCAAGGTCAATGGCCAAAGACTTAAGCCATTTTTTGGGGGTTTTGAAGAACAAGTGGTGGAGGAGAATTTGATGGATCCGGTATACCCGGAAGTTGTGAAGGAATAATTAGTTTTTTTTTTCTGCTTTTTAATGTACAGGTTTTTATTTACTTACTTTTTTTTTATTCCATGTTAATTATGTTCTTTTGTCGTATAGTTTTGTTTTTCTTAGTCGCAGATATTGGTGTTTTTGTCAAAGCTCAAGTGCGAGGTGTTCTCTAACCCTTCTTATCTTTTTACTGTCCATCATTGAATATCATATTTGTTTTAGAACACTGCATGAATCAAGTTGGGGGGGTTGCACTATTTGCATATTACACCAATGTTTGTGGGAATATTCCGCGCGAATATTCGCGTCTGCCGACACTAAAAAAAAAAAAAAAAAATGGTGGGAATATTCTTCACGGATATGCGGCTGCCGACACTCAAAAAAAAAATAGGATGCCTTTATAAGGCTTTCAAATTTTTTTTTTTTCTCCATCCACCGGTGATTGGTCTCCCCTTCTTCTTCCTTTCTCTTTTCTTCTTCTTCTTCTTCTTCGTTCTCTCTGTTCTCTGTAAAAACAAACCACCCATGCAAATCCATGACCATATACGCCGACAACCCAGTCCTTTGTTTAATAATTTGCCTTATATGTTTGTATTTGTTCATGGGTGCTCTTTTTCTGCTCACACTTAGGGTGAGGGGTTTCCAGCCTAACCCAAATCTCCCTCGAGTGGGTTAATTGTTGTGTTTTGTTTGTTGGTTTCGGCAGCTAAACAGATCTTTACACCCACCGCTTTTTCCTCTTTCTTCATCTTCTTCTTCTTATTTCTATTGTGCTATTCTCTATAACACGACCCAACTCCCAACAATCCCATGACCATATTCCCCGAAGACCCAGTCGTTTGTCTCATGCTCGGCATTTGTTTACTCTATTTGTACATGGCTCTTCTTCTTCTGTCTGCATTTAAAATCAAGGGTTTTCGTCCTAGCGAAAACCCAGATCTGCGTAGAGAAGATTAATTTGTGTATTTTCTTTGTAGGTTTCGACAGTTGAACAGATCTCTACCCTACAACTTGATCTCTAAACTCTACACACTGGTAAATTCGAAACATTGGGGACAATGTTCGGTTTAGGTTGGGGGGTGTGATCTACGATCCAGTTGTTATAGTTTCGTATTTAAAAAAAAAAAAAGATTGTTCTGGATTGCGTATTTTTACAGCATTTTTGCTTATATTTCATGATCACATCAAATGCAGCGTCAATCGTCTTTGTGACTGGCAGACGTTAAAGAACCAGATAGTGAGTCTTGAAGCATAGAAAGCATGGATGTTAAAATTTTTGGTTTAGTTTGGGAGTCTTGCGCACATTTCCATCTGATGTGCATGCTGTGATCATGAGAAAAGCAAGAGTAGTCAGAAAAATTGAAATCCGAGAAGCACAAGCAAAACCATTGTGTGGCAGAAGTACTTTTGCTAAACGTCGTCGTGCCAAACGGTTGGGTGCTTGTAAACAATGTGGCAGGTGTTTTCACATGAAAAAATACAATCAGTGTTCTGAACCAATTTCGGGTCGTGCAACCGATCGATTAAACTGGATAGTGTATGGGCAGAGTAAGGATTTTTCCTGAGACGCCATCTTATACCAGTCCGGGACTTACATGTTATGTGCGACAAGAAGTGGGAAGGGTCACTAATAATGACATAGACACAAGCGACGACTCGGATTAAATTTTAACTAATAATGACAAAGCTGTGGAAAAATGTGTTTTGGGGATGAAGGTTAATGGTCCGAAATTTTTTTTTTTTGTAAATATTTGTTTATGTACAAAGTCTTTTTGTTGAAATAAAAATGTGGGTCGAGTAAGGATTGTCCTAAAATGCCAACTTGTAGCGTGGGTAGGGACCTATCCTGAGACACCATAGTTTTCCAAGTTCAATATGTGCATTTAGTCTTTTTGTAATTTTTCATAGATAAATGTGTATGTAAATAGTTTTGATTTTTATTCGAGTGAAAAAAAAAAACGCATTTCCTTGAAAAATGGTATTTTCTCTATGCTTAAATGTCAAATGTACATTGGTATTTGTTAATCTTAAGGTACAGAATGACCAGACTCGAAAATAGAATTATAATATAACTGACATTCTTTGGAAACCTGACATAACCAGTGGAGATAACGAAGAATACCATGGTAAGTTTTGAGCCTTACGATGCTTTCTGAGAGACAATCAACATTTACTCAAGTAAGCTCTTTCACTTTCAATTGTTGAATAATCTCATTAAACTTGCTTTGATTAAATGCAACTAAAGTAATCTATTGACATATCCTACAGGGAACCTTTGCATGCGACACAGCACATACTTGAGAAAGGATTTTAGGCCATCTTTGAGTTGATTTTGAACCTTAGCCATTGCTTCTACAAAATTATATCCCTAGTTAGCCATGTTTGAGCCTTCAATGAATGATGATTTTTTTTCTCGAAAACCCATATGATAACCGAGCCACAAAAAAAAAAAAAATACACTTAACATACCTTGCTATCCAATTTTTTCTTGCACCCTCTTATAAATCGGTATGACATAGAAAGGCAAAAAAAAAAAAACAGAAAAAAGATGGTGGCTACTGTTCAACGAAGAATCGAAAAAAAAAATGGAAGAAAGAAATACCATTTCTAGGCAAAAGACTGAAAAGCAAGAAAGAGGTGTGCTACATTAAAAAAGGGGATAGCTTTTGAATACCATTGACGTCATTTCATTAGCCACTAACCTCTGGCCACATTACAACCTATAGAAAGTCCTAATTGATCTCAAGTCTAATGCATGTGTGCTGTCGACCGAAAACTGGGTATGTTAAATAGTATTTCTTTAATTGCATTGATATTCTTCCATGAGATTATGCCAAGAACATGATTAGCCTACTTTCTTAAGACTTTCACTCCCTTTCTAACTGTGCATGTGATTCTTCGATTGACCATCCTCTGATCACATGCCCTTTGAGAGACAAGTCACTATAATCGGAGTGAATTTTTTTTTGCTGGAGCATTCTAAGAGAGATTTGAGAAATCAAAGCTATCCATGGAAGGTGATAAAGTAGAATGTTTGTTATATAACAATTCTTGCTACTAGAATGATCATTCCTACTACACAAGGAATTCCAAATACCAATGTAACAAGTGTTTATTTTTGTATAGAGTACGTACCAATGACAGAGAAGTGTTCGGGAAACAATTCAAAATTAAGAGATGTGTGCCTCAATGATTCTGTTGCTAACTCATTTTGACAAGAAATCTTACATATACACATCTTTTAATTGGAGTTTGTAGGTAGCTTCACTGAAACCTTCACGAGACAAACTCGTCCACTAGGGATCACCTAGGGGTTTAACGGCTTATTGCATATGCTAAATGCAATCGTGTTATCTACGAAAGTGATTTTATTTTGTTATGTTGTTTATTACTAGGGACTAGTAATATTTAGGTTGGGGGTGTGATTAACCCTAATTAAGGCATAATTTAATAGGTAAATTGTGTTAGTTGAATAAAGTTAAACTAGTCAAAATAAATCAAATTAGAATTAGTGTGTGAATAAAGGATAATGCATTAATTGTTGTTCTTTTCAGGATTTTGTGCGTCAAAGCTACAAACTACTGGGGAGCCAATTGCATTAAAGCTACAAACTACTGGGGTGCCAATTATCAAAGCTCAAAACAAAGGATCAAGATTCAAGGCCACAACAAGATTTTCAAGTCCACCTAACAAGATTTTCAGGTCCACCTAACAGACTTTTCAAGTCCACCTAACAAGATTCAAGGCCACCTAACAAGACTTTCACCCTCCCTTGTTGCCTATAAATACCACCCCTTAGGACTTGTAAAGCATTCATCTTTTGGTAGTGGAAAACCCTCCAAAAGTATTATTGCTTTCCTTATTGCTTATAGCTTTCTTTAAGTATTGCTTTCTTTATTGTATTCTTGCTTCCTTTTAATTTATTGCTTTCTTTTACTTTAAGTATTGCTTTCTTTTATTGTGTTATTGCTCTTTTTACTTCCATTGCTTGAGCTTCCTTCTTCCCTTAGAGGAGTGAAACTCTTCCACTTTTCTAGAGCTTTACCAAAGCCGTGAAGGGTGGAACGTGATTCACTCATTCTTTGTCGAAGATCGGCTCCTTGTGTAAATGTGTTACCTTGTAACTCCTCTACTTGGAGGGATGAGCATCACTCACTTTCTAGTTTTAACAAAGCCATGAAGAGTGAGTAGTTTCTCATCCAATCTTTAGTAAGAGGTGGTTATCCGGAAGTTAAATTTATGCAATTCGTTTATGCTTAGCTTTAGTCTTTATTTTTTCATAATGTCTTCTCATCATATTGTTGTCTTTATTTTAAGCATGAATAGCTAAATCTCTTAGTTGGCAAAACCCAGAGGAACCTCCACTTGGGTATACCATTTCAACTCATTCTCCTCCCTCTTTTCAGAGTTCAATGGTTCGGTTTGACTGGGTTGAGGGTGGATAACTTGGTGAGTCTTTGATATTCCGTAGGCCTAGTCACGGTTTATGCTTAGATACTCACCAATCTTACCCTAGCTTCCCACGAATCAATCGTTCATTCATGCTCTATTGGAGGAGGTTTTGAGTTGAGACGGTATTCCTATTGGAGTGACCTCTGGATTTTGCCAACATTTGTTTCTCATTTTACTAGCATCAAAACAACTTCACCAAACAACTTCGCAAAACATAAAGATTTTACACTTTCTTTTCCCAAAATCTTCTCTTTGTAATTATAAACTCATTTTCTGTAATTCTTTCATTCAATCTACCAAGTAGTAAGGTTTATAGATTTTTTTTTCTTTTTATCTTTTTTGTTTTTACTTTGTGTATCAGTAATTTTTTACCAAATTATTTTGATTGTGAATGAAAAGATAAGATAAATAAATACGTTTTTAGGTATTGGAGATGATATTGTATTAATGAAGTTGTCAACATTTATTATTATTGGGGTTTTGGGAAAAAAAATAATGTTGTTTTAATATGTCATATTCACTATAATATGACAATTCAAAAGTTTTGCAAAGATAAAGAGATTTACATGATATATTAGATATTAATTTTTTATTTAAATATAAAGAGATATAATGGTAATTTGTATATTTAAATACAAAAAGACATGTTAGCTTTTATAGTTTTTTATAAAGGCAAAATAGTAAATTAATTTTTTTTTCATGTTAAGGTACTTTTATTAGTAGTATAGATACATAGAACCCTTAATAGGATTGACCATTGGATACCTGTCTTTTGTTTGGCTAATTGTCTACCCCTATCTTGGGATTCCCCCCGAGCTGAGAATTTGAGGATATCCTAACCACCAACTCAAATTATGCGACTAATGAATAGACTTCACGTTTTACCTATTCCAAAAAAAAACCCTAATAACNGAGGATATCCTAACCACCAACTCAAATTATGCGACTAATGAATAGACTTCACGTTTTACCTATTCCAAAAAAAAACCCTAATAACAGTTGGATTAATGATATTCCCGATATTGGATGGAATTCATTATCGATGGATTAGAGCAACAAGTAGGTTCAATTAGCATTATTGAATAGCCTCAAATACTTAGTGGCATGGAATAATTTGCCCACCATGTGCCCAAATTCTGGGTAACTCACTGTTTATTATATTCATGCAATTTTATCTGTTTGCTAAATGCTACTCAATGGGGAAGATCAAAAGAAACTGATTTGTGCTCTCAAATGATGTTTTTATTAAGGCTTTGACTAGCTGCAGTCGAACAGTAATTTATTATTTATAGAGTGTGAATCTTCTTCTTGTGCGTTCTTGTTTCTGAATAAGCCGAAGAAGCAACATATGTGGAGTTATCTAAATGAGGAAACTGCGTAATAATTTTTGGATACTTGTTCATCCATTTTCTGTTATGAAAACGTCATATGATTAGAGATTGTAGACGGCTATGAGTATGTTTCTATGATGATTTTGTTATGGTACTACATGTATTATGGTGTGTTCAATCCTTGATTTAGATGGATTATATTAAATTGATTGTGATATTTTGATTGGTACGGTATGTTTTCTCGATTGAATTAATGCTTTTGTAGTGTTCCGACCTCATAGGGACATAAGTTCATTTTTAAGAATAATTGAATTTGTCCTGATCAATTGGATCTCTTCTCTTACGTATACATCTGTAGGATATGTATGATTGAAAATGGTATTGAACCAACTTTAGACGATGTGTTGCAATTAGGGAAGAATCTATTTACTGTTACCTATTACATGTACAAAAGCTCTTGCATAGTGTAGAGGATCATCTTCCTTGTGTAATAGATGCCTAATCGTTTTTCTGTCGGCCTTAAAAAAAATTCTGATGCTTTTCGCAATTCCACATTTGAATAAAATACTGTGAGTTTCAGTAATAGATGAGTAAAGACTTATGAAATTTGTGACCCTGCAGCCTAGAATTGTATTATGTTATGACCCTATATTCGCTTGCCACAAATTATTTGGCAGGTTATATTACACACGTAATACAACTATTAATAGATTTACCCTCGATTCATCGCCTAGGGAGTTCATACCAACCCATCCAGGTATAAGGTTAATTTGCTACTCGAATCTTAGATCTACTCATATCACAGAAACAAACCTCTTCTAATGACAGTAACCCAGTTGCTCAATCAGTAATTCATCCATTATCCATGTCTGTAAATTGTGCTAAAAGTTTCTGGTGATGATGCTTCAACCACTATGATTCCACACGAACTAAATTATAAAATTTATTGATGATCTATCCTTTCCAGAACACTCCTTATGAGTCTATATTTTGTGTCATTTTGCTATCCAGCTCTAACGGAAAGAAGAAAAGCCTTGGGCCATCTCCATCATTGCCGAACTGGGAGGTCACTACATTGCAAGGGAACCTAGCCAACAACATGATATGAATCATGCTGTGAATGTATTGGCTCCACCTTAGGAGAAATAAAAATCGTTAAATGATGACATTGATGAATTCATTAAAATATTGAAATTGAGATCATTTTTATCAGCACAAGAAGAACATGAAAAATGGTTTTGGATAGTTTAATTTGAAAATATATCTTAAGATAGTTCGTGTGCAACGCACGTGTGTATCGACTAGTATATTAAAAGTATTGTAATGTGATCTTTTTATCGGTTTCTGTTACTCATTACATCATTGTCATTGGGGTGAATTTTGATAGAATTGTTAAGTTAAGATAATTAACATAACACAATATTAGAGAGAGAACGAGGTTAAAAACTTAACCTAGTNTGATCTTTTTATCAGTTTCTGTTACTCATTACATCATTGTCATTGGGGTGAATTTTGATAGAATTGTTAAGTTGAGATAATTAACATAACACAATATTAGAGAGAGAACGAGGTTAAAAACTTAACCTAGTTCTCATACATCACTTGTATTTATAGTTAAACTTACAATAATAAGAATTACACATACACCCTCTTACTATTAATAATTTACAAATACTACCTTACTATTCTTAACACTCCCCCTCAAGCTGGACTATATATATATCATATAATCCAAGTTTGGAACAAATAGTTGTAAGACATGTACGACTCAATGCTTTGGTAAACATATTTGCAAGCTGATCTTCAGATTTCACAAATAGAGTTGTAATCTCTCAAGCTACTATCTTGTCTCGAATAAAATGACAATCAACCTCAATATGTTTGGTTCTCTCNCGAATAAAGTGACAATCAACCTCAATATGTTTGGTTCTCTCATGAAACACATTATTGGTAGCGATATAGATAGTTGTCTGGTTGTCACAAAACAACTGTAAAGGAAGTTGAATTAGAAACCCAATTTCATGGAGGAAGTGTAGTAGCCACGTCAACTCACTCATCGTATGTGTCATTGCTCTATACTTAGCCTCAGCACTGGATCTTTCTACCACGAGTTGTTTCTTATTTTTCCATGAGACAACATTATCTCATAAGAAAATATAATAACTAGTTATTGATCTTCGATCAGAAGGAGAGCTAGTCTAATCAGCATTTGAGAAATTTTCNAGTTGTTTCTTACTTTTCCACGAGACAACATTATCTCATAAGAAAATATAATAACCAGTTATTGATCTTCGATCAGAAGGAGAGCTAGTCTAATCAGCATTTGAGAAATTTTCCACTCTAAGATGTCCATTAGCTCGATATAACATTCCAAGTCCAGGGGTTCGTTTGAGATATTGCAGTATACGAGTAACTGCCTCCTAATGTGGTACTCTAGGACATCCCATAAACTGACTTACTATATTGNTCCACTCTAAGATGTCCATTAGCTCGATATAACATTCCAAGTCCAGGGGTTCGTTTGAGATATTGCAGTATACGAGTAACTGCCTCCTAATGTGGTACTCTAGGACATCCCATAAACTGACTTACTATATTGACTGCATAGAAAATATCCAGTCGAGTAATAATGAGATAATTAAGTTTTTCAATCAATCTACGATATTGACCCGGATTCTCAAACAATACACCATCATCCATCAATAATTTCTAATTCCAATCCATTGGAACATCAATCGGGCNTATTGACCCGGATTCTCAAACAATACACCATCATCCATCAATAATTTCTAATTCCAATCCATTGGAACATCAATCGGGCTACCATCTAGTAAACCTCCTTCCTCAAGTATTTCAAGTACATATTTTTCTCTGAGATAAACAAATACCCTGTTTAGATTGAGCCACCTCAATACTCAAGAAATACCTGAATTTTTCCAAATTCTTAATATAAAATCGATCATGTAAGAATATTTTTAATTTGACAATCCCCTTAGAATCATTTTCAGTAATCACAATATCATGTACATAGACCACCAATAGGACATATCCAACATCTGTCTGTCTATGAAACACAAAATGATATGTCTGATATCGAAGAAGACCAAACTCTAAAACTGCATCTGAATATTTATCAAACCATGCCCTCGGTGACTACTTAAAACCATATAAAGATTTTTTTAATCGACATAAACTCTCACCATACTCCCCTTGAGTAGAAAATCCAGGTGGCTACTCCATGTATACCTCTTCAACCAAGTCACCATGTAGGAAGTCATTCTTGACGTCTAACTGAAACAAGGGTCAATCAAGATTAATAGCCAAAAAAATCAAGATACGAACAGAGAAAATTTTAGCAACAAGAGAAAAAGTGTCCTCATAATTAGTATCATAAGTCTGAGTAAAGCCCTTTGCAACAAGTTGAGCTTTAAGACACTCCACAGAACTATCTAGATGAAATTTAACAATATACACCCAGTGACAGCCAATGGTTTGTTTATCAGAGGGTAAAGGAACAAGATCCCAAGTCCAATTATGATGTAAAATATCCATCTCCTCCACCATAGCTTTCCTCCAATCCAGATAAGATAATGCATCCTGTAAATACTTAAGAATAAATATAGCAGATAATTGGGAAGTAAAACAGGAGAAAATAGGAGACAAGACATCATATGAAACAAAATGAGAAATGAGATAATTAGTAACATACGAACTAGTACCTTTGCGAAGAGTAATAGGTAAAGAGTCTAAATTACTTGATGTACCAGGATCAGAAGGTGGCAAGGAAGACGGTACAGACACCTCAGTCGATGGGCAACGACAGTGAGAGTAGTCACGAAGAGGTAAAGTAGATGGTAACACAGTGGACAACAGAATATCTGAAGATGGTGGTAGAGGAGAGGATCCAAAGTCCAGATCTAAAGGTTGAGAAAGTGCTGGAAAGTATGAAACATATTCTTCAAACGTGACATTGACACTAGTAAAATATCAGTGCAGAGAAGGACTGTAGCAACGATACCCCTTCTGCGTACAGAAGTAACCAAGAAATACATATTTGGTAGCTCGAGGGTCAAGTTTGTCAAACCCAAGACCCAAATTGTGAACATAATAGACACAACCAAAAACCTTAGGAGTCAGGAAAAATAAGGGCTTATCAGAAAAAGGACAGAATATGGACTTTGTCCATTTAACACAAAGGATAGCATACGATTAATAAGATGACAAGCAGTAAGAATAACATCACTCCAATAATATCGAAAAATATTTATCTGGAATAACAGGGTACGAGTGACTTCCAACAAATGACGGTTCTTGCGTTTGACAACACCATTTTATGGAGAGGTGTAAGCACAAGAATTCTGATGAATAATGTCAGTTTTACTAAGATAAGTTGAAAAAGGATCAGATTCATATTCCTGAGCATTATTGGAATGTAAAGAACGTATACGACAACCAAACTGAGTTTTTATTTTCTTACGAAAAGTCTCAAATATAGAGAATAATTCAGACCGAATTTTCATAAAAAATAACCAAGTCACATGAGAATAGTCATCCATAAATATCATAAAATAAGGGTATTTATTAGATAAAATATTCTTTATTGGACCTCATACATCAGAATGGACTAATTTAAATGGACTAGATATACGATTATTGACTCTGGACTAAAATAACACACGGTGATGCTTACTAAGTTGACAAGCTTCACAAGACAAAGACGACACATAACTAAGACTTAAAACTTAGTGCTTCAAATTCTAGAGAGAGAGAGATGTCCAAGACGACAATGCCATTGAAAATGAGACAACAAGGTCTGTAGAGCTTGGGAAGGTGAATCAAAGTCAAGGTAATATAGGGCACCAGCTTGATGCCCCATACTAATCTTCTTCTTCATCTTGAGATCCTGAAAGACACAATAAGAGGGATAAAAAGTTACAGAACAATTGAGAGAATGAGAAATCTTGCTAATGAAAAGTAAACTAAAAGGAAACTGAGAAACAAATAATAAGGAAGATAGGGACATATCAGGACTCAAGTGAATAGTTCCCAGACCTGAAACTTTAGAACAAGTACCATTAGCAAGAGTAACACTACGTGTGAAAGTAGCAGACTGATAAGTAGAAAACACATCAGACGCACCAGTCATGTGGTCAGAGGCGCCAGAGTCTATGATCCAAGGATTGCGAGTGGAGGACAATAAACAGGTGGAAGCAGTACCTGACTGAGCAAAAGTAGCAGTGGAGGGAGATGGAATAGCTTATTGCCGGGACAGGAACTGAGCATACTCTTCTCGTATAATAGTAACCGACCCAATATCTGGTGGAGCTGACCAAGGTATAAAAGCCGCAACAGAGGTGTCATCCTGATAAGAGACCTGATTTGCAGTACTAGAAAGTTTTCCATGTAAATTTCAATAGAAATCAACAGTNTACGATTATTGACTCTGGACTAAAATAACACACGGTGATGCTTACTAAGTTGACAAGCTTCACAAGACAAAGACGACACATAACTAAGACTTAAAACTTAGTGCTTCAAATTCTAGAGAGAGAGAGATGTCCAAGACGACAATGCCATTGAAAATGAGACAACAAGGTCTGTAGAGCTTGGGAAGGTGAATCAAAGTCAAGGTAATATAGGGCACCAGCTTGATGCCCCATACTAATCTTCTTCTTCATCTTGAGATCCTGAAAGACACAATAAGAGGGATAAAAAGTTACAGAACAATTGAGAGAATGAGAAATCTTGCTAATGAAAAGTAAACTAAAAGGAAACTGAGAAACAAATAATAAGGAAGATAGGGACATATCAGGACTCAAGTGAATAGTTCCCAGACCTGAAACTTTAGAACAAGTACCATTAGCAAGAGTAACACTATGTGTGAAAGTAGCAGACTGATAAGTAGAAAACACATCAGACGCACCAGTCATGTGGTCAGAGGCGCCAGAGTCTATGATCCAAGGACTGCGAGTGGAGGACAATAAACAGGTGGAAGCAGTACCTGACTGAGCAAAAGTAGCAGTGGAGGGAGATGGAATAGCTTATTGCCGGGACAGGAACTGAGCATACTCTTCTCGTATAATAGTAACCGACCCAATATCTGGTGGAGCTGACCAAGGTATAAAAGCCGCAACAGAGGTGTCATCCTGATAAGAGACCTGATTTGCAGTACTAGAAAGTTTTCCATGTAAATTTCAATAGAAATCAACAGTATGCCCTCCACGACCATAGTGAGTACAGAAATGTGGTCCACTACGGCCCCTACGACCACCCATACGACCTCCCGTATGACCTCCTCGAGTACCACGACCACCACGACTACCTCGATGACCATCACTCTGGCTACTAGGAACCACAAGAGTTGAGCAATCAGTGGAAACACCATGATTAATCCCTGAAGTAGACAAAATAGCATGTTGTATGCGAGAAAAAACCTTAAGTAGTGAGGGAAGAGTAGAGCTACCCAAAATCTGAAAACGAATACCTTCATATTCAGGTTTCAAACCTACCAAAAATCTAACAACATTCATGTTCTCATGTTGCTTCTGCCAAACTGCTACATCAGTAGTAAATGGATGATAGGTCTTCATCTCTTCACAGACTCCTCGAACATGAAAGTAATAATCCTCAATGCTCAGAGTACTTTGTTCTAGCCAAAAATACTCCTTGCACACCCCATAAGCTCGAGTAAAATTGCCTGTATCAGAATACATAGTGGCCAAGTGATCTCATATCTCCTTGGTAGTGTCAAGGTAGAACAGAGTATAACTAATACTAGGCTCAATGTTATTCAATGGTAAAGAAATAATTTGAGCATCCCCTTGTTCCCACTGATCAAACCCTGAAGTGTCTTCCTTGGGTTTAGGATTCACCAAATATTTTTTAAATCCTTTGTCTCAAAGAAAAATTTGAACAGATCGAGACCATAAAGTGTAATTAGTCCTATTAAGTTTGACAGAGGTCATGTGATCATTAATAAGAGTCGAAGGAGGCAAAGATGGAGTAAGAGACCTTGTATCTTGCTTGGGTTCCATAATAGTGCAGGAACCAAAAGAAAAGGGGTTGTTGGAAGACTGAACCAGACTGGAAAGGGGACTGAACCACTGAACCAGTTTGAAAAAGGGAGCTGGACCACTGAACCGATCAAGCCAAGCCCTCTGGAAGACTGAATCGGATTGAAAAAGGGGCTGGACCACTGAACCGGATTGAAAAGGAGACTGGAAGACTGAACCGGACTAGTTAAGCCCTTTGGACTGTTGAACCGGACCGGTTTTACTTCATAGATTATAGAACTGGGCCGGTTCAACTTCCTGAACTGCTGAACCGGGCCGGTTTAACTTCCTGAACCGCTGAACTAGGTCAACTGGACCCTCTAAACCGGACCGAACTAGTCTAAGTTGGACCAAGTCTAGGGTTGGATCGCGGATTGAATCGTGGGTTGAACTTAGACTTAAAATAATTTAAGTCGAAGGGCTTGACCCGATCCGACCCAACCCATTGGATCTCTTCTCCTTCGCTGAGGTTAGGGTTCCCAGAGAGCCCTCTGGTCTCCGACGGTGCCACACACTACACACCATGACGAAGACTGCAGCACACTACAACAGTCACACCTCCACCACGAACACCACTACTCAAAGATCAATAGGGACCACACCATCATCATGAACGAGCACCCAACCACACCTACAGTCGACAATAACAGTCGACGATAACAGTGATCGCACCACCACCATGAGCGATCACGCTAGCAGACCAACAATCGATGATGGACAAGAACCACGACAATAACACAGCCACACCACCACCACAATAACACAATCACACCACCACAACAATGGTGATATATTTAAGATCGTAAATACTCTGATACCATGTTAAGTTGAGATAATTAACATAACACAATATTAGAGAGAAAGAAAGAGGTTAAAAACTTAACCTATCTCTCATATATCACTTGTATATATAGTTAAACTTACAATAATAAGAATTACACATACACCTTCTTACTATTAATGATTTACACATACTACCCTTCTATTCTTAAAAGGAACAAACAGCGGAAGCTAACAAAAATGTCATATTGTAACACTTTTAATACATTGAAGATATAATAGAAAAACTATACTATTAAACTATACTATTTGAGAGTACAAAGTAAGAAATCTCAAATTTTTAGGGTACAAAATTTTTTTTTTCCCTATTTTCTATTATCTAATCGCTTGGAGTGGACTGAACTATACTGAAAAAAGAAATGAGTCATTTTCCTCATTTAATAAAGTTAATAAATAACTTTGTGATGTGTTTGATTAACAACATATACATAATATTGCTATTGATTAAGGCCATATTGAGTTCTTATTCTTCTTATAATTATTCGTATTATTTTTTCATATAATTTTGTCAATTTTATATTTTAACTCATTCTACAGAAGTGCAACTCGACCGACCATGTTCTCATGTCCTAGCTCATCACAAATTCCGTAAAATCCTACTATGATTGGTCTTCACATCCTTGATCGATACACTTCTCTCACTCTCTCACTCTCTATACTTTATCTCTATATCTCTCTCTGCAATTACAATGGTTACAGTTTCATCACCTTTGATTATCATGTATTTCTTTACTTTTCACGCTTTAATCATTGAATTTGAGTCCGTAATACGAAATTTATTCCTCGTCATTCAATCAATTTTATGGATTGCTAGCGATTGTCTCTCTTTTTTATTTGTATGCTTCTTCAACTTTCCCAATGATTTTAAACATGTTATAGTATGTGCTTCATATATGTTGCAAAATCAAAATGTGTTTGCCTTATTCCTTCCATGGCTATTGATGGATGAAAGCATAGTTCACTGATACAAGTGTGCATTTTATCCTTGACTTGAATATTTGAGTTCTTTTGGTTCTAAATTCGTAAATCAAAATTAAATTGTTTGTAAATGGCCTATATCTAATTTTCTAAGATTGACGAATTACTTGTTTCAATATTCTAGAATACTTCTTGAATTCCAATTTAAATAACTTTGCGATTTTGTAGGTGGGACAAAGTTTTGCTTTGTCTTCACTAGTGCTATTTTTTTATTAGTGCTTCATTGTCATTACTTTTGTTTTTTAAATTGATGGCCAGTTGCTAGTTCATTGCATTCATGAGAAAGTGTAAAATTGTTATCATTATCATGAATGGAATCATTGTTTTGATGTTCTTACATTCTCAACCTACTAATTGAGTTAATCTGTTCTTTTACTTGACCCATTTGCTTCGTCTAATGTGTTGCCATAGTGTTGGAGAAGGAAATTTAGGTTGGATTTTGTATATTATGCTTCTTGAATTCTTATTTAAATAAGTTTGCGATTTTGATATAAAATATAAAAACATGCCAAAGTCAATTTTCTAAGATTGTTGAGAAATAGCTTGGGGCCAATATATTGTTCAAATTGACTCTCAATTGGAAATTAGTTTATCTATTAAATCTTTATATGTGTATAATTTAAGAGTAATTAGTAGTTCATCATTACAAAATTAAATAAAACACAAGTTATATGATGTTTTTAGTTTTGAATCTACCATATGTTCTCTATGTACACACCTAATTATTCAATAGTGGATTAACTCCAAGACATATACCATTGCCTAGGCATTGCCATACTTTTACTTGTTTTAAATGTATTTTTCCAAAAATATAGGGCAAGGCTAGGGGTGGACGTATGTTGCATTTGGCGGAGAGCCCAATTGATCAACCATCTAGAAGATACATGGCAGTCTCACAACATTTCTATATAATTACTTAATCATCATTTGGTTTCCAAATTTTAGTGCATTTGGTGCTTTCTACTACATGTTCTTAGCATGGGCAAATGCTTAATTGACATAAGCCAGTGGTCTTTGAAATGGTGAATATTAGAGATGTGATCTTTCAAAATTGTCTATTCATACTTGGGTGTATATGTGTGTTTTCTGCTATATACCATATCTACTTAAGTTACAAGTTTTCGGCAAAAAACTCATTGTGGTAATTCAGGAAAAAAAACAAGTTCAAGCACCATATATTTTTGGTAGTCATGTTGAGTTCTTCGCCTCTTTTTAGCTTTATATTCATTCTTACTTTAGTAGATTTGAACTCAGAAGAATTGGTCAATCTCCACATTGTATGCCATAGTCTATTTTTCTATTGAAAAGGTTATAGAGACCCCAGAATGCTAGGTTTAAAGGGTAAGACATACACATTACAACTACATAAAACTGAAGAAGTTTTTTCACAACATATGTTCAATCATGGCTTCCTATTACTCATATATCACATATTTGATAAAAAGTAATATTATTTGGTAATGGCCTCTTTCATTTGTATTTTAAATTTTTTTCGACGTTTCAGAATATCACATTTAAAATTTGATGAAGTTTCGTTAAGTGGTTTGCAAGAAAAATCAAATCAAAGTTTCGGGTTTCACGAAATTTATGATATTTTCCAGACTTTGGACAATTTTTTGGATTGTAAAATGTGATTTTTCATGCAAATTATTTATACAAGATGAATCGTTACATAAGTTTTCCAACGGTATGTCATACACATTTTTTCATTAAGTAAATTGAAAGAAATTAATGTGTGAATTTGTATTGCGAGAAGCTGAAGTTGAAAATGTGTACATGCAATTTTATATCGTTTGTGCCCCTCTAATATTTTGCATCATGGAATGACTATTCTTGGTAATGAATTAATTATGTGGCATTTTTTACTAATTGAAATGCCATAAAAAATGAATTAATGGTCATTCCATCTATTTAAAAAGATAGAATCCCACTTCCTACGAGGGTGAGTGTGGTACAACCATCTATTTAAAAAGACCTATTGATATTATTTTTATGTGCTAGCATGCTAGTTTTAGAATAAATAGATGGTTGATTAAAAATTGACATTATTTATTTATAAGATTATATTTGCGTGTATGGAATAAGAATTATTCTGTTACGTATAATGTGAAGCGCAACATCCCCATTATTATTTTGATCAATAGTAGTAGGTTGTTCTTGAAAATGTAATTAAAGGGTTGTATTATTATATTGAAGCCTTGTAAAGGGATGTGTTTCGTGCCGCACATTATACATGTAAAATTTTTCTTAGCATAAGCTTAATAATGCCAATTGGGCTCAGTGGAGCCCATGAGCATTTTGTTGTATGGCACAATAATATGGATGCAATATGATGATTTTAATTATTGTTATCTGGGGATAGTGGGAGAGGTTAGATCCTCCCAAGATAAATTTGTTCAAGAAACAATTAGAAAATATATTCCTAACTCACATGCATAGGAGATGATTATGAGCCTTTCGGCACATTTTCGATCTTATTATGTGAAAAAGGAATATATTTTTCTTTTTTTTTTTGAACAAATTAAAAGGATGTGTAACTAATGTCAACGTTGCACATATCCATGTAGTGATCAAGTGGCCATAAAAAATGTAGTTCCTGACCTTACTAGGAGTGAAAAATTGAATGTGACCAACTATTACATATGGCAATGAAAAATGCAATANTGGCCATAAAAAATGTAGTTCCTGACCTTACTAGGAGTGAAAAATTGAATGTGACCAACTATTACATATGGCAATGAAAAATGCAATAGCTGTTGAATGAGCAAGAGCTCCTGGAACACTTGACCAGTTCAATGACTTGACCTGAAGATGGGTCCACGGCCCAACACTGTTGATATCTTGAGGCCTACAAAGCTTGGGATAAGAAAGATCGTAGTGCGCGCTATCCCATGCTTAGTAGCATACACGACTATCTTCAAGGGGAATTTGAGAATTACCCCATTGCCAAAAAGATATGGGATCAGATGAAATTTTCCTATGGTGGTACTTCAACCACTAGACTGAGGGCACTTACTTTTAAGTTTGAGACTTACAAAAAAGATCCCAACACACGATGACTGAACATCTTAGGGTGATGTCTAGTATAATTTGTGAGTTAAAAGCTGCAAAGAACAAGCTCATTGATGAGTAAAAGGTCCAAGCTATTATTATATCTTTACCTGACTCCTAGACTAAAATGAAACAAATCGTGAACCCTAATGACAACATTGAGAATTTTGTTGACATCTCTCGTCATGTGGAGCTAGAGGCTGAGTGCTAAGAGGCGAATCGTACTACTGCCCTTGTCACCCAGGGNTTCCCTATTTTCTATTATCTAATCGCTTGGAGTGGACTGAACTATACTGAAAAAAGAAATGAGTCATTTTCCTCATTTAATAAAGTTAATAAATAACTTTGTGATGTGTTTGATTAACAACATATACATAATATTGCTATTGATTAAGGCCATATTGAGTTCTTATTCTTCTTATAATTATTCGTATTATTTTTTCATATAATTTTGTCAATTTTATATTTTAACTCATTCTACAGAAGTGCAACTCGACCGACCATGTTCTCATGTCCTAGCTCATCACAAATTCCGTAAAATCCTACTATGACTGGTCTTCACATCCTTGATCGATACACTTCTCTCACTCTCTCACTCTCTATACTTTATCTCTATATCTCTCTCTGCAATTACAATGGTTACAGTTTCATCACCTTTGATTATCATGTATTTCTTTACTTTTCACGCTTTAATCATTGAATTTGAGTCCGTAATACGAAATTTATTCCTCGTCATTCAATCAATTTTATGGATTGCTAGCGATTGTCTCTCTTTTTTATTTGTATGCTTCTTCAACTTTCCCAATGATTTTAAACATGTTATAGTATGTGCTTCATATATGTTGCAAAATCAAAATGTGTTTGCCTTATTCCTTCCATGGCTATTGATGGATGAAAGCATAGTTCACTGATACAAGTGTGCATTTTATCCTTGATTTGAATATTTGAGTTCTTTTGGTTCTAAATTCGTAAATCAAAATTAAATTGTTTGTAAATGGCCTATATCTAATTTTCTAAGATTGACGAATTACTTGTTTCAATATTCTAGAATACTTCTTGAATTCCAATTTAAATAACTTTGCGATTTTGTAGGTGGGACAAAGTTTTGCTTTGTCTTCACTAGTGCTATTTTTTTATTAGTGCTTCATTGTCATTACTTTTGTTTTTTAAATTGATGGCCAGTTGCTAGTTCATTGCATTCATGAGAAAGTGTAAAATTGTTATCATTATCATGAATGGAATCATTGTTTTGATGTTCTTACATTCTCAACCTACTAATTGAGTTAATCTGTTCTTTTACTTGACCCATTTGCTTCGTCTAATGTGTTGCCATAGTGTTGGAGAAGGAAATTTAGGTTGGATTTTGTATATTATGCTTCTTGAATTCTTATTTAAATAAGTTTGCGATTTTGATATAAAATATAAANGCGTCTAATGTGTTGCCATAGTGTTGGAGAAAGAAATTTAGGTTGGATTTTGTAAATTATGCTTCTTGAATTCTTATTTAAATAAGTTTGCGATTTTGATATAAAATATAAAAACATGCCAAAGTCAATTTTCTAAGATTGTTGAGAAATAGCTTGGGGCCAATATATTGTTCAAATTGACTCTCAATTGGAAATTAGTTTATCTATTAAATCTTTATATGTGTATAATTTAAGAGTAATTAGTAGTTCATCATTACAAAATTAAATAAAACACAAGTTATATGATGTTTTTAGTTTTGAATCTACCATATGTTCTCTATGTACACACTGCTTTTCTTCGTATTTGACACCTAATTATTCAATAGTGGATTAACTCCAAGACATATACCATTGCCTAGGCATTGCCATACTTTTACTTGTTTTAAATGTATTTTTCCAAAAATATAGGGCAAGGCTAGGGGTGGACGAATGTTGCATTTGGCGGAGAGCCCAATTGATCAACCATCTAGAATGATACATGGCAGTCTCACAACATTTCTATATAATTACTTAATCATCATTTGGTTTCCAAATTTTAGTGCATTTGGTGCTTTCTACTACATGTTCTTAGCATGGGCAAATGCTTAATTGACATAAGCCAGTAGTCTTTGAAATGGTGAATATTAGAGATGTGATCTTTCAAAATTGTCTATTCATACTTGGGTGTATATGTGTGTTTTCTGCTATATACCATATCTACTTAAGTTACAAGTTTTCGGCAAAAAACNAGTCTTTGAAATGGTGAATATTAGAGATGTGATCTTTCAAAATTGTCTATTCATACTTGGGTGTATGTGTGTGTTTTCTGCTATATACCATATCTACTTAAGTTACAAGTTTTCGGCAAAAAACTCATTGTGGTAATTCAGGAAAAAAAACAAGTTCAAGCACCATATATTTTTGGTAGTCATGTTGAGTTCTTCGCCTCTTTTTAGCTTTATATTCATTCTTACTTTAGTAGATTTGAACTCAGAAGAATTGGTCAATCTCCACATTGTATGCCATAGTCTATTTTTCTATTGAAAAGGTTATAGAGACCCCAGAATGCTAGGTTTAAAGGGTAAGACATACACATTACAACTACATAAAACTGAAGAAGTTTTTTCACAACATATGTTCAATCATGGCTTCCTATTACTCATATATCACATATTTGATAAAAAGTAATATTATTTGGTAATGGCCTCTTTCATTTGTATTTTAAATTTTTTTCGACGTTTCAGAATATCACATTTAAAATTTGATGAAGTTTTGTTAAGTGGTTTGCAAGAAAAATCAAATCAAAGTTTCGGGTTTCACGAAATTTATGATATTTTCCAGACTTTGGACAATTTTTTGGATTGTAAAATGTGATTTTTCATGCAAATTATTTATACAAGATGAATCGTTACATAAGTTTTCCAACGGTATGTCATACACATTTTTTCATTAAGTAAATTGAAAGAAATTAATGTGTGAATTTGTATTGCGAGAAGCTGAAGTTGAAAATGTGTACATGCAATTTTATATCGTTTGTGCCCCTCTAATATTTTGCATCATGGAATGACTATTCTTGGTAATGAATTAATTATGTGGCATTTTTTACTAATTGAAATGCCATAAAAAATGAATTAATGGTCATTCCATCTATTTAAAAAGATAGAATCCCACTTCCTACGAGGGTGAGTGTGGTACAACCATCTATTTAAAAAGACCTATTGATATTATTTTTATGTGCTAGCATGCTAGTTTTAGAATAAATAGATGGTTGATTAAAAATTGACATTATTTATTTATAAGATTATATTTGCGTGTATGGAATAAGAATTATTCTGTTACGTATAATGTGAAGCGCAACATCCCCATTATTATTTTGATCAATAGTAGTAGGTTGTTCTTGAAAATGTAATTAAAGGGTTGTATTATTATATTGAAGCCTTGTAAAGGGATGTGTTTCGTGCCGCACATTATACATGTAAAATTTTTCTTAGCATAAGCTTAATAATGCCAATTGGGCTCAGTGGAGCCCATGAGCATTTTGTTGTATGGCACAATAATATGGATGCAATATGATGATTTTAATTATTGTTATCTGGGGATAGTGGGAGAGGTTAGATCCTCCCAAGATAAATTTGTTCAAGAAACAATTAGAAAATATATTCCTAACTCACATGCATAGGAGATGATTATGAGCCTTTCAGCACATTTTCGATCTTATTATGTGAAAAAGGAATATATTTTTCTTTTTTTTTGAACAAATTAAAAGGATGTGTAACTAATGTCAACGTTGCACATATCCATGTAGTGATCAAATGGCCATAAAAAATGTAGTTCCTGACCTTACTAGGAGTGAAAAATTGAATGTGACCAACTATTACATATGGCAATGAAAAATGCAATAGCTGTTGAATGAGCAAGAGCTCCTGGAACACTTGACCAGTTCAATGACTTGACCTGAAGATGGGTCCACGGCCCAACACTGTTGATATCTTGAGGCCTACAAAGCTTGGGATAAGAAAGATCGTAGTGCGCGCTATCCCATGCTTAGTAGCATACACGACTATCTTCAAGGGGAATTTGAGAATTACCCCATTGCCAAAGAGATATGGGATCAGATGAAATTTTCCTATGGTGGTACTTCAACCACTAGACTGAGGGCACTTACTTTTAAGTTTGAGACTTACAAAAAAGATCCCAACACACGATGACTGAACATCTTAGGGTCATGTCTAGTATAATTTGTGAGTTAAAAGCTGCAAAGAACAAGCTCATTGATGAGTAAAAGGTCCAAGCTATTATTATATCTTTACCTGACTCCTAGACTAAAATGAAACAAATCATGAACCCTAATGACAACATTGAGAATTTTGTTGACATCTCTCGTCATGTGGAGCTAGAGGCTGAGTGCTAAGAGGCGAATCGTACTACTGCCCTTGTCACCCAGGGTGGTAAGCGCCATGGTAAGTGCAAAAGACAAGGCAAATGAGGCAGGCATGACAGGGCTAGTAGATTTGTGAACCAAACGCCGCAGAGGCAAGCGTGGTGGGAAAAGAGACAAGAGTAAGATGAAATGCTATAATTGTGGAAAGCTGGGACACTTCACTCGTGATTGCACTGAGCCAAAGAAGGTACTCACTACCCTTGATTATATCAGTTCTTGTGCTTATGTATGCACACAAGAAAAAAAAGTATGCACCCATGTATTAGTTGCTCACACTAATCATATGTGGATTATTGATAAAAGAGCAACCAAACACATAGCTCGAGATCGAGTAGGGTTTGTAGATTATCGCTACATTCCAGCTGGCACCCAGAGAGTCTAAATGGGAAGTGGCACTAGTTAGGAAGTACTTGGAGTTGGTTCGTATCAGCTCTCATTGTGCACTGAGTGCACATTGCTTCTACATGATGTCTTTTATGCGCTTGGAGTATAGTATAATCTATTTTCAATTTTATCACTTCTAGCTTTAGGGCACTCTTTTAATTTTGATGGAGATAGGTTGGACATAATAGTATATGGTATTTTGTTTGAACATGGATTCCTTATGGATGGTTTTTTTAAAGTTGATATGCCTGATTTTGTTTCTCATACTCTTATATGGCTAATGTTGATAAAGATCCTAATTCTATTATCTAGCATGATAGACTAGGACATATAGGACAAGATATGATGACCCGATTAGCTAGAGAAGGCCTTTTAGGCTCCTCGCTAAAATTAACCTAACTATATGCAAGCCTTGTCTGGCTGGTAAAACATGTAGAAAGCCTTTTGCCGAGGCTATTAGAGCTACTCAACCACTAGAGCTAATCCATTTTGATATTTATGAACCAATAAATGTGAAGGCACGTCATGACACCTCTTATTTCCTTACCCTGATAGATGATTACACGCGATATGGTTACATCTATTTAATAACTCTTTGCCATGAAACATTTAATTTTTTCAAATGTTTCTTGGCTAAGGTTGAGAATCAAATAGAAAAGAGTGTAAAAGCTCTTCACACAGACCATGAGTGCGAGAATTTATCTGATCCGTTTAAAGGTTTGTGTAAAGAAAAAGGGATATGTAGACAACTTACTGTTACTGCTACTCCGCAACAAAATAGTGTTGCAGAGATAATAAATATGACATTATTGGATATGGTTAGATCAATGATGGCACATACCAACCTCCCAATATCTTTTTAGGGGGATGCATTACTGACCGCTGCCTACATACTTAATAAAGTGCCTTCTCAGTCAGTTCTTTCTATCCATATGAGTTGTGGCATGCAAAAAGCCTAATTTGGGAAATTTGCGCCCATGATGTTCGGCTAATTATGAGCATAATACATCACATAAATATAGAAATTTAGGACCTAGATCAAGCATATCTCTATAAGGTATTCAAAAATCTCAAAGGAATATGTGAACACTCGAATGGAGGAATGACTGAAGTGGAGTTGCGCGATATTGAAATCATTGAGATGGATTTTCCTAGCATTGGTTACATTAGTAAGAATCTTGACCTCTATGAATTGGAGGAATTTGAAGATCTCTTACCATCTCCTATGGTTAGTGAGGCTGATCTTCAACCTAGTGGGAGTGCACCAAAGAGTGGGAGTGTACCATGAGATTTACAAGATTCTCGAGTGCACAGGAGTGAGCATGGACATATTCCCCATCGTCATTTTGAGATTAAAGGGGATGTTTTCATGTGTTCAATGATCGATGAGGAAGAGTCTACTACCATTAAGGAAACAATTTATTCATTTATTGGGAAAGAGTGGTCAGCTGCTACGATTGATAAGATAAGCTTAATGGCTCAGAATAAGGTCTGGGAGTTAGTTGACCTTTTGCTTGGGCGTAAGACCATTGGAAACAAATGGGTCTTAAAAATTAAACACAAGACAGATGGTTTAATGGACAAGTATAAGACACGTCTTGTGGGGAACGATTATACCCAAAAAGAATGCATAGACTATGAAGAGACATTTTCCCCAATGGTGAGATTTGCCTCTATTTGCCTAATTCTAGCTATTGTTGTACAACAGGATTTACAAAATTTTCAAATGGATGTTAAGACTGCAATTCTCAATGGAGAACTAGATAAAAAGATCTATATGGATCAACCGGATGGCTTTGAGGTAAAAGGACAAGAACACAAAGTTTGCCGACTCAAACGTTCTATTTATGACCTTAAGTAATCAACTAGGCAGTGGTATTTAGGTTTCATCGCTCAATCAACTCTATTGGTTTTGAGGGGATTGAAGAAGACCATTGGATATATGTCAAACGATCTAAGAAAAACGTTCTTACCCTTACATTGAATGTTGATGACATCCTTTTAACTAGGAATGATATGGAGACCATTGTCACCACTAAAGAGTGGTTGTTCTCTACTTTTGAAATGAAGGACATAGGTAAGGCAAGCTATGTGCTTGGATTTGAGATAGTGCAAGATCGTTCGAGGAGATCTCTCGATTTATCACAAGATGCTTACATTAAAAAGTTCCTTTTGCGTTTTCACATGCATAACTTAAAACCCATAGACACTCCAATTGAGAACCTATATGCCTTAAGCCTAGACTAATGGCCTAAGACAAATAAGGAAAAGTATCAAATGTCCAGAGTGCCTTATGATGCTACAACAGAAAGTTTGATGTACTCTACGTTTGTACTCAACTCGGCATCTACTTCGCAGTTGGAATGGTCAATCACTATCAGATTACTCTTGGACCCGCTCATTGGAAATAGGAAAATAGGATTCTTTGATACCTTTGTGGGATTGTTGACCTCGTCTTATACTATCATGGTGGAGATCTTAGATTGAGAGGTTACAATGATGCGGATTGGGATAGTGACAAAGATGAGCATAAATCCACGTTGGCTTATGCATTCACCGTAGGAGGTTGAATTATTTCATGGAGAAGTAAAAAACAAACTTGTATTGCCCTGTCCACGATGGAGTTAAAGTATATGGCTTGTTCAACAGTTGTCCAGGAAGTTTTTTGGTTGAGGAGATTCCTTTCGAGATTGGATATTACATTCCACACAAACTTCGTATATTGTGATAGCACATCCACTTTGGCGTATGTGAGGGATCCCAAGTATCATGGAAAAACAAAACACATTGATGTTCATTATCACAATATTAGAGATATGGTTGCCCAATGGGAGGTGGTCCTAAAACATATCTCCACTGGAAATATGGTAGTTGATCCATTGACTAAGCCCATTGCCAGAGATGTGTTTTACATTAGGAGCATGAGACTTCGTAGGATTTGATATGTTTGGACTGCATTCCTTATATAATTTCTTCTTGGAATGGTTGTTGCATTATGTAACTACACATCTTTATATCAAAGGTTTCACTAGGCTTGAATCGACCAATTCACACGGATGATTCGCCTTGGCGCTGAAAAAGTGAGCAAGATGAGACATTTATATCTTTGGTGCCTGAGAGGTGAGAAAGATAAACACAACACATCATTGTTATATGTTGCCCTAGTTAGAATTAACATGAAACCTTATTAGGTTGATCAATACCCTTACGACCCTATGAAGCCTAAATAGATCCGGAAGTGAGTTTTCAGATAAGAGCTATGAGAGTGATTGGGTTGAAAAATTCAGGTTAGGTGCTTCTTTAGTGACTAGACTAAGATTTTTATGGCGTTATTTTATTCTTTCAAATGTGACACGCCTATTATTTTATAGGGCAACACTATAGCATACATTTCATACTATATGTGCTTGAAGCCGACCGATAGTTGGAGTGTTTAATGATCCCTACTTCAACATTGTGTGAGCCATACAGATTCTTTTCCTATATATATTCTTGTTGACCTATGACTATGTCATGAAAAGGATGCTCAATGTTGCTACTTTAGCATGTACCCTAGGATTAGGATTATGATTGATGCGGTCTCATGAGGCATGACAAGGAAAAAAATTGAGTCTAGTTGGATTGGCATGAGGGCTAGGGAAGATAATTCGATGATACACCATGTTTTGTAACTCATTGCCCGGGAAAATTTTTCGTATTTATTTTTTCGATAAAGTTATGAGTGCATTACATAGTTGGGGTTTAGCATTGCTTATTTTAAGGGGTTAAGAGTGCTATATCAGGTGTAATTGATTGGTCTAGGGTAGTACGAGATGCTTCCGAGTGATGTACTGTGTTAGTTTAGTGATAACTTAACATAGTACTCCTCTTATTTGCATATGCTTCTCATGAGGTCGCATGATCCATTTCCTGTATGAGGAGATGAGTGAAAGAGAGATTTTTAAGAGACGACTTCCCTACGTGGGCGAGGCAAGTGGGAGATGTTAGTATTTTATGAGTCGGTATTTGGATCAGAACTCAAACCTTGATCTGTCCACATGGGGCATCTAGGCTTGACCCAGTCATTGGTGGTTGGTTAGGAATATGTCCCTATATCCTAATCAGTTTAGGAGATTATAGGAGGTATATCATTATCTCTTAATCAGTTTAGGGGATCATGGAATCATGCTTATCTAAGTGGTTACAACCACCTATAAGTATATATGTCTCTAAACATCTTAAGCGTATGAAACATCTCTCTTGGGCTATCACCAACGAGATCGTGATTCGGGGTTTGGCATATTTAGGCGTGTAACAACAAGTGACGATCCGGTTATTATTTTTTGGGTTCTTGAGGAGGTATATCAAATACCCATTATGTGTTACGTGTAATTAAATTTCAACAACAATGAATGCTTGAATTTTTGTTCTATGTACTAGGGTAATGTTGAGACGAGATTCAATTGAGCTGAATGAAACTATAACGGAGGTGCAAAGTCGAGCGAGTTGTTTGTATTTGCATATAATGATCATGCCTTTGGTGGGACCATATATGCCGAGTTGAATAATAATGAGTGGGAAAAATCTCAGAATTATGTGTTGAATAATTGTGAAGAGGTTCAAGATTTTATAGTGTAAGTTTCATTTTCTAAATACTTGTACTTAAAATTTTAATGTTTGCTCATTAGATTTATGCCTTGGTAATAGCTAATTTTTGGTCATGATGATATATACTTAATGTATAG
>CAUOFW020001959.1:66108-102053 GCA_963454935.2 Ilex paraguariensis
TAATCTCTTAGCTGCGATAAAGAAGCCTTGAGGATAAGTCGTGATCTCCACCAAGAATAATCTCTTAACTGCGATAAAGGAGCCTTGAGGATAAGTCATGATCTCCACAAGAATGATCTCTTAGCTGCTATAAAATAGCTCCAATCTAGTAGAAAAGAGAGGAATATCACGCCCCACCAGAGACATACAGAGGAGGAACCGACTACCGGAGATTACTATTTTTCTTTGATTCTCCATTCTCTCTCTCAAAGCTTGTATCTCCATTCTCCATACCTTTGAATCAATAAAATACCCGGCAACTGAAGCCATTGAAGAGTGGACGTAGGTCGAATTGACCGAACCACTATAAATTGTCTTCTTTAATTCTTTCATTGATTTCATTGCATTTATTATCTACACTTGACGGGTGGTGTGCAAAACCATTTTTGTGCATCATCAAATGTTGGCATTACCAACTTCTACACCCTTGATGGTTACTGGTCTCGTTTCTTTATTTAACTGCTTCCCTGCATCAGTTGCCTAAGCACTATAATATAAAAAATAATTCTATCAATAATTTTTTTTTAAAAAAAATGACCAACCAGTTGCCACAAAAGATAGATCAGAAAATGTAAATGGAAAAAGTAAGATTTAAAAAATAAATACTAAACTCCAAGAACAAATTGGTGGTGGAATGACAAAAAACAGAATTACATGCTCTTGTTTAAAAGATCAAATTTTCTTTCTTCGTTTGTTTTTGTCTTACAAAATCACAAAGAGTGGCAGTTGATTATCATGGCAATCACTTGACCAAGCGTGGTTTCATCGTCGTAGCCGTAGCCGTAGCTGCTTGCCTGTTAAGGTGCAAATTTTCAGTACAAATGAATTCTGAACATGCCATAAGATTGATAAAAGTTTCAAATTTTAACTTAGAAATAGATTAACTTAGACCATCCAATATAATAAAACAGCCTGAAAAATAGATATGGACATAATTGCACATTAGTAGCATCTAAAGTTCACCAAACCAATAAATTAATTAAAATCTCAACAACATTGAAAAACAAATCTTTCTTAGAGATTGGTGGTGTTGGGAGGCGGTCGAGTTGTTCTGGAAACTTCACCGTTGAGAGAGAAGAAAACTCTTTTATAAAACATTTCAACAAACAACTTATATGTAGCATATAAACAGTTGAAATGCTAGACCCACACTTTCGATTCCAACACAGAGAGAGTGAAAGGAGCGTAGTAAGAGAGAAGAGGGAAAGAAAGGAGATTTGACAGAGTTGCCATCGTTGGCTTCGATTTTCTTTAGAGACCCATGATAGCGACAGCCAGTGTGGGTGTGTGAGAGAAAATATAAAAAAGAGAAAGAGAAGATGGGGACAAAGAAAAGATGGGTGAAAGCACGGTGAGAGTTGTGCTCTGTGTTGCCCAAATATCCAATTGCGTGCGTGTGTGACTGTGTGTTCATGTGAAGTATGCGTGTGTGAATCTCTCTGCTTGTGACCGTGTGTGAGTGTGCATTGTGTGTAGTGCGTGGCATGTGTGTGTGTGTGTGTGCTTGTGTGTTGTTTGTGTGTGTTGCGATAGAAGAGAAAGTGAAGAAGAAAGAGGGGAGACAAATCAACATTAGAGGTTTTGCCAAAGTTACCGATCGCCGAAATATTTGGGTCACCAGAGTTTGACTCCAGAGAGAATGAGAGGAGACAAATTGTTAGAGAAATGACTAAGATACCTGGGTGTTGAGCAGTGGGTAACGGTGAATGTCGTTTGGGGATGAGATTGAGATGGATTCCATAGAAAAATTTTGGGGAAGATTTGACAGATTTTGGAGGAAAGAGACAGAGGTGTGAGTCATGCAAAAAGCCATGATAATTAAATAAGGAATTTTTTTGGGCGGGAAAATAAAATTTAGTACTCGTTGTGGACCGTTAGATCAAAATTTTTGGGATGACCTAAACCATCTTTTTATGTTGGGATTATGTTGTTCGTTGGATGTATTTATGTTTTATCTCAAAACGATTTGGACATCTCTTTGTCTTTAGATTCAAATTTAGCTATACTTTATTATATAGCTATAACATTAAAAATAAAAATATAATAACATTTAAATACAAAAAAATATTATCATTTAAACACAAAAAATAATACCATTTAAACACAAAAAAAATAGTAACATTCAATATTAATATTTTTAAAAAAATAACAATAGTAACATGTTCAACAAAAAAAAATAACAATATGAAACATTAAACAAAATTGAAAATAAAAATAGTAGCATTCAAACTCATAACCAAAGGAAAAAACCTCAAATTCTTCGGCATTCAAAAAAATAACACTGAAAAAATAATAACATACTAAATAAAAAATACTGACATGAAAAAAAAAATAGTAACTTGATTAATTAAAAAAAAATTGAAGCGACAAATGAGATAGTAACCTAGGAGGTTTTTCTCTCTACAAAGTGAAAATATACCGCGCATTATGACATTAAAACAGTCTAACCCCAAAATATTTAGTGAAAATGGTAAATAAAATGAGAGAGAGAGAGAGAGAGAGAGAGAGAGAGAGAGAGAGAGTATAAATTTAAATTTTAATTTAGGAGTGATTTAAGAGATAATAATTTCTAATTTAAGAAATTAATTTAAAGTTACTTTTAAGGTTTTTAAGATTTCTATAATTGAACATAATAATACTATTAATGGTATTTTTGGGATTTAAAAAATAGTTGACGTAAGTATTTGTTAATAATATAAAAAACAGATTTTTTACCAAATAAGATTTTTTGACGAACTCAAGTCATTATAAGTTAATATAAGAAGACTTAGCCCCAATTTTCACTTTTTTTTATATATTTTGGGTGTGTCATGTGAACAAACTGAAGAAAATAAACAAATTGTTTCATGGATTTTAGAATTTTTGCTTTTTTTTTGGCAAGGTTAGAAACAATGCAGATGGAATACAATTAAGTCAACAAAAGATATATTTCGATTGTAAACGTGTTGATGACGGCAATAGCAACCAGAATGGATGGCCACCAGGGGCGGAGCCAAGGATACTCTAACTATAAGATTTAATTTTTTTTTTCAATAAATAAAAATAATATGATATATTTATATTTTTAGTAAAGATGTTAATCGAGCCGAGATTTATAAGCATGAACCTGAGTTTGTCAAGCTCGTTTTTTTAAATGAGTATAAAAAAATTGTTTAAATTTGACTTGTTTAAAACTCGAGTCGAGCCTAAGTAACTTGTAAGTTTTTTTTAAATAATTTTTTAGGGTCATTTTATAATTTTTGTGGTAACTTGTGATCAATCGTTGCAAGTTACCACAAAAGTTATAGGTTTCCCTAAAAAAATTGTAATTGTAAATAAATCACAAAACATGTCTCAAAACTCAAAAAGGTGGAATACGATAAAAGAAATTTTAGTATCGTAATTTTGTCATAACATAAATGGTATGAGTAGTCTACGATACTGTACTATACAGGCATTTATAAGTTTTTGAACTTACAAATTTTCTTTTTCATTTATAACTTTTAAGATCGATCCAAATAACACTCAAAAGTTATAAATAACCTCACAAAGTTAATAATTTGGACCACGAGAGTTGGTGCCAAAACTGTCCTCTCAAAAGACAATGGTGTTGTACATAGTAAACAAAATTTCCCCTTTCCCTAAATATAATATTTTCACTTCATCCAAACCAATACATCGCATCACAAGGTGAAGTCATGATCATTAAAACATTTAGAGATCATTAAAACAATATGGGGTAAACAACATTAAAAGCACACGTTCGTTTAAGTGCTAGCTGGTCATGTCAGGTTGGAGGTAGCTGTAATATAATGTGTATGTACTTGTACAAATTAACTGAACATTGCCCACATAAACCTCCATCAGCCCAGCTTTTAGTCGATGCAGAGGACCACCTATACCCACGTAGCCAGGCTCGACACCTAAAATTTAAGGGCCTAGAGGAGAAGCTGTAAGCCTCTCTTTGAATGGGTCATTGCTTAATCAACGTGGCCAGAAGGACCACTTAGAAAGATCTATGCTCCGTTTGGTAAGAAATATATCCTTAAAGGATAAAAAGTATGAATGATACATTTTNATTTTCTAGAAACGTTGTAATCTTCTACTTATCCATAATAATTTTGGCAGTTAGGTTTCTCAATTGGATTTTGTTAGGTAAGACCTAATTGTCATGTTATAAGAGTCAGCATCAATTTAAACACGTGATTGTTAATTTCATAAACATACGTCGATTTGAAGTGGTGAGTGGTCCATAGGAACATTACAGCACCAAATGAAAGCAATGTCTTCAAATCACAATTGAACCTTTCATTTAAGCAACTCAATTTAAACACTATGATTTTGAGTTTTATAGTGAACCCTATTTTGGATAGAGAGAAAAGAAAAGAGTAATTATTTTTTGGTAACTCGATGGACAAAATAAAAAACTAATTTTGTAAAAAGTAGAGGTAAAATATTTGTTTTCTCTCCAAATCTTCCTGCTTTTTGAAAGAAACGAAAAATATGTATTTCTTTATACTACAAAAAAGGGTGAATTATATGTGTACAATCACCAAAAATAAGATATCGATGGAGCTTATTAGACTTAATTTCGTGATGTGGGTACAACATGTCTAACCATTTATATGCTCGTGTTTACTATCCTCATCGTCCATCATTTTCCAAACTTCTTCAGCTTCTATTTCTCCATACTGATTTTGGTAGTTAGGTTTCTTAATTAGATTTTGCTAGGTAAGATAAGGTCAAGCAAAGGTCAAAGACCCAACTGTCACCTTTCCATCAGCTTACAATTGACATTATTCGAANAGATAAGGTCAAGCAAAGGTCAAAGACCCAACTGTCACCTTTCCATCAGCTTACAATTGACATTATTCGAATGACAACGTTAAGAATTACTCTTTGTAAAAAGTTGGAGTAGAAATACTAATTATTTACTCAANTGACAACGTTAAGAATTACTCTTTGTAAAAAGTTGGAGTAGAAATACTAATTATTTACTCAACTTTCTTTTCTCTCCGAGTCTTCCTATCTTTTGGAAGAAAAGAAAAATGGGTCAAAGGAATTCAACTTTCTCTTCGTTGCATTTTTTTCTTTTCTATCCATATCTTTCAAATGTGTAAGCAATTTTTACGCATTCAAATCTTTAACATACCTTTCCCTTCATTTTGTTGGACTATATATTTATCTTTCTTTTAGACAATGTAATATCTAGTGATCACATTGGAGTCGGCCCACATGGTTGCTATCGCACCCAAACAATCGAATTTAAGTTCAATTTTACTGCCGCTTCATGGTAACTCATTCTGTTTTATGAGCATAACGATATTTGCCATGTATTTGTACCTCTCGGGAAAAAAAATTAAAATAATACAGAACTGGAGTCATAAAATGTTGAAATATATGATAATATGAGGTTTTTTGAGCTATACTTCTGAAAATAACAACTCAGGGCAACCACACCCAAAAATAAGAAAAAGCAAATCAAACGACCTAACATGTTTGCATAAAAAGGAGAGGCATGGACATAGTAAGCATCAAAGTAGATTTCATTTGTACAAGAACAAGGTCCACCATATGCATGCTTCACATCTACAATAATAATGTAGCACCAACTTATGCACATCAAGTTCAGTGCGGGAAGTTTTTCGCACAATAAATAAATAAAAACAGATATTTCTCCTTGTGAACTCGTATTTACCTCAAAAGTCAATGATCTTGTGGCAAAGGTAGCCCAAAGATGGCCTAAGGAGTGGTGATGAATTGGTTTCAAGGCTTTCCGATCGATCCCAGCAAGTCGAAGGCAATTACTGGCACTCAAAGAAGGGTTAGAATGGCACCGAAGTGTTTTTCAGCGTAACCCCTCCGACGATCAAGTCAGTTTTTGGAAGAGAGGGGAAGAAAAAGCATTGTGTATATGCTGAGAATTGGATTTGCGTACCTTTGTTTTGAGTTTTAGAGGGGTATTTATATCTTTCATGGAGGTCATCATTACTGATTGGTTGGTAGTAGGTAATGCACAGTTATTAGGCAGTGCACCTCTTATTTTGCATGGGGGAGACCCTATTATTTATTGCTCAGACTCCTAAGCACTGAATGCTCTTTCTTCTATGCATAAGCATTAAATGCTCTAGCTTCAGAGCATTTAATGCTCCTTCTATTAGACTTTCCAAGCCATCATGGACGTCCCATCCTTATGTGGGATTATTAAATGTTTCCCTGGAATGACTGCATGTCAACAAGGGTATTTTTATCTATTTACTCCAAGTCCTGCACTTCATGCCACGTGTCTAACTCCTCTTGGTTGCTAGTCTTTTTCATTCTGTCATTCTGATTTCATTGGGAAGGCAAGCCAATGATTCGCTGTCAAACTCTGAAATTGATGGATTGTAATCATCAGTAACCTATATTGGAGCCAAGGTAATGTGTCAGAAAAGTCTTTGGGATCTAATCACGCAAGAAGACATGCGTCCTCAGTGCCGAGGACACGTGTCACGTCTTAAAGAGCAAAAGGCGTCCTTGGCTCCAATGACACTTGTCTTCGCCAGATATCTCTAAGTGTCCTTAGTACCAAGGACACGTGTNACGTGTCACGTCTTAAAGAGCAGAAGGCGTCCTTGGCTCCAATGACACTTGTCTTCGCCAGATATCTCTAAGTGTCCTTAGTACCAAGGACACGTGTCATCTTTAGAGAGCTGGTGGTGTCCTCGGTGTAGAGGACACGTGTCTTCACCAGAAAGGGGGGTGTCCTCGGTGTCGAGGACACGTGTCAAATTCCTGTTCATCCTTAGAAAATGTCCCATCAACTACCCCCTAGCCCTTGATCTTCGTTTGGCATATGAGACATCTCGTTAGAATGTGAAAGGGCTCAACCATTCCATCATTGTGTAGCCGCAATCCTACCTTCGGAGGTCGTGCGCATTGAATGCGCCTGTCCTCGTGTCTCGTGTGCAATGATGGGGACAGGCTCTATATAAATAAAGCCTTGTCTCCTTCTTCACTCTTTCGAATCCCCAGCCTTTCTCAGAAGCATTATGTCGGAGAACCATCGGAGATACTGTCGCCACCGGAATAGTTGCAATCCTCTTCAAAAGATTGCTAAAGGAGAAAAGATTCACGCCTCCCTTTTCTCTTCTTTAGTCTTTGGTGAGTATTGTCTCGTACTTTGTCTTTTAACTCTCCTTTTGCTCTTTTTCTTTCATTTTTTCTAGAGACTCGTGGCTTCCATCTGTTTACTCTGGTGTCGTCGTTCATCCCTTAGGATTCCCTCCATAAAATCCCTTTTTCTCCCTTTTGTAAACGATGCCGAGGCATCGTCGCCTTGTCGCCAAGGTCCAAGATGCTAGAACCTATAGGTCGAGGAAGTACACAGAAAAGGGTCGCCAGCAGATTACCAACTTCAAAGCCCACTAAGACATTCCTCGTAGCATCGACGTGGATGAGTTCGATCCAGCACGTCATCGTCCCGATGTCGGCGCTGAGGAAACCATACCCTTCTATACCAAGGCTATCATGGAGGGTGGGATCAGATTCTCCCTCCACCCATTTCTCCTCCAATTCTTGTCCCGATTTTAACTTTTCCCGGGGCAGTGTTGTCTTAACACTTTTAGAATAATTTTAGGGGTGGTTGAAATCAATAGACGCCTCGAGGTCAATCTCGGCCTCGAGGACATCCTCTTCTGCTACTCCTTGCTGAGAGTGATACTACAACAAAACTTCTATTTAAAAGCCTGGGACCCTTCCATGTACCTTGTAACACACCTCCCAGATTCTGATAAGGGGTACAAGGATGACTTGCTAGTCTTCAATGGTGCTTGGGAAAGTGGGGTCGGCCTCAAGTATGACGGCTTGAGTTGTCCCAAGGAGTGGCGAACAACAAGTACATCGGTTTCTCCCTCTCTTCTCAGCTTCGTTAGTTCTTGATAGATTTTTGTACAAGTCCTAATGTTCTTCTTCTTTTGTGCAGGGATCTCTAACCGCGAAGTTACTCCTCCACCTCGGCACCTGGTCAATTTCGACCATATCATTACTATCTGGGGGTACGTTGGTGATGGGTTTGGCAGAGCAAACCACGTACTCCTAGACTATAACCCGGGGTACAATAAATACTCCCAGACTCCTTAACTATTTTGATCCCTCAAGGTGGTCTGAGCTCTTCCAACAAAACCTAGAGGAGGACCCTGACAGGGATACTAAAGCTGAGTTAGAAGGGGCTGCTGAGGGAGGTAATGTTGACGAGGTGGTGGAAATAAGGGTCCCTCTACCACTATCGACGACAAAGCAAACACATCCCTCTATCACTATTGACGAAGAAAACACAATTGAGGTGGCAATATCGCACAGACCTCACATCTCCCTCAGCTTCTTGAATGAGAGGTCCACCTTAGCTATTGGAAGGGGTCAGGGATCCTCCAATAGTGACTATTCTCCTCCTCCCCCAAGAAGAAATGCTCTTATCATCACTCCTCTGCCTCCCCTGGTGGTGCCGAGACCCATTGGCAGGGACCAGACTCGTGAAAGAGATCCTCAACCCAAGAAGGAGAGGAGGATCAAACAAAGGTATGATATAACAGACAAGGGCAGGGGCACTCACCAACAACACCAACCCCTCCTCCTTTAGCGCCGACAACAAAAGTCGAGGAGTGATGCCCACTGGCCTGGGATCGCAACAACAGGCCGATTTGGGTCAATGAATCCATCATCCATTCTCCGCACGTGGCCTACGTCGTGAGCGAGACGTTGCTCTTCCAAGCCGATATGGAGGAACACTGGTAGAGGCCAGGTCAACAGCCTCTTCCGCAACATTATTCAAAACTCCTTGGTGGTAAGATCTTGTGTAGCCTTGTAATACCCTTATTTTCTATCTCCTTTCATCGGTGCAACCGCCCCTCTCCTTATTCTTTGACAGACTACTCAGCAAATCTCGACCATCTTTGACCACTTCCACGATCAGCGAGAGAGACTTCAGGAATTGGACAAACAGAAAATTGATGCCGAAGGAGCCCTTGCTAACTTGATTCGATATGTGTACACCCAAGTGGAGGTGGTCAAGTTGTAGTAATAATCTAGTTAAGTCCGAAGTCGAATATACAGGGAACTATGATTAGTGTTTTGAAGTAGCAGTGATAGAGACAAAATAATTAAAAACCTTCTAAACATGTAGTTAATCATCCGATTTATTATACTTGTGCTTGGTAACTCAATTAACTCCCCTGTCAATGGCAAGTTAATCGGAGGATAAAGGTGGATTCTAAGAATTAAGCACATGATTCCGATACCTTTCTAGAAGTTTACAAGAATTGTCTGTGTCGAGACTCAACCCGTCTATAAACAAGCAAGTGTTTCTACAAGACATCCAACCATGGCGTTAATATTTCGTCTTTTAAATGAAGTCCAACAATGGTGAAGATTGAAAGGTAGTCATGAAGATCTAGCCGGAGTACTTGCCTTGAACACATGGATCTTTCTATGCAAGAGTCATCCATGTCATAGAAAGAACCCACAGTTATACAAAATACCTTAGCTTTGCTAGATGCATTCAATCATTCAATAAACAGGGGTAATATAAAGCATTAACGCATAAATGAAATGCACAAAATCTAACTTACAAATGATTTATACATGTCCATCACCTCTTACTAAATAGTGAATGAGAAACTACTCACTCTTCATGGCTTTAGTAAAACTAGAAAAGTGAGTGATGTTCATCCCTCTAATTAGAGGACTTACAAGGTAACACAATAAGCGAGGAGCCGATCTTCGATAAAGAATGAGTGAATCAAGTTCCACCCTTTACGGCTTTGGTAACACTTTAGAAAAGTGGAAGAGTTTCACTCCTCTAAGGGAAGAAGGAAGCTCAAGTAATGGAATTGAAAGACAATAAATGAAAGTAGAAGAAAGCTAGTCACTTTTGGAGGGTTTCCACCGCAACCAAAAGATGATCTATCTCCCTTGATACAAGTAAATATAAGAGTAAGTCTAAGACTAATTATATAACTACAACTGGGAATCAAAGCCTCCTTCAAGCTTTCTGCTAGTTCTTGGTGTAGTCTAACCCTTACAAACCAAGTTCTAGTTTCCTCCCAAAAACTTCCCCATTAAAGCTCCCATAAGGAGAGTATTTATAGGCAAGGAGGAGGGGAGACAAGAGAGTGTGAAGGAATAGTGTATGCCACCCAAGTCCAAGGAAAAGCCAACTACTCTGCAGCCAGTCTGGGGACAACGTTCGAACATTGTCGGGCATTTGAACATGCTGATGGAGTCTAACCTTCTCACTCAAGTGGCCTGTAGTCTTCTGTGAAGTTCATTTCCATACCAACGGGCCTTTGGTCTAATGGTATTACTTATCTTATGAAAGTTTTGTCTTCTTGAGGTCAAGGGTTCAAGTCCCCCCTCCCTAAAAAAAAAAGGTTCATTTCCACACTCCATGCAGCAGTCTAGTCTTCTCATGATTTATTGTAACATTCAAACGTTGATTGGTGTTCAAACGTGGTACTCAAGTACCTTAGGGTAGTTGTAACACGCCATGTCTCAGTAGCCTGGTTTTCAATTAATTCTAGGAGGCGTTCAAACGTTGTTTGGCATTCGAACATTCTTGCTTTGTTCCAAGATTTTCCAATTTTGTCCCCAAATATGCTGGTGCTGCATTCAAGTTTGATATATGTTGCTTTTGAGCACTTGTTCACTTTAGGACCTGAAATATCATCATTTCAACTCTATCAAAGTATAATTAGTCTTAAAAAGGCATAATAATAAGCTAATTTTAACTAATAATCACATGTTGCCACGAGAGAGGACGTGGCTGCCAGGGATAAGACGTTGTCTTCCCGGGCGGCACAAATTGCTCAGCTTTTGAAGGATGGCAAGGTTGTGAAGGGGAATGTTGAAAGGTTAAGTGCAGCCTTTGCCGACACCAAGAGGAGAATCACGAAGGTGACAAAGTAGCAGCCCTCAGCGGAGGCAAAGATCCAAGAGTCAGAGCAAACTTGCTCCACTCTCACCTAGGAGTTAGACAGCATTAGGGCACAAATAGAAGTGAACAAGAAGAAAGAGTAGGAGATTGTCAATAGCTGCACCGACAACGCCCTGATCGCCCTTAAAGAAAATAAGAAATAGTTCTTCAAGTTAGGCTAGGAAGATGCACTCAGGGCAACGGGGGTTCCTCCTGAGTCTCCCTTTTTCCTTATGCATCAGTATGTGCTTGCAAAAGTGATGTTGTGGGCCGCGACAGCGGTCGCAGCTGAGGATGCTAAAAATTCACAAGTGTTGAACTNAAAGGTAGTCATGAAGATCTAGCCGGAGTACTTGCCTTGAACACATGGATCTTTCTATGCAAGAGTCATCCATGTCATAGAAAGAACCCACAGTTATACAAAATACCTTAGTTTTGCTAGATGCATTCAAACATTCAATAAACAGGGGTAATATAAAGCATTAACGCATAAATGAAATGCACAAAATCTAACTTACAAATGATTTATACATGTTCATCACCTCTTACTAAATAGTGAATGAGAAACTACTCACTCTTCATGGCATTAGTAAAACTAGAAAAGTGAGTGATGTTCATCCCTCTAATTAGAGGACTTACAAGGTAACACAATAAGCGAGGAGTCGATCTTCGATAAAGAATGAGTGAATCAAGTTCCACCCTTCACGGCTTTGGTAACACTTTAGAAAAGTGGAAGAGTTTCACTCCTCTAAGGGAAGAAGGAAGCTCAAGTAATGGAATTGAAAGACAATAAATGAAAGTAGAAGAAAGCTAGTCACTTTTGGAGGGTTTCCACCGCAACCAAAAGATGATCTATCTCCCTTGATACAAGTAAATATAAGAGTAAGTCTAAGACTAATTATATAACTACAACTGGGAATCAAAGCCTCCTTCAAGCTTTCTGCTAGTTCTTGGTGTAGTCTAACCCTTACAAACCAAGTTCTAGTTTCCTCCCAAAAACTTCCCCATTAAAGCTCCCACAAGGGGAGTATTTATAGGCAAGGAGGAGGGGAGACAAGAGAGTGTGAAGGAATAGTGTATGCCATCCAAGTCCAAGGAAAAGTCAACTACTCTGCAGCCAGTCTGGGGACAACGTTCGAACATTGTCGGGCATTTGAACATGCTGATGGAGTCTAACCTTCTCACTCAAGTGGCCTGTAGTCTTCTGTGAAGTTCATTTCCATACCAACGGGCCTTTGGTCTAATGGTATTACTTATCTTATGAAAGTTTTGTCTTCTTGAGGTCAAGGGTTCAAGTCCCCCCTCCCTAAAAAAAAAGGTTCATTTCCACACTCCATGCAGCAGTCTAGTCTTCTCATGATTTATTGTAACATTCGAACGTTGATTGGTGTTCAAACGTGGTACTCAAGTACCTTAGGGTAGTTGTAACATGCCATGTCTCAGCAGCCTGGTTTTCAATTAATTCTAGGAGGCGTTCAAACGTTGTTTGGCATTCGAACATTCTTGCTTTGTTCCAAGATTTTCCAATTTTGTCCCCAAATATGCTGGTGCTGTATTCAAGTTTGATATATGTTGCTTTTGAGCACTTGTTCACTTTAGGACCTGAAATATCATCATTTCAACTCTATCAAAGTATAATTAGTCTTAAAAAGGCATAGTAATAAGCTAATTTTAACTAATAATCACATGTTGCCACGAGAGAGGACGTGGCTGCCAGGGATAAGACGTTGTCTTCCCGGGCGGCACAAATTGCTCAGCTTTTGAAGGATGGCAAGGTTGTGAAGGGGAATGTTGAAAGGTTAAGTGCAGCCTTTGCCGACACCAAGAGGAGAATCACGAAGGTGACAAAGTAGCAGCCCTCATCGGAGGCAAAGATCCAAGAGTCAGAGCAAACTTGCTCCACTCTCACCTAGGAGTTAGACAGCATTAGGGCACAAATAGAAGTGAACAAGAAGAAAGAGTAGGAGATTGTCAATAGCTGCACCGACAACGCCCTGATCGCCCTTAAAGAAAATAAGAAATAGTTCTTCAAGTTAGGCTAGGAAGATGCACTCAGGGCAACGGGGGTTCCTCCTGAGTCTCCCTTTTTCCTTATGCATCAGTATGTGCTTGCAAAAGTGATGTTGTGGGCCGCGACAGCGGTCGCAGCTGAGGATGCTAAAAATTCACAAGTGTTGAACTCGACACCAATTGGAGAGGATACTTCCTCGGCCCCTACTATAGGGGCTTCTACTGCTGTTCTTTCCTCTGTTCCTCATGTTCCTCGGGCTGACGCTTTAGTTGTCCCTCTTTCTACTCCTCCTGCTCCCCAAACAGACACCCCTGTCGCACCTGCTACCGTGGTGCCGCCTCTTGGCAATGCTAATACCCTATTTGCCAGCATTGATGAACTATTCGGGGATGTTGGAGGGACCATCGGTGGCGAGTTTGATGGACCACCTACTGCGTCTTAGGCTTAGCTTTCTTCCATTTTCGTTTCTTTGTAACATCCCCCAAATTTTGTAGCCTAGAGGACACAAAGCCTCCTTTTTCCTGGAATGAAAAACCACTTTTCCCTTGTGTTGATCCTTTCTCTTTTTTGTTCCTTCAACGAAAGAAAGTCTTGCACATGTGTGCATTCTTCCCCCCTTATTTGTACTTTTGGTGAAGGTAGAATCTTCGGGAAAAGGTAGAATCCTCTTTTTTGCTTAACCCTTTCTCCTGGGAAAAGTAGGAAAAAATCTCTAAGTGTCCCCCTGCAGAGATAACTTGTAGATTATACAAGAATCCAAGGGACATTAGCGCCGAGGACACGTGTCAGTCATGAAGGATTTCAAAGAGTATCGGTGTCGAGGACACATGTTAAACACTGAGGATTTCGAGGAGTATCGACGTCGAGGTATATTAAAGCCAAGGTCCCTCTACCATTGTTTGGCTCCATGCTTTGTGTAGAGGCAGTAAATCAATAGCTTTGGCATGCTCTATGAAGAAGTTCAATAGTTCTCTTTGTCAAGTTGAATCTCCAGCAAACTCAGTAGTAGTAGTAATACAAACCCCTCCTATCTCAATGTAATTTTCACTTCGGTCAGTGTCGTCTTCCTTGCCCGTTAAAGGGAGAGGCTCGTGTTGATCCCTCATCCCACTATCATCCAGCTGAGATTCCTCAATAAAATAGGTTCTAGAACCAAATGACTTCATCCATGTACTTGTGCAAACAGACATCAACGCCCAAACTTTATCAACTACTGGCATAGCCTGTAAAATTTCGTAAATGGCATCAGGAGTGATATATTTGTTAAAGGCAGAATGATACTCAAGATGAGCCAGTGATGCTGTAATTCTTGTGTCCATCTTCATCTCTCTAAACTAACCAGTCATGAAGTGTGTGAGGGAGCACATGGGGCCAAGACAAAAAGACATCATTCGGGCAACCTGTTTTAGGGTCCCATCCACCTAGCTAGGCTGGTATTTGGGGATCCCCAACAAGATGAGCTCTCAATGATTCATGTTTGGTTTGCAGAATATTGCATGACAAAGTACCCTCATTCCAAGCAATGTATTTGATGGGAGGTATTCTGTCAAGACCTTCAGGTGCTTCCCCTCGAAAGATCTGCTCCCACCCTGGAGACCCCACCCCTTAGGTTTTTTCGGGGGTGGGTTCGCCTCTCATAAGGCAATGCCCTTGGGGTCATCCCTTATCCAGGAGGCCACGCTCCCTCTATCTCTCTACGGGCAGAGTATTGAACTCTGCCTTCGAGTTCATGCCCCTCCAGGAGCAATGTTCCTGTTCCTTATTCGGAGACATGAGTCTCCAAGACTCTGTCTCCAGGGTCATACCCCTTCTAGAAGGCAAAGTAATCACCTTTAATGAGTAATATTTAATGAAAAAAAATTCATAACCACACACTTGAATAATATTTAATGACAAAAAATTAACAGCCACACATTTTTTGCGGTACGGTAGAGCTTTTTTCCTAAACGGTACCATAGCCTCTTCCTATATAACAATATGGGTTTTTTGAACTAGCTGCAATTTGGACTGAAAATGTCAACTCAACTAAGCACAAAAAAAGAGATATTATTGTTCAAAAAATCTCAAGCCATAATGAAAGGATACACTACTATTTTAGATGTTTTAACCCCCTAAAATATCCTTTATTAGTTCCTTCTGGAGAAATTGGATGACATCGAAGAATACAAAGAATTAATAGAAAAAAAAGGAGAAACTATTTGTGATGGACAAGTTTTGATTTGTCTTGAACAAATGTTGTCTGCCTTAGATTTTCTTGAAAAAGAAACAAAAGATATTAAAACCACACCATAGCTTCCAATTGATTGTTTGGTACCTCTTTTTCAAAAAAAACTCACAAAACTCATGACCTTCCAATTTTAGAGAAGACTAGAAACAACAGAGCTATGGTTTCTTACTGTGAATATTATTATTACAAGTTGCAAATAAGGTTTAATGATAGATCACTTCTACTGTGTTTTGGATGTTTGTTACAACAACTTTGTGTAGATATGTATGTAAAGATCAAAACATTTGGATTGGACTATTTTATACACAAGCAAATCGAAATTAGAGTTGAGTTGTATCAAGGAATCATTGACTTTAGTGCAACAATTTGGAAAACCATACATTTTTTTGACCTTGACATGCAACCCATCGTGGCAAGAAATTAAGCCATAATTGGGGCCAAATGAGGAAGCTCAAAACTAACCTGATCTTGTGGTTCGAATCTTTAGAGCAACACTAGAACAACTGAATGACGATATTATTGAGAAACAAATCTTTAGAAAAGTTGTTGCATGCGCATATGTCATTGAATTTCAAAAATATTTTACAAAAGAGGCAATACACCATTTTGTCCGGTTACTGTTCCTATAGTGGCCTCCATAGCTCAACCTTCTCTCAATTAATTTTCTGACATTTTACTTAATAGAGAGAACCAGTTGTTCTCAACTGCTTGACTTATTCCTTCATAGCAGATTGTATTATTCAAATGTATTTAGTTGTCTTCCATAGATATAGGATTTAGTTTGTAACAACTTCCTAGCTTGTTCCATAAATATAGGATTCAGTTTGTAGGATCTTCAACCATTCTTGGTTATTTTCCTGGTGTATTTATACGATTGATTAGTCAATAATAAAATTATCAGTTTTGTTATTCTATCATGGTATCAGAGCAAAACCAGAGATAACAAATTCAAATATTTTTTTTCTTCTCTCCTTCCCCTCCTTTCTTTACTCTCGAACAGCCATGGCTAACTCTTCACCCTCCATTCTCAACACCAATGAATCCCACAACACCCTTTTCAGCATAAATGTTGATGCCCAAACCCCTCTAAAACTCACTTCTAGCAACTACCTCTCACGAAAACTGCAATTTCACACCCTCTTCATTGGCTATGATATCTTAGGCTATATCGATGGCTCAAAGACATGTCCCTCAGCCACTCTCACACAAAATGACACAACTAGATCAAACCCTGCTCACATCCACTAGATCTGACAGGACCAGTTAATCTTGAATGCCATCATTGGCTCCATCTCCCACAATATCATACCATTCATTGCACAAGCCAAGACTGTGCGTGAAACATGGACTATCTTGGCCACCACCTATGCCAAATCTTCTCGTGGACGTATCAAATAGGCTAAAAGCCAACTCAAGATGATCACCAAAGGCTCTGAAAGTGTCACAGCGTTCCTGCAATCCATAAAGTCAAAAGCGGATGAGCTTGCCCTTCTTGGAGCACCACTAGATGCAGAAGATCTCACCGACAAGATACTTGATGGACTTAGTGATGAATACAAAGAACTAACACATGTTGTCCAAGCTAGATACATGCCTCTAACCTTTGAGGAACTACATGAAACATTGCTCAATTTTGAAGTTTCGGTAATCACCACAAAACCAGACCCCCTTCAATTTCCTGCCACTGCTAATCTCACGATCAGGAATTCAACAACTTGGCGCTCACCTGCACCTTCAGACACCAACAATCATTCATGGCGTCCCTCCAACACCCACCAAAACAAGTATCCTATTACACAAAACAGGGGGCAACTCACAACTCAAGGAATTCACCTATATTTGCCTTACCTGGGTTATTGCCAAATCTACAGAATACAAGGTCATAGAGCAAAACGGTGTCCCTCATTTTGGCTAGTCCCAGTTAACACATCCAATAGTACTTCCCCTGCTTCAAACAATCACTCTGCTACCCCATGGCAACCAAGGGCTCATTATGCTATCAACAATCCGAGTCATACATCTTGGCTCTTGGACAGCGGAGCCTCTCACCATGTTACAACTAATCTAAACAATCTCTCCATGCATGCTCCATACAATGGCTCGGATGACAATATGATTGGTGATGGCTCGGGTCTCACCATTACTCATACTGGTGCTTCCTCTCTCAACACAACTCATTACACTTTTCAATTGAACAATGTCCTCTGTGTTCCTGCTCTGAAAAAGAATCTCATTTCAATTTCTCAATTTTGTACCTCAAATAATGTCTCTATTGAATTCTTACAAATTGCATTTCTTGTAAAGGACATTCACACGGGGGCAACACTTCTGAAGGGTTGATTAACCATCAAAATTGCTATTTTGTTATATTTAATTAGTTAATTGCATATTATTTGTGATTAAATGTGTTAAATTTATTGATTTTATAATTTGATACTTTTTCTAGTTATTTGGTCTATTTTGCGGGTAAATTGGTTGATTTAAAGTAATAATGGATAAGACAAGTGAAACAATTACCAGAGAAAGAATCACAATTAATAAGGATTAAAGAGTCAAGATTGAGTTAGGAAGACTTAAAGATATGACAGCAATTTAATCCTTATAAGAGTCCAAGTTGAAAGAAAACTCATTTAGAGTTGGATTACGAAAGTATCTTAAAAGATAAGGATTTGACATATCTTCGGTATTTTGGTCATTATTTTTTGACTCTAATATATCCGATTGACTTGATTTTGGCAGGGTTGGAAAGAAGACTCCAAGGGCTACCAATGTGTATTTCACTAAAATTTCGTGAATCGGCCTCTAAATATACGAAATCCAAGCTTGAAGTTTGGACAAATTTTGTACCCGTGGCCCCAAGATTTTATGCACGGGATTTAACCTTAAAAGACTTCTTTTTGGAAAGAAATTCTTCTCAATCTAACCTTATATCTTACACCTATACCTAAGTTATANATGCACGGGATTTAACCTTAAAAGACTTCTTTTTGGAAAGAAATTCTTCTCAATCTAACCTTATATCTTACACCTATACCTAAGTTATATTTGAGTATAAATAAGGGTTCTCAACTAGGAAGATGAGGATTATTATTATTATTGTGTTCCCACATTTTCTTTTCTAGTTTTTGTTATNACCTAAGTTATATTTGAGTATAAATAAGGGTTCTCAACTAGGAAGATGAGGATTATTATTATTATTTTGTTCCCAAATTTTCTTTTCTAGTTTTTGTTCTAAGTTCTATGACTTGCTAAAAGCCCAACTAAAGCTAGGGAAGATACTTTCAATGAAGCACGGTACTTATTATTAANTCTATGACTTGCTAAAAGCCCAACTAAAGCTAGGGAAGATACTTTCAATGAAGCACAGTACATATTATTGATTTAATGTTCTTTTTAATGCATGATTGATTCTTTTAATTTAAATCTTGTCTTCTAGAAAAGTTTTTGCTTTGTATAATTTTTTGATTATTGTGTCACGTACATTGAATGTTTGAGATTCCCTGCGAGTCAAATAACTAGTTATTCTATGCTTGAATTAATTAATTATAATTTCTCATAAGATAGTTGATTTATTATTTATAATAAAATAATATTTACCTGTTAGAAAACTTGATTTATTGTAGACTCTGGGCACGGTGAATGCTTGTAATCTACAAGTAAATTCTTATATTTATTCAAATAATTTATTAGTTATAATTTTTGATCTTTTCATATTATCACCGCTAAATATTTTGATTGAGATCACTCCTCAATTGATTCTCAATTGAGTTTGAAAACTAGATCATTAATAATTACTGTATGGATTTGAAAGGGTATCTCCGACGCTTTAATATTTTCAATTATTGTTTTAAAACCAAATTTCAAAATATCTACAACAATTTCTTCAAAATAATTTTCTTTTATTTTTATTTGTGTTTTAAGTTTTTCACAATTCCCTGTGATTCGACCTCGGACTCCCAATAAATTTAATACTTAGCACAACCTACACTTGGGTGATTAATTTTAAAGTTGTAGCAAGTGTCAAACTACACATGGCATTTATGAGTGGCCGGTATCTCCACCATTGCTTGCTTTTTCCAACATCAAGACAACCTTATCTGAGTGGCATCAACGATTAGGATACCCAGCTTTCCCCATTCTGAAACAGATTGTTTCCGCTTTCCCCATTCTGAAATAGATTGTTTCCAAAAATAAACTCGATTTCTATTCTTCATTATCCTCTAGTTTTTCATGTAATGCTTGTCTAAGTAATAAAAGCCACAAATTGTCATTCACTCAATCAATAATTGTCTCTTCTCAACCTCTTGAAACTATCTTTTCTGATGTTTGGACTTCTCCAATTATATCAAATAATGGATTTAAATATTATGTTATTTTTGTGGATCATTTCACCATATATATTTGGTTCTATCCTCTTAAACAAATGTCACAAGTCAAAGATATTTTTATTAGATTTAAAGCCATTGTTGAAAAACACTTTGATAAAACCATCAAAACACTTTATTCTGAAAATGGTGGTGAATATATTGTGCTACAACTTTAGGATTGATCACCAAAGTGTAGGTTGTGCGAAATAATAAATTTCTCGAGAGTCCAAGGTCGAACCACAGGGAATTGTTAAAAACTTAGAACACAAAGAGAAATAAAATAAATTTTTTTTAAAGAAATTGTTGTAAATATTTCAAAATTTGGTTTTAAAATAATAATTGAAAATACTAAAGTGTCGGGGATGCCCTTTCAAATCCACATAGTAATTATTAATAATCTAGTTTTCGAACTCAATTGAGAACCAACTGAGGAGTGATCCCAATTGGAATATTTAACTGTGATAATATGAAAACATCAAAAGTTATAATTAATAAATTATCTAAATAAATATAAGAATCTACTTGTAGATCACAAGCATTTACTGTGTCCAGAGTCTACGATAAATCTTGTTTTCTAACAGGTAAATCTTATTTTGTTGTAAATAATAAATCAACTATCTTATGAGAAATTCTAATTAATTAATTCAAGCATAGAATAACTAGTTATTTGACTTGCAGGAAAATTCAAGCAATCGATATATATGACACAGTGACTCAAGAATTTTTATAAAGCAAAAACTTTATTAGAAGACAAGAGTTAAATTAAAAGAATAAATCATGCATTAAAAAGAACATTTAATTAATAATAAGTACCGTGCTTCATTGAAAGTATTTCCCATAACTTTAGTTGGGCTTTTAGCAAGCCATAAAATTTAGAACAAAAACTAAAAAAGAAAATATAAGAAGAAAATAATAATAATCTCTAAATGAGAACCCCTATATATACTAAAAATAAATCCTAAGTATAGGTAGAAGATATAAGGTTGGCTTGGAAGAAATTTCTTTCCAAAAAGAAGTCTTGTAAGGTTAAATCCCATGGATAAAATCTTTGGGGCGTGGGTACAAAATCTATCCAGACTTCGATATTGGATTTCATATACTTAGAGGTTGAATCACGAAAATTTCATGAATATACTTTTGTATCCCTTGGAGTCTTCTTTTCAACCCCCAAAAATCAAGTAAATTGGATATCAGAATCAAAAGTTATGGCCAAAATACCGAAGATGTGTCAAATCCTTATCTTCTAAGATACTTTCCTAATTCAACTCTAAATGAGTTTTCTTCCAAATTGGACTCTTAAAAGGACTAAATTATTGCCATATCTTGATGTCTTTCTATTTCAATCTTGACTCTTCAATCCTTATCAATTGTGATTCTTCCTCTACTGATTATTTCACTTGCATTATCCATTATTACTTTAAATCAATCAATTCACCTGAAAAATAAAATCAAACAACTATAAAAAATATCAAACTAGAAAATTGAGAAATTTAACACATTTAATCACAAATAATATGCAATTAATCAATCATTAAATATAATAAAATAGCAATTTTGATAATTAATCACACCCCTTAACCAGAATATTACTAGTCCCTAGTAATACATAGATCCTAAAATCTAAGAACTAAAAAATAAAATAAACTAATAAAATAAAATACAAATCTACTTTCGTAGGACTCACAATTGCATTTAACATATGCAACAAGCCTTTAAACCCTTAGGTTCCCTCTAGTGGACAAGTATAATCTCGTGAAGGTTTCCAGAGATGATACCCACAAACATCACCTTGTGATCAAATATCTAAATAATAATTTTATAACACAAATTGCTATCACAATATATAAATTTTGAGCTACAAGCCTTTTTATAAGCATATATATAAAGCAAAATATAGAATTTTAAACTATATAAATGTATGCACTTATCATGTTCTCACATAAATTCATGTGTAGTGTGAATTAACTATATCAAGTTAACAATTTGTTTGGTAATCGACTCTACAACCATCAACTATTTGTCTCAGTGTCAAATCTCACTAAATAATTTACTCATAAAAGATTCTCTCAGATTATAGTGACTATTCCCTCAAATATCACATGTGATAAGAATATATTTAAATCAAAACAAAATAATGCTCACATGTCTATTAAAAAACCGTGATCCAAAAGAAAAGGACTTGACATAGTCTTATGAAAGGAAATTAACATACAATAAATAAATAATCACTATTCTCTTCCTTATTCACATGAGTCAAACATCCATCAATACACTCTTGAGATCAAATAGGTCTTTATTTAAGGTTGTAATAGAGCATTGAGATTAGGTTTGAAATGAAGGATATTCAAGAATTCAAAAACCTATCTCGAGAGAACATGTACATTACACAATCAAACTTCTTTTCATAATCTTTCACTCTCCACCCTTTAGAAGCACAATTTACAACACTTGCTCATATTTTTTCAAAATCATGCTTACTATTTTTTTTCTTTGTTCTTTTTTAATTTTTTTTTCATAACTAGACATATTGTCTTTCTTTTTCTTTTCAACTTTTTTTTTCAGCAAGACAATTGAATGTATATACTTCTTTTTTTTTTTTTTGCAAGACCTCTAATGCAAATATTCACAAGTATACAGAACTGTTTTTTTTTGTTTTTTATCATCTTTTCTCAACCAACGTCTCCCAAATTACATAAACAATAAAAAGCTCAATCTCAAGATAACCAATGGTAAAGGATATTTTTTTTTTCATTGGCTTGGTTATTAGATGTTGGGTATAAAAAAAAATAAGATTTTGCCCCAAAGTCCCAATCACGACTTCTAGGGATAATAATATTCAAATAATAAGGCTCAGACTCAAATAATATCGCCCAGGCTCAAATAATATCAAAGATGGTCTAAAATCATATCTCAAGAGTTTTTGATAACGCACTTCCCATGCAAATAATTTAAAATCAAGCAATCATTCATAATATTGGTGTTGATCAAAATAAAAATAATGAGACTATTGAAAGAGATTAGCTGAATAAAAATATTATTTATTGAGTAAATGTAAGTAATCCTCCAAGAAAGATTGGATCAAAATTCACTAGGGGTTTTATGCATCTCCTCTATATGTTTTAAGTTCTCAAGGCAAAATACCTAATAAATTTTCAACTTTGTAAAGTCTAAAGTGCACAAATTGTGAGTTTTTATAAAAATATGATATGAGATACAAAAGTATAGAATAAAGTTCTAAGTGATGCTTAAACAACTGCAAATTTAAAGCTACACAAATTATTTCTATATTGTGATGTCAAATTATGCATAAAAATGTTATTTAGATATTTAACAACAACTTTTTTTTTTATCTTTTTTAGACTAAAATTTAAATAAATTAGAAATTGTCACAATACAAAATACATTCATATCCTCAACCTAAATTTAACATTGTCCTCAATGTAAAAATAAGTATCTTAATGCTCAATAAAAATAATGAATAAAGATCAAAGGGATAGGAATACCTGGTGCCGCAACAAGTCTAAAACTTAAAAATAAAAACTCAACAAACAAATTATAAATTGAAACAAACAGAAAGGAAACTAAAATTAAAAAAAAATAAAATAAAATCTAACTACTATGTACAAATAAAAATAAAAGTACACACTCAATCTGGCTTAATGTCAGATTTGAATATACATCATTTTATTTTTAATGGCTTAAAAATATTGAGTTGAAGTAACTCATTTAATCGAACTATTCACTCATATACCCAATATATCTTTTGAACATGCAAGAAAAGAGACATATATAGATTTTTATGCAAATCTAACAATGAGATATAAAATAAATTTTTATCAATTACGACACTCAACTCAACTTTTATATCCTCACCAAGATTACAAATTTGAATCTCATTAATACTCTTTGATAATGAAAGATTTTTGGGCTCATTAGCCTCTTGTTGAATAATAATGTCACTTAATTTTTCACTGTCAAGGGTATTAATGGATTCATCCTCAGTTTGTAGTTCAGGAAAAGAATCACTCCTGCTATATTGACTATTTTCAACCTCTTGTTGTTGTAGCAACATATTGATCATGTCTTTTATCTCTTAAATATCTTGGCTTATTTGGGCATTGAAAGCTAGTTGACTTTGCATAAATTCACAAAGAATATCTTCCAAATTCTTTTCTTGTAGGTCATGGTAGGATGGATATTGGGGAGGGTCTTGTGGTGATGTGACATATATAGGTAATTGATAATGTTCATTCCCCCAACCAAAATTAGGATAAAAAGTTTCAAAACAATAGTAGGAGTAAGGTTGAGAAGAATTAGGTAATACAATTGTCTCATTCCTCAAAAATTGTTGAGCAATTGGAATTAAAGGGCAAACCTCAATGGGATGTCCATACACATTACAAAGCACACATAGTTCTTNGATGGATATTGGGGAGGGTCTTGTGGTGATGTGACATATATAGGTAATTGATAATGCTCATTCCCCCAACCAAAATCAGGATAAAAAGTTTCAAAACAATGGTAGGAGTAAGGTTGAAAAGAATTAGGTAATACAATTGTCTCATTCCTCAAAAATTGTTGAGCAATTGGAATTAAAGGGCAAACCTCAATGGGATGTTCATACACATCACAAAGCACACATAGTTCCTCCATCGGGAAAAATCTTCACACCACATTAAAAAAAATATAAAAATATAAAAATAAAAATTATGAAATATCTAACCTAAGGAAAAAATAAAACAAATAAATTACAAATAATAATAAAAAAAGGAATGACATTATTGGATCTGTGACGAATCTCAAATCTGGNACATTAAAAAAAATATAAAAATATAAAAATAAAAATTATGAAATATCTAACCTAAGGAAAAAATAAAAAAAATAAATTACAAATAATAATAAAAAAAGGAATGACATTATCGGATCTGTGACGAATCTCAAATCTAGCAAATTTCAATAGATGGCGGTGTGTTCCTTGCCTTCAAACAATTCCCCGAAAACGACGCCAAAAACTTGTTACAACTTTAGGATTGATCACCCAAGTGCAGGTTGTGCGAAGTAATAAATTTCTCGAAAGTCTAAGGTCGAACCACAGGGAATTATGAAAAACTCATAACACAAAGAAAAATAAAAATATATATATTTTAAATAAATTGTTGTAGATATTTCAAAATTTGGTTTTAAAACAATAATTGAAAATATTAAAGCGTCGAGGATGCCCTTTCAAATCCACACAGTAATTATTAATAATATAGTTTTCGAACTCAATTGAGAATCAACTGAGGTGGGATCCCAATTGAAATATTTAGTTGTGACAATATAAAAACCTCAAAATTTATAATTAATAAATTATCTGAATAAATATAAGAATTTACTTGTAGATCACAAACATTCACTGTGCCCGGAGTCTACGATAAATCAAGCTTTCTAATAGGTAAATCTTATTTTATTGTAAATAATAAATCAACTATCTTATGAGAAATTCTAATTAATTAATTCAAGCATGGAATAATTAGTTATTTGAATCGCAGGGAAATTCAAGCAATCGATGTACATGACACAATGACTCAACGATTTTTACAGAGCAAAAAATTTATTAAAAGACAAGAATTAAATTAAAAGAATAAATCATGCATTAAAAAGAACATTGAATCAATGATATGTGTCGTGCTTCATTGAAAGTATCTCCCCTAGCNTTATTAAAAGACAAGAATTAAATTAAAAGAATAAATCATGCATTAAAAAGAACATTTAATCAATGATATGTGTCGTGCTTCATTGAAAGTATCTCCCCTATCTTTAGTTTGACTTTTAGCAAGCCATAGAATTTAGAACAAAAACTAGAAAATAAAATATGTGAAGAAAATAATAATAATCTCTAAATGAGAACCCCAATTTATACTAAAAATAAATACTAAGTATAGGTAGAAGATATAAGGTTGTCTTGGAAGGAATTCATTTCCAAAAAAAAATCTTGTAAGGTTAAATCTAGTGTATAAAATCTTTGGGGTGCGGGTACAAAATCTGTTCAGACTTCGATATTGGATTTCACATATTTAGAGGTTGAATCACAAAAATTTCATGACATACACTTTTGTATCCATTGGATTCTTCTTTCCAACCCCCAAAAATTAAGTAAATCGGATATCAGATTCAAAAGTTATGGTCAAAATACTGAAGACGTGTCAAATCCTTATCTTCTAAGATGCTTTCTTAATACAATTCTAGATGAGTTTTCTNTTTCACATATTTAGAGGTTGAATCACAAAAATTTCATGACATACACTTTTGTATCCCTTGGATTCTTCTTTCCAACCCCCAAAAATTAAGTAAATCGGATATCAGATTCAAAAGTTATGGTCAAAATACTGAAGACATGTCAAATCCTTATCTTCTAAGATGCTTTCTTAATCCAATTCTAGATGAGTTTTTTTCTAAATTGGACTCTTATAAAGATTAAATTGCTGACATATCTTCACGTATTCCTATTTCAATCTTGACTCTTCAATTCTTATCAATTGTGATTCTTGCTCTAGTGATTGCTTCACTTGTATTATCCATTATTACTTTTAAAACAATCAATTTATCTGAAAAATAAACCAAACAACTATAAAAAGTATCAAACTAGAAAATTAAAAAATTTAACACATTTAATCACAAATAATATGTAATTAATCAATCATTAAATATAATAAAATATCAATTTTGATGGTTAATCATATTGCACTTGCCCATTTTCTTTCGACAAATGGTATTTCTCATCTCAGTACACCACCTAACACACCTTAACACAATGGTTTTTCTGAACGAAGACATCTTCACATTGTAGAAACTGGATTAGCATTACTCTCTCATGCCTCTCTTCCTTTAAGTTATTGGGCTTATGCCTTAGCCACAACAGTTTATTTAATAAATCGCATGCCAACACCCACACTAAACCTCTCCTCTCCATATGAAATTTTTTTTACAATAGCTCCTAATTACTTAAAACTCAAATTTTTTGGCTATATATGCTATCCCTAGCTTAGACCATATGCAACCAACAAACTAGACACTCGATCCAAACCATGTGTATTCCTTGGATACTCTTTAACTCAGAGTGCCTACTACTGCCTTGATCCTTCCATCTCCAAAATATATGTCTCTAGGCATGTTTGATTTGTTGAGTATGTATTTCCCTTCAATCATCTCTCTACTCCTTCCTCTTCTCCTCAATCAGACTCCATTGCTACTTGGATTCCTCCACCACTTCGAATTCCCACCTTGCCTTTGGTACCACCACTCAATCCGTCATCTGCAGTGGAAGCTCACAGCAATCCCCCAGTGAAGCTTCACAACCACCAGACCTAGCTGACACGCCTATTCCACCACCATCACGTGAACCTTCAAATAACAACAATCGCCAATCACCACAAACAAACCCTCCCGAGCCTCAGCCACAAGCCACCCACACCATGACTACTAGAGCCAAAAACAATATTCGCAAACCCATCACCAAAATCAATCTTCACACCCAATTAACCAAAGGTGATGCCCTTGAACCAACCACATTGACCCAAGCGCNAATATTCGCAAACCCATCACCAAAATCAATCTTCACACCCAATTAACCAAAGGTGACGCCCTTGAACCAACCACATTGACCCAAGATCNCAAAAACAATATTCGCAAACCCATCACCAAAATCAATCTTCACACCCAATTAACCAAAGGTGATGCCCTTGAACCAACCACATTGACCCAAGCGCTCAAAGATCATAAATGGCGTCGAGCCATGTCTGAAAAGTATGATGCTTTAGTAAAGAATGGCACATGGGCACTTGTTCCCCTGGATTGCAGTCAAAATCTAGTTGGATGTAAGTGAATTTTTCGAACTAAACGCAAATCTGATGGTTCTGTTGACAAGTTCAAGGCCCGATTGGTTGCAAAAAGCTTCCACCAACGTCCTGGAACAGGCTACCAAGACACATTCAGTCCAGTCGTAAAACCAACTACTATTCGAATTGTTCTTAGTTTAGCTATAAGCCGTGGCTGGTCCTTAAGACAACTTGATGTAAACAATGCCTTTCTTCAAGGTCATCTATCAGAGAATGTATACATGTCACAACCACTAGGATTTGTTGATAAAGATAACCCCTCATATGTCTGCAAACTCACAAAAGCAATATACGGCCTAAAACAAGCCCCTCGGGCGTGGTACCATGAGCTCTGAACATTTCTTCTATAGTTTGGTTTTCAGAATTCATATGCTAATAATTCGCTCTTTGTCTTTCATGCTGATGAACACACTATGTATCTCCTTGTTTATGTTGATGATTTAATTCTCACAGGAGACAATGCTACCAACGTTAATCATTTCATTGTTATTCTTGCTTAGCGATTTTCCATCAAAGACATCAGCTTACTAACTTATTTTTTGGGTGTAGAAGTTGTCCCAAGCAAACATGGCTAGTTACTCTCACAAAGGCGGTATATTATGGATCTCCTCACTCAAACCAAGATGCAAGACGCCAAGATTGTTCTTACTCCTATACCAACCAGTCCGACTCTCATGTTAACCTCAGGTTCTTCTCTATCTGATCCAACTGAGTATCGCCAGGTAGTTGGGAGCCTCCAATATTTGCTAATAACAAGACCAGACATCACCTTTGCTATTAGCAAACTGTCACAATATGTACACTGCCCAACAACTGAACATTGGTCCTTTGTCAAACGGCTACTGCGTTATCTTGTTGGAACCATTGATGATGGCTTACAACTCTACAATGACTCTACTCTCAGTTTGCATGTTTTCTCAGACTATTCTCTCAGTTTACAAGCTTTCTCTGACGCTGATTGGGCAAGGGACAAGGACACTTTTTGCTCAACCAGTGCTTATGTTGTTTATCTTGGTAAAAAATTGATATACTGGAGTTCTAAAAAGCAACGGCCTATTGCTAGATCCTCCACTGAGGCAGAGTATCGCTCAGTTGCACATACAGCTACTGAACTTAATTTTATCTGTTATCTCTTGACTGATCTTGGTATTTCGCTTCCCTATTACCCTGTCATTTACTGTGATAATATTGGGGCAACTCAGCTCTGTTCCAATCCAATTTTTTCATTCACGAATGAAGCATGTTGCAATAGATTTTCATTATATCCGGAATCAAGTTCAAAATGGTGCTCTTCGTGTTGCTCATNTGTGATAATATTGGGGCAACTCAGCTCTGTTCCAATCCAATTTTTTCATTCACGAAAGAAGCATGTTGCAATAGATTTTCATTTTATCCGGGATCAAGTTCAAAATGGTGCTCTTCGTGTTGCTCATGTCTCTTCTGAAGATCAACTTGCGGATGCTCTTACCAAGCCATTTCCATGACAATGTTTTCTTCAACTCAAGCACAAGATTGGACTTCTCTCCGGAGCTCCATCTTAAGGGGGCATAATAGAGAGAATCAGTTGTTCTCAACTGCTTGACTTATTCCTTTATAGCAGATTGTATTATTCAAATGTATTTAGCTGCCTTCCATAGATATAGGATTCAGTTTGTAACAACTTCCTAGTTTGTTCCATAGATATAGTATTCAGTTTGTAACAACTTCCTAGTTTGTAGGAACTTCAACCATTCTTGGTTATTTCCATGGTGTATTTATATGATTGATTAGTCAATAATAAAATTATCAGTTTTGTTATTCTATCATTACATTCCTGTTAGACCCACATGGGCTACATCTGTCACATATATTTTTCTCTCTCCATCTGAGTAGACAAATGAACGTGAAAAAGAAATGGAAACATTTCAGAAGAACACTCCAACCAGTAGAGTCGTGCGTCTCTCTCTCTTTCCTTATTCCATAAATCTCATCTATTTAAAGATTGCAGGGAAGACAAATCTACACAATTATCTCTCCGTCCTCCAGAAACTTTTCTTCCCCCTCACCTTCAAATCGAAAATTATGTAGGACATTATTAAAAATGTTCCCTTCTCCCCCTCTTTCTCTATTTTAGTGTAGACCAATATGTTGAGGGAGGAGGCATGCCCCCCTTTTCCCTTACTTTTTTGGGTTATTTATGGGAGGGCAAACTACCAATAGAAAGCAAGACCAAATTCTCAAAGAAGGAAATCCTTTAATTTTGAGATATTTTTTTAAAATCNGAGGGAGGAGGCATGCCCCCCTTTTCCCTTACTTTTTTGGGTTATTTATGGGAGGGCAAACTACCAATAAAGAGCAAGACCAAATTCTCAAAGAAGGAAATCCTTTAATTTTGAGATATTTTTTTAAAATCTTTTTTCTTTTTAACTGAAATTCATGACAAGATGAGACCTTTATTTCTATTTTTTCAGTTGTTAGTCATTAATGTAGGATACAATATATATATATATATATATATATAATATTTGTGTGTGAGGTGAATTTTAGGTTGAACATATGGAATTTTTATTTGTGTATGAGATGAATTGGAATTTGTGAAACTGTAATATTACGCTGATCAAATCTTTATTTAGTGTCATGTCATTTGGTCCCCAATAAAAACTCCAAATAATACGTTGTCATGTCATTTGAACTCCAAATTTAATCCTAAAATTTGNAATTTTTATTTGTGTATGAGATGAATTGGAATTTGTGAAACTGTAATATTACGCTGATCAAATGTTGGGATCAAATTTGGAGTCTAAATGATATGACAGTTGACTTGAGCTTCTTTATTTAGTGTCATGTCATTTGGTCCCCAATAAAGACTCCAAATAATACGTTGTCATGTCATTTGAACTCCAAATTTAATCCTAAAATTTGTTCAGAATAACATTACTGTTTGTGAAATCTTCGAATCAAGTATACATGCTCTTTATATATTTATTTAGTCTATCTTCTTCCTACACTTAGTTATCATGCCTTCATTCAAACTGAACACTATCCTTCACAACAAAAAATTACACAACTACTTAGGTAAAAGCACATACCCATAGGGTACATAAATACAGGGAAGGTGAGGTAGACTATGAAGGACTTGGTGATGAAGGAATTAGGGGTTGTTAGTTGGTCGAACTGGCTGTTGACGGTATCAGAACTAGGACTGGTCGTCACTGGAAAGAACTGGGTATTGTGGTATTGTTCTCTTTTGGTGACGGTGGTCGTGGGGAGGTGGTACACATAATATCAGACAAATTGTGGTAGCCAACGTAATTGGATTTCATTTAAATTTGGAAAAAGTTGAATTGGTTGAATGGATGTGCAATTAAAATTGAGGACTGTTAAATTATTTTTTTGGATAGAATGAATCTATAAGTGGTTTTTTCTTGTTCTTTTGAGTTTATCTCAAAAGTGGCTGCGAACCATGTTGTTAACTTTGTTTTTTTTTTCCTATCATTTGGCTTTACATTTGTCTTTCCCTCTTTTTTTTGAGAATATCTATATAATAAAGTAGTTAGATTTTTTTTTCTTTAGTTTTTAGCAACTCATATCTCTCGGTCATTATTAATCTAACGATCCTAATTTATCTTTAAATTTTTAGAAGCCTCTCATTCTAGAACTCTAAAGATGTGTATCTCTCACTATACGTCTCATTTCAGGACACTTTGAAGACGTTTCTCCCTCTCAGCGTCGTTGTCATCAACCCCGTTACCAGGTTTGATTTTCTTACTCTTTNATACGTCTCATTTCAGGACACTTTGAAGACGTTTCTCCCTCTCAGCGTCGTTGTCACCAACCCCGTTACCAGGTTTGATTTTCTTACTCTCTGTTTTTTAATTTTTTCTCTATCTCTCTCAGTTTTTTTGTTCTCTATTTCTATCTCTCTCTCACTTCAACCCAGAACCCCTCGCCCGAAAACCCCAACCCAGAAAACCCCCTACTCTATTCCTCTCTTTCTTTCTGTATCTCTATTCAGCCTCTCACTCTCTGTATGGCATCCTCTTTCTCTCTCTAACACACACACACCCTCTTAAAGAAAACCACTGAAATCATCCCTTCCTCCCCTCCTTCCACTGATACCGAAACCCACCACAGCCCCCGAAACCAATGAACACCTCCAAAGCCAAACCCTTTACCCCAAACCAATGAACACCTCCACCCACTATCTTTCCACCAATGTCATCTAAACCTCCTAGCCAACCAACGCCTCCCCCCAAAACACACACACTGGCAATGAAACCCACGACAACCCACCGAACACCGGGTGTTTATATTATTGCTTTAATGAGTTGGCCAATGTTCTCCTTTGATTTTTTTTTTGTGAACTTATTTTGTTTGACACCAACGTTTATATTTTTGGGTTGAATTTTGCAATGAGGTAGCAGCCATCGACATCGTATCTCCAACGACTAGCAACGGCGCAGCTCCATCAGCTAGTGATGGCACAACNTTGTGAACTTATTTTGTTTGACACCAACGTTTATATTTTTGGGTTGAATTTTGCAACGGGGTAGCAGCCATCGACATCATATCTCCAACGACTAGCAACGGCGCAGCTCCATCAGCTAGTGATGGCACAGCTCCAATGACGACAATGACATCCTAAAACACTACTGTTAGTTATAAAAACTGGTAAGAGCATATGAAAATTGTTTTTACAATTATTGACTTCTCACAATCTGTCAAATGCGTGAAGTGAATTTGACGTTGCCATGGATTGAATGTGCCTCTGATTTGGTATTCTTGATTTTTTTTAATTTTGATGTTGTCAATCCACGATCTTGCAAGTAGTTGTTAGTGTTGGTTATTCTATAATTCTAATTCTAATGACACGGGTGTTAGATTTAGGTTTTTGAGATAATTCATTTTTTATGCTTCCATTTCTTTTGTGGAAACAGAACTCAGGTCACGAAACAACCAAGTTGAGATAGCAAAAACAGGTCTCTTCTATTTGTTTCATGGTTTTACTTTATTTTATGTTATTTTTTTACCTTGATTGAATTTACTTTTGTGATCCATAGAGGCATTTTGCTTATTTCTTAAACGCGACACATTAAAGGTGAATATTTGTTTTTATATGAATTATGTCGTTACAAGAAAATATTTCTTTCTATTCTAATTACACATTTAGATCAATATTCAATTGCTAATTCTATTCATAAAACCATCCTGGCATCCATTAGATAAGTGAGAAATATTGGCAAAATAGGATGCTCAGTTATGCATCAGGAAAAGGGTGATGCTCCTACTCTGATAGTTTTAGAAGGTAAGGGTTTCATTAATCGGAAAACTATGGGCTCTTGCTTTGCAGTGTCGAAGTGGGTGGTTAATATTCCCTGTGGTGTTGAATTTGTGTATACCATAATTAGGCCCATTATTTACAAACTTGATGGAAATATGTCCTCCATGGTTTCACTTTTAATTGTCATATGATTTGTATAAACTCTTAGTCTGTGCACAATTGATGTGATTCATTGGATTTTTATTAGTTCAATAAGACGAAGGAAGAGAAACTTTGTGTTGATTTGATTCTAACAAACTAAACTACCTTAAGTAGCATCTTAGACCATTTTTTATTTTTTTTCTCTCTTCTTTTAATTTTTATGCGGGCATGTATTCACTTTTTAAATTGAACAGTTGTAATTACAATTGCATTTTGCTGCAAGTAGAGGTATTAAATGTAGTGGATAACGAATGTGTTGATGTTTGGATTGCTTCCAATTGTATAATACTTAGAATTCCTCTTGCCTTCTTACTTTCTTTATTTATTGACGGTTAGATAGGGAATTTCTTGCTTTATTCATTGATTTTGGTATCGGCTAATTGGTTAAAGTAGAGTACTATAAGTACAGTGAGTTTGTTGGATTTGTTGAAGTGATTCAAGCATATTTTATGCCTTTTCTAATAGTATAGAATTGAGAAAGAGCTTGGAATTGAGATTGTTGAAATACTTTATTCCTTTTTGTGTTCATTGTATAATTTTGGAAAAAAAAAGTTGAATTTTGTTTGTGGGGGTTTAGCACTTGGGGCAAAATTTGTGTTGCATCTGTAACTTTGCACAAAAGATCCACCCACTTTTGTTAGTGTGCATTTTGGATAAAAAAAAATGTGTTGAATGTGTAATGTTTTGGTGCTAACTTCTTGGAAATAAAAAACATGGATAACTAGCAGTGGGGATTTTCTCTATGTTATGTGCATAACTTAAAGAAAATAAGTAGAGAATTCAAATTATGTTGATGACTATCCTTTGAACAGGGCTAAATTGATGAATAAAATCAACTAGGCAATAGATTTTAAAGGAGGTAGGATCTCTCTCAATTGAGATAACTTCTCTTCATGTTGTCTAACGTGTTCAATTTGTCTAAGTCATGGTGTCCACTATTTCTGTAATTCACCGCACCATACTACTATTTCTATAACTCTTGTTGTCTTTCATGTTCCATTTGTCTAATTCATGGTGTTTATTACTTTATCTCTAAGCCATGCTATCTACCACCGTTTGTCTAATACGTTCAAATTTTGTTTTAATTTTGCAGGTTGTCTTTAATTAACCATTTGCACTATCATAATATNGGGGTTTAGCACTTGGGGCAAAATTTGTGTTGCATCTGTAACTTTGCACAAAAGATCCACCCACTTTTGTTAGTGTGCATTTTGGATAAAAAAAAATGTGTTGAATGTGTAATGTTTTGGTGCTAACTTCTTGGAAATAAAAAACATGGATAACTAGCAGTGGGGATTTTCTCTATGTTATGTGCATAACTTAAAGAAAATAAGTAGAGAATTCAAATTATGTTGATGACTATCCTTTGAACAGGGCTAAATTGATGAATAAAATCAACTAGGCAATAGATTTTAAAGGAGGTAGGATCTCTCTCAATTGAGATAACTTCTCTTCATGTTGTCTAACGTGTTCAATTTGTCCAAGTCATGGTGTCCACTATTTCTGTAATTCACCGCACCATACTACTATTTCTATAACTCTTGCTGTCTTACATGTTCCATTTGTCTAATTCATGGTGTTTATTACTTTATCTCTAAGCCATGCTATCTACCACCGTTTGTCTAATACGTTCAAATTTTGTTTTAATTTTGCAGGTTGTCTTTAATTAACCATTTGCACTATCATAATATTCATCCACAGTTTTTTGGTGATTTTTCCATCTCATAACTAAATTTGTTTCTATAGAAACTAAATCCTTAATTTTTTTGAGACAAACTATGTTTCAGGGTTTATCAAATGTTGATTTTTATTCGAATAGTATTAGGGCTTTATTAATTTGGGATCAATTTCTTAAGTTGTATTAAATCAATTTAATTATATTTCAATTGAAATTACATGATGCGTGTAACTCTAATTTCAAAGTTTGCTATCGTTGAAATTAAATTGTGTGTTTGATATCAATTATGCTTAGGAGATTAAATTTAAATGTCATAATTATTTTTGTGATGTTGGTATTTTAGTTTAGGGTGAAACTCTGAGTCGTGGTGTTTATTTTGGTGGTTACTACCCTTCGTGGTGTTTTATGATGGTGATATGTCCACTGGAATAATTGTAAATCAATTGGTACCAAGACTTGAGATGAATTGTATGCACAGTAATTTTTGACCTCTTTTATTTTCTGGAAAAACTACTTTATAGGGTTTCTTTTTATCTATTGCTTCATAGCAAGAATTTTCTCTAGAGCAAGATGTACGCTTTGTATTTCTATTCATTTTTTGGTACAAATTCATGCTTTATAGTATTATTTTTATTTATTTATTTGTGATGAGCTGATGAATTTTGGGAGGTTCTCAGCTTTTGAATTCCTAAATGTTGTGTTATAAGGCTGCATTTTTCTCTTTGAAAGAGAAAAAGATGGAAGTCATGTGTTTTTTTTCATTTTTCTTTCGAGTCACATGTTTTTTATTGAGTAATGCATTATTTTTTTTAGCAAGTTGAAAATTTAGTAACTGAGTTTATAATTATGTTATATTATTCAGTTGAATGGTGACAATGGTGATAAATTACATGTGATGATGTTTTGAGGTATTTGTATATGTGGTGTTATTTTGATGAGTTTTTTTGTACATTTTTTATGATAATTTCATTAATATGAAGGATATGGTTGATAGTATATTTCAGCCATTTTTAAAGAAAAATTAGTATGAATGTTTTTTAGCCATTCTTTTTAAATCTAGGCAACTGGTTACAAATTTTTTTTTTTTTTGTGTTACATAGTGCCTCCAGGCACGAGTAATAACTAATTAATATAATAAAATAACTAAATGGTTTATCTTTAGTTTTTCGTGGTTCAGATCAGTTGAGGATTATTAATCCGACGATCCTAATTCAAAATTCTCCAATTCTAAGACTCTCACAACTTATATAACTCTATCTCCCACTCTATCTCATACACCCATCTCTCATAGCTATATAACTCTTTTTCTCTCTCAGACATTTTAAACATACACTCTCCCATCTCTCATATATATATAT